>CM070711.1:82533146-82946876 GCA_036346275.1 Otatea glauca
CTTCGCGACGGTATCACGTGCCCCTCCGTAATCGTATTATCTTTTCTTGTAGTAGTAAATCAAAATACGATCGCACTTGGAAACGCCAAAAGAATACTTAACTTCCGACTTATTCCTAGTCGGCTTAAGCCAGAAATGTACTAAGGATTTCTTGGACCCTTTACCCATTCGCTATATTTATTTCCGCTTCCTCGTCTTCGATTTAATCACTAGGATAATATTCAACCATATTGACCTTAGCTTTATCCTTTTCTTTATTATTGCCATTGCTATTCCTAAATCTGTCTTTAAACACTTTGTTATCAAGAATCGCTTTCTTGAGCCGATACGCGATGCAATAAATGGCTAAGGTCGGTGAATTCTTGCCTCCAAATTTCTCCCTAAGCGCGGATCAAACCTTGAAATGCTAAATCGCGAGTTGGTTGTCAGCAACAGAACGCTAAAACACCGATTCCCGATTTCTCTAAACCTCTTGATGTAATCACATCGATTCTCCAAACTTTTGGCGATGTAACTTAGGTCCAAATTTTAGCTCTAAACCGCCCAAAAGAAGTATTCATGGAATCGGCTTTCCAAATCGCTCCATAAATGGACCGAATTCGAGGCAAACAGTGAACCAAGTAAATGCTGCCTGAGATAAAGATAACGGAAATAGCCTAATTTTTAATCCGTCGGATCGGGCCGCTTCACCGCATTGTGCGATAAAGCGCCCAACATGCTCCGTGGTAGTGACAGAATCATCCCCGCAGAATTTGGCAAAGTCCGGACTCAAATTATGAGGGTAAGGCATGCGGTCTATGTAATCGGGTACGGCTTTGAGCCGATTACTTTCCTTTGGTTGTATGCCAAATTGTTCCTCAAACGGTACAGATCCGACGGTCCATTGGCATTATCGCCACCGCATAGCAGCCCTTGATAATGTCGGTCATAATCAGATCCCGCCCCGAGTGCAAGCTCGGGTTGCCAATTATGCCGTGGCCGCATTCGATTATATTGATCGTGCCGATTATGCCTAGTTTGAGGTTCCAGCACCGGGATAAACGGTTCTGAGTACGTTACTACCCTGTGTGGACCTGGGTTTCTAAGCAGGGTAGGCCCTTGGGGATCTCTCTCGGAGCCAATCGGCTGTTAAACCGATTGGGAAAAAGCGTAAAACGGAGCCGACGACGATAGATTGATGGATGGATCAAACTTAGCAGCGTCGGTATAGGCGTGGTAATGGCTCACCCCACTTGACCGAGGATCCCTAGGCAATATGACCGTAGGTTGTGTGGGCATCATCGTGGGAAGCGAGGTCATAGCAGATGGTTTGGGATCGGCTATCGTGCTCTGTGTGTTCTGTGATACTGAGAAAACAGGGTAATTTGGCAGAGCTTGCAATGGATCTAGCAGACTTCCTGACGAAGCCAACTCCTGGGCTATAGATTTAACGCTGTTTGCTATCATCGGCTTGAGCGTTGTCACTAGAGCCGATGATTGATTTATTAAAGCGGTGCATGATTGATTAATGATAGCCGATAATTCACTTGAGCAGCAGCGATATCGACTTACGGTTCAAATGACACCCGCATCTCCTGTGGCATTGACCGTCGGCAGGCGAATTTTGAGTGACGCCACGCCTAGTCTTCTCGATAGCAACTTAGCATCATCTCTTCCAACAAGCAGCCTTCCGAGCTTCAATTTCTTGGCGTTGTTGCGGACAAATCGCCCATTGTTGGGACGATTATAGCTTCGCGTTGAGATCCAAGGTGGAATCGACTTTCGATGAAGACATTACAGTCCCACCGGGCGTGTCAAAAGTGTGTTGCGCAAAAACTTGATGTAGGGTTTCGACAACAAGACACCGCATTTAACACCGTTCAGAAAGGCATACCGATTTTACCAGAATCGACAAGGTAAAAACAATAAATTCACTCAAGCCGATCGTCAAGATTAATCGGCTTAGACTCAATCAGCTTGAAGCCGATCAAGATCAAGGTAACAGGATAAGTCTAATTAGCCGATTAAGGCTAATCAGAGAATAAAGGCAGATCGATTCTGAAGAAGGCGATGCGCAACAAAAATCAGAATAAATCGAACCTGGAGTGTAATTGACGAAGATCAACAATCGGCGATGCGCAACTTTATTGATCAATATCGATTACAAAGGCTAAATTATAGAAGATACTCCTAGTCGACAGGAAAAGTAGATGAAAAGTAAAAGCTGGTTAATTGTATTGTGTTGATGATGATTTTCGCAGCTTGCTTTGGTCCTTCTTTTATACCTTTGACCGATAGTATTCTGTTACAACACGATTTAAGCCTGTATCCGTATCGGCCTTATCTTGAACCGTTATTTCCTAAAAATCTTGCCGTTAGCATAAATATCTCCAAACTTTCTTAACTTGTCTGTTAACGTCCATATCTTTGATTTCATTGCCGATTACGGTTAGATTTGCCAAATTTTGGTGCAAACACATACACAACGAATGCACAGTATACCATCCAGTTCAGTCTCATGCAGACCAAAAACTCTAAAAAGAGTATTCAGTAGTTGCATGCACCAATCAGTTCACCCAAAAGCTTAAGCTGATGAGAAAAAGTAGACAATTCACTTATACTTCAACACTCCCCTCACGTGTAGACTCCCTCAGGCCTAAGACGTGGAATAGAAGTGGGCTGCAATTATTTTTTTTAATTACGCCAACCGGGTCTTGAACTCGAGACCTCTTGACTCTGATACCATATTAAGTTGCATACACCAGCCAGTTCACCCAAAAGCTTAAAAACCAACAAAGCATACAAGTATACAGTGTGCAGTCTACGTCACGCTCTGGGGGCAAATCACCAACGGAGCATGCATGTCGCTATGCATCAAGACGGCGTCTTGCAAGCACGCCTGGTGACGGCGTTGAAGATGTCGGTGTACCCGACCACGCCGACGAGGACGCCGTCCTCCTCCGACTCCGCGTCCGTCACCCACACGTGCGTAGCCCGGTGGGACAACATCTGAGCCATGACAGCCGCGAGGGAGCTCGTGCTCTTGCACGTCAGCGGTGTGCTCCTCCCACGGTACATGGTCCTCATCCGCCCGAACGCCATCTGGTTAGCCTGGCTGTTCAGGAACCCGATGCTCCTGCTGCTGAACTTCTTCGCCCTGGGCGAGCGCCCGGACCCGACCTCTTCCACCGGTGATGAGCTGATTGGAGTTTCTGGGATGGCTGAGATTGGCGTCGGCCCATTCTCGTCGGCACCAACGACAAACTGCCCTGCCGATAGGTTTGCCAGCGCCCATGCAGCCGCAACATAGTCACACTTCCACAGCTTGTAGGCGGAGATGTCCCCTATTATCTGGCGAATTCCGTCTGGTGTAGTCTCAACTACAGCTACCGCGCAGGGGTCTTGAGGGATCTTCTGAATTGCTTCCATGGCTGGTGCAGATGCTTCTACATGACAGTAATGTGGATTGATGGCTCCAAGGGAAGAGATTAGAGACAGTGGGATGGGAGCGAGAGCACCGAGGCATCCAATTAGGAACCGGAGAATGTCTTCCCTTGACAGACAGCAAAACTTGTCCGTGGAACTGGTACATGAGGGCAGCTGCGTACTGCTGCTTGCTGAGCTTGGAGATGATGATTCCATATTCTTCAGCCATTTCCCGTTGTAAAGCACTGAAAACCGCTTGGTGATGCCTGTCCACGTGCCACTCTTGCGAACAAGGAAGCGTTTCACTCCTTGCCTCATCAACTCCAGTGCATCGATCAACCTTGAAACACAACAAAACAAGAACACATTAACATTACAGGGTATATGCCAAACAAGACCTTAGAGAAAGATGAACTTCCTACAGAGGTAAAAGACTGAAGATATAGTGAAGTATGGTACTCCCTCCGACAAGTTTATAAGGTGTATTTCTTCTTAGCACTTAGACTAAGAAGATATTAAAAATGACTATATTATCCATAATTACTATCACTAAGCACTATACTCAATGCATGTACGGAGAGTGTATAAAGTAAAGATAGATGTTTATTAGGGGTATAGAGGGAATAATTTTACATTGGAATATAAAATACGCCCTATATTTATAGATAAGATCATTCAAAATATACGCCTTATAAACTTGGACGGAGGGAGTAAGTGGATACTAAATAATTTGTTTTCCAAATCATATAAAACATCACTGCATATGCAGACCAAATTTGCATGCATTTCAGACGGTTATTCGCTGTCGAAATATTTTATCAACTACGAGAATATGACCATGACTCACTACTAGGTCTTTCTAAATCATTTCGAGACATGATTGGACTGCCTTTGCATGTGTCATGCGTGGGCTCATGCATTTAAATTATTGTCTTGACTCATGAATCCATCAACAGCCTGCAGCCCTGTACAGCTTCCACACGGATTGTTGTTACCTTATGATTCTTGCATTACATCGCCAAATGGAATCATGTCCACGCTTTGTTCCTCTTACAGTCTACCACAGCACAACAAACAGGACAACTTCTGTACCACGTGAAATCCATCTGTCTTGTTTAAGTTTTATAGAGAGAGAGTGAGGGAGGCTAAAATAGGGTTGATTACGTCGTCATTTTACAACATGAAACTGCTGTTTTATGTCCCATGAAGAAGATTTGCTCAGCTCAGCACCAGGACATCAGGATACAAAATGCTTTGCCATTATTGAGCTATTTACTACTAAAATACATTCAGTCCCATTCTTACACACTTGTTGCTACCAGCATGCACTGCTGCCGTTAATTCTTTCCTAATAATTAAACTTAGTGAACACTCAAATTATAGATAGCAAAGTGCTATCTAAGCAACCCAAATAAAAGAAATCTGCTCATCATAAAGTTATCAGCAAGCAAACAGCCAAAAACATTAATTTTCAGGTGATAACTGTGTAATTCAAAATAAACAGACAGATATTGGAGGCCAATTAGTTATATTTTGACAACACAGACAGATAGACGGAAATAAGACAAATGTTGATATGTATGACAGCATAAAGGTGGCAAGTGTATTTTCTTATGCTTGAGTTGGTTATTATAGTGCAGAAGCCAGAAAATCCAAATTATCATATGTCAACTCACCAATGCAAGAAGTAGGATATATGCAAGTACAATATCCATAAATATTTTTTTGGGGGAAGCTAGTGTAAACATTAATCTCGCAATTCTGGAAAGTGGAATAGAAGGATTACATGAAACGGCATTATGTAGAATTGGAGTGCACATGCAAGTCCCTTCTTTGAGGAAAGAGGGGTATAGAACATACACATGCCTTTTATAATTTGGCCAAGATTTAATGGAGGACCAAAGTCACACTTGAAAAAAATGAAACTGACAGGGTAATTCCTATTGAACTCCTGGATAGACTTGAAAGCAATGAAGAAGAAGCGTAAATATGACAACCTATTACTCACAATCACTGTGATAACTAAGATAGTACTCATAGCAAGAATGACAAGTCTGGCCTTGCTTTGGCTACCAAAGGAAGGCTGTACATCTGTGCCTGGGGAGCTCATGTTAAATTTCTACCAAAGGAAAGCTGTACATCTGTGCCTGGGGAGCTCATGTTAAATATGAGCAGACTTGTAACTAAGGTTGGCTACACATAATCCAGCAAAATAAAGACCAGTTTTCTATATTTTTCTATATGGAAGATTCATCTAGCTCTGATAGAATTCAATGACGCAAATAAGTTATTCTGAACTTCTGATTATTCTATACAACTGCGAGTCAATTCTACGTGATCAATTTACACAAAACATAAGTTGAAGAACAGGTATATGATGTTTAGTTTTAACTCATAAACATCAATACTAAGCTCACACAAAACAAATAAACAGGAAAAGAATAGGCATATTTGAGTCTCAGTTTCAAAGATACTTCATCAACCTTTTTAATTCAACCTCGAAATCAGTTCCAATCCATTATGTGATGCAGCCTAAGATATCGAAGATCACACATAAGTGCATAACCCACTATGCTTTAGACTGAAAGAGCTTGATGCGAATGACTTGCGTTAATAATACACTAACTCTTTGTTAACAAGCACAAGGTAGGCGGCTTCAGCAGGCAATTAGCATTTGCATTCAACAACAGCATCATATCCAGGAGTTATTTAACCACACACCCATGTGGTCTCTAAAAAGATTCAGATTGACCTACAAACAACTTTGTACCCGCATCTTTCTCCAATGGTCAAACTACAGAGATACGTAAAAGCCAAAGTTCACCAACCAGATCACATTAAAAAAGGCTCATGCTGCGCCTGTATTATAAAGCAAGGGCATATCCGAGCTAAGCACGAACCTGTAACCACAGTAGATAAACTAGAATTACCACAGCCTACGGCATGAAATCCCTTACAAGATATGCCTAGAAAACACATCAAAAGTAGGGCTTGAACAGAATTTAGCAGACAGAACGTGGAAAGATTCTACTTCACTCGCGGATCAATCAAGACATATGGAAACACGCACACTTCTCGATCAATTGAGCACTGCCACGCCACGATAAGAGATTAGGCACCGAGCATCATGGTGAAAATCCTATACTTAATGACGGATCAATCGAAACAAACACCAAAAACTGAACTTTCTAGCCAGATGGCCGCGGCACAATAGCAGCAAGAAACAAGGGCGGAGGCCTCACCTCGTACCGGGATCGACCTCCCTGAGCAGCCCGGGGTTGGGCTGCACGACCTCGCCGACCACGGCGCGCATGGCCCGTTCGCCGACGCTGGCGCCGGCCACGAAAGCGGCGATGTCGAGCGCGGAGATCATCCCCAGGAACCTGACCCCGGACGGCGGCTCGTCGGGCGCCCCCCGCGGGCGCCAGACGGGCACGGCGCCCTCTGGGCTGGCGGCGATGGCCCGCGCGGCGGCGTCGAGAGTGTCTGCGTCGTACAGCTCGGCGATCTCGGGTTTGCCGACGGTGAGGTCGCCGACGACGTGGTGGAAGAACACGGCGGCCATACCCGGCCCCCCGGCGCGGGCTATAAGAGCGAGTGGAGGAGGAGCAGGTGGAGGAGCAGGCTGGAGGGGCCGAGGCCGAGCCCACCCCCAGGTACGACGGCAGCGGCAGAGAAGGAGGCGGAGGGGTCACCGGCGGCGCTGGTGCGGGGGTCGCGGGCCATGTCGGAGGGAGGGAAAGCCCATTAAATGCAGGAGCAGATGGAACTGAAGGCCTCTGAGCACAAGTCGACGGGGAACTGAAGGCCTCTGAGCACAAGTCGACGGGGAACTGAAGGCCTCTGAGCACAAGTCGACGGGGCGCGGCAGAGGGATCAGGGATGAATGCGGTGCGATGCGAGCGACGGTGTTGGAAGGGAAGGAGGAAGGAATCGATGGGCAGCTGCTGCGGGGAGGAGCTTGACTCAAATGAGCTCGCTGCTTTGGGATTCGGGACGGCGGGGGCGATACGGATGATGAATGGCAGTCATGGAGGAGTATTGGAGTGTCCCTCCCTTCTTTTCATGGAAACTTGAATGGTTTGTCCATCTAAGTGGCTGTCACGTAAAAATAGCAAGTTTGTCCATCTAAAATTAGGCAACAAGAGTTCAATTCAAAGGAATCGAAGTGTTAAAAAAAAAGTTAGGCAACATGACAAGGTTGAATGGAAATTGGTCAGTATAACAAAGCTCGGTGTGGCACTTTACTCTCTTGGTGACAACCAGTATAAAATTTTGGGATTTGAATACGTATTTTACGGATTGTCAGACTAAAAATTGACTACCGTAGACAACTACCGTATTCATCTGTTGTCAATTATACCTGCAAAAATTATTCAAATTTACGAAAATAGTAAGTTTGGGTACGTGTTTTGCTTAAGACCGATTTAAGATTGGAGTCATGTGCTCTGGTATCTCACCAACTTCAGTAAATCTTTTTTTTTTGCCTAATTCAGTCAAATCTCATTGCTGGCACTTTAAGATTACTTTCATATAATCCAAAAACAGGAAAGAAGATTGATTTTTCTAAATGATTTAAAAATCGCCGAACTAAGCCTTACCTTCGCTCACGAATCTTGACCTTAAACTGGTTGATTAATGATATGATAATGTACTCTGCCACACACTTGATACTACTACTACCACTACCACACAGTTCTAGAATTTTCGCACTTCTTGCTTCATGAGGTTGCACGCTGTTGCTAACTCCAATCATTAGAACCTTTCATTTTCTTCGTCCCCTGTCGGAGTTTCTTTCCATCTCATTTGCTTGGGTTAAGACCCAGTGTAGTCTCTTGAGAACTACAATTTAAACAGTTATACATAAACCGCTAGTTCAAAAGGCAATAGTCTAGATTTTTGGATTTAACACTATGCCAATTTAACTGTGACAGTACTGTAGTAAGATGCTGTTGAACGATCTGACTCGTTTATTGGTGTGGTCAGATGGTTCTAAAAATCAGAGATATTTAAGTTGCAGCCCTCGTACCAGTTACAGAGGAAGCCATCGCATTTGCCCTCGTGTGCTGTTACCTTTTATGCACCTTGTCAGAATTGCGATCTCGATAACTGGAACTTTGGATCTTCGAATTTCTAGAGAATTCACGCATTCAGAAAAAGGCTCGAAACTGATCGTTCTTTACTAATTTGAAGATCGGATCTGCATCGAGCAGCTGTTCTGTTGTTTGTGTATGGCAAGCACAAATTGATCCTGTGATCTTATCCACCCGTACATCACATCTGCTACCCCATATGCATGATCTATCGTTCCATGTGTACGGTAAGAGGTCAGAAAGGAGAACAAGTCACCGACAAACTGTTAGGTAACAGTAGAACTCTAACAATCAAGTGAGTAATAAAAAAACACTAGTCAAGTGTAACACTAGTACTAGTACTCCGAACAGGTACGTACGTAACAGCCAATGAAAGACATAGCATAGCAGAGATTGCAATGGACACACTTGTCATTTACTTTGATTTTTCTATAGGTGATGCGACTGTTTATTGACGACTCACGCACAGGTTCACAAAATTGGTTTGAAAGAAATCGTCCGAAAATCGAAAATATCGAGCCGAAAATCAATCGAAAATTGTTGAGTTTTAGAATCAAATTTTTTGAAAAAAAATAAAAGATCAACGAACTAGCTGAACTTTTTTTAGCGATATTCGTCGATTTTCTTTGAAAATCGACCGTTTTCACCGATTTTCGGCCAGTTTACATCGAACACAAATTTCCATATATTTGAATTTTTTTGAATTGGACCGGTGGATCGAGCGATTTATGAAGTTGAATCGCACCGACACGACCGAAAATCGAGCGATTTTCGTCCATTTTGTGAACCCTGCTCACGCAACTAAAATTATAGTACGCATTTTCCTTTATTATGTAGATAAAAAAAGATGTCAAAAATGACTAGATCATCCCTAATTATTATCTCTAATAGCTATATTCAATGCATGCACGTAGAGAATATCATATAAATATGGATATTTATTATACGTATAAAGAAATATCACACTAATTTAGATTGGAATATAAAATATGCTCTATATTTATAGACAAAATTGTTGAAAAAAATATGAATAGAGTGGAATGAATTGAAAGCACAACTAATAGATAATTTTTTAAAGAAAAAAAAATCTCGTAGACTCGATTTGTATGTACAGATTTTCGTTCCTAGAAGAACACTCTGAACTATGCACGCGCAGCATGCGCCAAGTATAGATTTCGTTCGCAATGGCCGTCATTTTCGGCAGTCAAATTAACTACAGTCAATTGTCTTTATAGTTTACATTATCGCAAACCCGTTCAATCAGGTGGTTGCTAAGTTTGTTCTTATCATCTACACAACCAGAAGATGAGACAGGAAATGCGTACACGATCAGAATTCAGACGAGTAGTCAAGCTTGCACCTTACTCCATTCTATCACAAATAGTCATCATTTTATATAGAAAAAAAATCTTTATAACATTCTTAACACCCTAAACTTTAAAACCAGTTATATAGTATCTCAAACTTTTCAATCACATTTGTTTAACACCTTAAGTTGATTTTATAGGAAAAAATCCATATAATATCCTGAACTTTGCTCAAAAGTTCGTCTGACCCCCAAAACTTTGAAACTAGTTATCTAGCCCCCCGAACATTTCAATCCTGTTCGTTAACACCATAAGCTTTTAACCGGTTTCAAGGTGTTAAACGAATGTGATTAGAAAGTTCAGGATGATATAACTGGTTTCAAAGTTTAGGTTGTCAGATGGACTTTTGAGCAAAGTTCAAGGTATTATATGGACTTTCCCTTTACAAAATCAGGTTAGGGTGTTAAACGAACAGGCTTGAAAAGTTCGAAGTGCTAGATAACCGGTTTCAAAGTTTAAGGTATTGAACGGACTTTTGAGCAAATTTCAGAGTGTTATGTGGATTTTTTTTTCTTTTGAATACATGTATATTTAAACTTTTGAAACTTTGACTGTTAATATTTTTTAAATATTTAAATTGGATTCATGAAAATCATATACGTGGATTTATCTTAAAACGTACTTTTATAATATTATTAATTTTATAAATATACTATAATAGAAATTAGTGGTTAAAACTGTAGTAAAGGACATGTTGATATCTACAACAGTGATTATTTATGGGCGGAGAGAGTAAATGTCATCTTGCCTCACGGTGCTCCGAAAAGGGCACTTTTTGCGATGCTAAGCTGGTATGGATATCTCGACGGACGAAAACTAGCCACAGCCCCGGGCGGCGATCATGATCGTGCATGCCCTTTTCGTCTGGAAATAAACAATTGTCGCAGCTTCTGTTCGTTATGCCACCCAACGTGACCATAATTATTTGGGATAAGATGGCAACGAGCTTTTAAATTTCGATTTCGAATCGAATCTCGAAGGTGATCAAAATTCGAAATCCCAACGATATCTTGGAGTTTCAGACGAAATCCAAAAAGGAAATTTCAAATTCGGTTTTTTTGGATCGGGATTTCCGAGAGATCTCGGCGAGAAACACTGAAATCTCGGTCAAAAAAACTTAAAATCCGGTCAAAATACCTCATGTTCACATTACAGACGGTTTTACCCAAAAACTATCTATGATGTTTTTTTTTCATTTCGCCGAGATTTGAAATCTCGATCAAAATTTCCAAAATTTCGTTGAGATTTTGAACCTTGAATGGCAGCATGGGCAAGAGGAGATAGTGATCCCTGGAATGAATGTATGGTCATCAGCAGTGGTAGGCTCAGGATTTTCATAGCAGATGTTCAGAGATATAAAAAATATTATTCGATGTAAAATATAAAAGTTTATAATAGCAAAAATACAAAGTACAAATTGTTTTTACTAGAGACAACACCTAAAATAATTTAGAGATTTGTGAATTGAAGATTTAAAATCTACATACTTCCTCTTTATTTTTGAATGCTCTGCATACTACATAACACCGATAAATTTGCGAATTGGGGATCTTATATTAGAGAATCAAGAATAAAATTTACCTGTGTAGTTACCGATGCTAAATGCTCAACAACTGTATGTTATTTTAGCACCGCTTTTTGCCCTGTCGGGTATCGTCGCCCTGACTTGCCAATCGTCGCTATCGTCGCACCTTCCATCCCTGGCTCATGTCGCCACACCCACATGGCTGCCCTATAACATGACGCATGCTACTCCCTACCCCGTCGGACATCGCTGTCCTAATATGAAGGCCATCGTTAGTGTCACTCTCTATTCCCCGAGTCGATGCTGTTGCAGCCATAGGTAGGGATGAAAACGGATTGGATAGTTTCCGATCGATCTGGATAATTTTCAGATACAAATTCTGTCGAATCAGATATTTGTCGGATAGTATCGGATCGGATATAGATATGGATTTTTTTGTCGGATACGGATACAGATTCGGTAGTTCACTATCCATCGGATACGGATGCGAATTCAGATAATCCGGATATTGATGGGGCCGGATATGCACGTGACTGCGCCAAGGCTACTATTTTGGTCCAAAAAGGTTTGTGAATTTCAAAACCGTTTTCTAATTTAATTAATTCACAAATCAATTTTCACTTATTAAAATTAGCAAACTAGCTCCAAAAATTACGGAATTTTTGAGAAAGTTCCTGATGCATCTATCATTTTAAAAAATTATTTTCAAGATTTTATCAAATTTAAAATTTTCTCAAAAATTCAAACACTATTGTCCTTAATAAGAAAATATTTTAAATAAGTAGCTAAAAATGCATAAAAACTCATAAATACATAATTTATTATTTTAAACATAGTTCAACAAAAAATACAAATCTTGGGTCATTACATGTTCTTCATGAATGTTGGGATCAAATAAACTAGTTTTATTTTTTTGTTCATTTTGTGTGTACAATATAAGGGGTTATCATCAGGATCGGCGATTATCGGTTGAAAATCGGGAAAATCGCCCGTATCGGCCCGGTCCGACTTTGTAAATCGGTTGGCAAACCGGTTGAATTCAAATTTAAATTCAAAAAATTCAAAAATTTAAAAAATATTGTCCGACGTAAATTGGCCGAAAAATCGGTGAAAATTGCTCAAAAAAATTGACCTCCAAAAAAGTTCAACTAGTCCGCCAATTTTCCATGGAAATCTGTCGATTTTCCATAGAAATCGATCGATTTTCGAAAAAAAATCATTTTTTTTATTTTGAAACTCTATGATTTTTGGCTCGATATTTCTGATTTTCGATTTTTGAATTTCGTCTGATTTTTTCCATACCGATTTTGTGAACCCTGGTTATCATGTTTCGATAAATATATGTAACCGTATCTGTTTTGATCCGTATCTGTATTTGATATTATTTGTATTTATATTCGTATCCAAAAAAATATGAAAACAAATATGGTAGAGCTATTATCCGTCTGTATCCGATCCATTTTCATTCCTAGCCATAGGAGCTAGAGCTACCCTGCTACGCATCGCTCTTTGTGCCACTACTTGCACTATAGCCTCCGCCCATTCACTGGTGCCGGTGGCTGCTCGGCGCTCATTCGCTGCATTGTTCCCTGCTAACTTGCATCTACCTCGTGGTACTCGTGTGTCATTGCCAACCTGCTACCTGCACCGCTGCTACAAGGAGAGCGAGAGAGTATGAGGCGTGCGGAATAAAGAATGAGTTGGGTGTTGGACTTGAGAAATGGATGAAGACTGAACCTTAGACTATTGGGTCGCACAGGGTAGATTGGGAGAGGGAGTAGGTGCGATGTGTAGAAATGAACTTAGAAGTTGAACGTACTTTTGAACCTACTTACTAGTATATACACATAATATATTTATTATATACTGAATTTTTTTATCAAAATTTTGGGTATACATCTGTACACCCTTATCCATATGCTTGATTCGCCCTAGGTCACCAGCGGTGGTGGATCTACCATGGGGGCGCAAGGGTCTGGAGCATCGGCTTTGTTTGTCGCACCATTTGTAGCCTTCTACTATCTCTGAAATTATGTGAATTACTAATCTAGTTAATTTTGTTCTTAAAGTTGCTACTTGTACATATTTTTGAACTTTTGAAATGCACCATCCATTATTAAGATATTATCTTTAATTATTTTCTATTTTAACTTTGTTGCTCATTGATTTATATATCAATTGTATTGCACACCATATTTAAATGTGTTTTGCTGCACTCATCTTAATAATAACTGCACACTAGCGCCCTATCCATTTTTATTGCGTGTATGCTACTGGTCGTCAGGTCGGTTCTT
Source organism: Otatea glauca (assembly GCA_036346275.1). Classification (NCBI taxonomy): domain Eukaryota; kingdom Viridiplantae; phylum Streptophyta; class Magnoliopsida; order Poales; family Poaceae; genus Otatea; species Otatea glauca. The sequence continues at coordinate 82,546,831 of CM070711.1, forward strand.
TGAGCTGGAGGGAGCATTATTTGACCGCTTCACTGGATGTGGCTGGGCCGGGCAACCTCGGCCGCCCCGGCTCCAGGGCCACCATGGCCACCCACGGCTACGTGCGGTGCCTGAGTATGCCACGTTACGTGCGGGCCCTCCGTCACCGGCCGTGCGGTGCGACTGCGGCATGCAGGCGCAGACTACCCGGCCGCGCGCTTTTCAGGCGCCCGAGGAACCGCGCGCGACGCCACTGCCACGCCGAGCCGCGCGGCCATGAGCTTACGTCGCGCCGGGTGCTAGCTAATGCTACCGCACGTCGGAGGAAGCCGTGTGCCGCGTCCCGCGCGCGCTAAGGACAAGGCAGACTCACCTCACCTCACTCTGGATGTGCCGCGTTGCCGCCAAGCCGTGCTGCGCCGTACGTAGGACTGGCTTAACCAAGCTATTACGGACTTTTTTTCCTTCGAAATTAACATAATTTAACGTAAAATTATTTTTATTTACTTGGTTATTTTAAATTCAAACTAACGAGCCTCTATCGAACTACAAATTTTCATTCGAAATGAAATTGACTCCTTTCGATTTTGAAATTTTGGTTTGAGGTCTTTAACTCTTTTTTTTTCCAGTCCTAGCCGCATGAGCCAGCGGCTTTGCGGTGGCACGAGGGCCGACGTGTTGATTGGGCCTCAGGACAACGGGCCTAAACTGGTGGGCTTGTTCCCGTTTTTCTGGACGCGTATCGAAAGCTGTCACGGCCCATAGTCGGAAGCCTGGATTGTGGTCCAAAGCGCGAAACCGAAAAGTGCGTGTGCAAAATCTGTAGCCCACAGCCCCACATACCATGCATCTGTGGACACAAGAGTAGAGAATGTTAAGGAACCTCGCTATCGAATAGTCCGGGGTTCCCGAACAGATCTAAAGTGGAGAACAGAAAGAGAGAGAGACACGTGTTTAGGGAGAGCAACTGCTGGAATTCTTTATTGCTAATGATTTCTGGTACATAGGGGGAGACCCCCCTCCTCCTTTTATAGCGCTCTCTAGGGTTTCGGCATAAGGGACCACATGGGCCTTCAATGGGCTTTTAGGGTTTCTCAACACTCCCCCTTGGGCCCTTTGCCGCGAGATGCATATGCCTCGTTAAAACTCCAGAAAAACCCAGTGGGAAAAATACTTGGAGAAAGAGTACATAGCATACGCTTACTATGTTGCACGAATTGCCTCGTTAAAACCTTATGCAAGAAAACTTCATGAAAAACTTGCTAAGGAAAAAGAGTACAATTCTCCCAACTTCAAATGCTAATCTTCGAGATTCATGTTGGGTATTCATAATTCATACTCGAGATTCATGTGGGAGTATGTGAAATATCTCCCCGAAATCGCACTTCTCTAAGTCTCATCATCCCAATTCCTTTCACGCACCTTTCAAAGGTAGATCTTTGGGAGTGATTTAGTGAACAAATCTGCAAGATTTTCACATGACTTAGTATGCAATATCTTGATCTCGCTCATCTTATGCAATTCATGAGCATAGAAGAACTTGGGGTTGATATGCTTCGTGAGATTGCTCTTCACATAACCCATTTGTGCTTGGGCAACACAAGTCGCAATATCTTCATAAATTATCGTGGGAGTTTGCTCAATGTTCAAACCACATGACTTACGGATGTGGTGAACCATTCTTCCGAGCCATGCACATTCACGAGATGCTTCATACAAAGCGATGATTTCGAGTGGTTTGTCGACATCGAGACAAGAGTCCGCTTAGACGACTTCCAAGAAATTGCTGTTCCTCCACATAGGAAAACATAGCGATTTGGGACTTGCCAATATCTGGTCCGATAAATACCAAAGATCGGCATAGCCAACCAAATTCAATTCATTATTTCTTCTAAAGAATGATCGAGGTCTTTGCTTCCTTGGAGGTAGCGGAAGATGTCCTTGATCCCTTTCCAATGCCTTTTGGTGGGTTTCTGACTGCATCAGTGCTAGCAAATTCACAATAACGCAATGTCCGGCCTAGTGCTATTCGCAAGGTACATGAGCGCTCCAATCGCACTCAAATATGGGAATTTCGCTCCCGGGACTTCCTCCCTCTTCTCTAGGTCTGTATGGGTCTAGGTCTGCTTGGAGTGACCTTCCGACCATTGGAGTCTTTGCAGGATATACTTTTTCAAATCCAAATCTTTCCAACACTTTCTGCGTGTAGGTTGATTGATGTACCAAGATTCCTCCTTGGACATGTTCAAGCCGCAAGCCTAAACAAAACTTGGTTTTACCCAAATCTTTCATTTCAAACTCGGACTTCAAGTATGAGCATGCCACTTCAATTTCTTCATCCGTCCCAATGATGTTCAAGTCATCTACATAGACGGAGATTATACAGAATCCATTCGGGATCATCAGATAAACACACATGGACAATCTTCATTGTTTGTGTAGCCTTTCTTGCAGAGAAAATCACTCAGCGATTGTACCACATTTTTCCCGATCGCTTCAAACCCATACAGTGATTTCTCCTATTTCACTTTGCATGTGTTTCTATTTGCTCCATCTTGGTTCGGGATAGGAATTCCTTAGGTACTTTCATGTATATCTCCGAATCCAAGTTTCCATCTGTATGCTGTGACAACATCCATTAGCTTCATTCTCAACTTCAAGTTGATCGCCATTGAGATCAAATATCTAAAGGTAATTCCTCCCATGACCGGAGAATAGGTTTCTTCATAATCAACTCCGGGACGTTGAGTGAAACCTTGAGCTACAAGCCTTGCTTTGTACCTTACAACCGTTGTTTTCATTTCTCTTCCGAACAAAGACCCATTTGTGACCTACGGGGTTTACATGGGAGGTGTGCGGCATACTGCCCAAACACTCTCTCTTGTTCGGAGAGACTAACTCGCCGTGATTGCCTTTTTCATTCTTCCCAATCTAGCCTTTTCTTGCACTCGCGAGAGATGCAGCTCGGGATCATGATCAATGATCGAGGCAATCTTCTTTATAAGTATGCATCAACGCTGGTCGTTGCTCTATTCAGGATTCTCCTGTTACTACAAAGTTTATGGCCATTTCTTCATGGGGTGCTTCATGCACTTCTACTTACTCTTATTTGCTTTTCCCTATCGCAGAGCAAGTTCCTTTAGCTTTTCATCGCCTATGTGTGCGCACACATTATTTCCGCGGCTTCTGCAGTGGAAGATTCAAGTCCTGAATTGCCTTTTCCATTGGCTTCTTTCAGTGCAGTCTCAACGGCTCCCTTCTTTCCTTGGGGCATTTTCGTGATTGGTTGTGGTAAGTCCTCTCGCCAGCTTTTCTCAGACGCCTCCGGTACTTTGGGTTTGAGGAGCCAGATTACTGTTCTTTTTCTTTGAGGCCTCGAGCAGGTTGAGGATACCTTCTATTTTCTTTGGTATTTCCACCCTCTCGGTGCATTTCTTGCTGGTACATGCGACTTAACCACGCCCTTCGGATCACAAAAATGATCAGCGGTTCATTTGCTAAATTCGCAAATCGATTATCTTCTAGACTTCTTGATTTGCTTCATTAGTTCGGGGTCATGTGCGGGGATCGGTGGAATGCCATATGATTTCCGGCATTTTTCATCCAAAGGTTGATTTCTCCCCTAATGACGGAAACGATCCTCGTCAAAGATGCAATCCGAATCGGTCAGTATGCAAGTCTCGATCATGGGTTCCAAATACCGATTATGGATGCACTCCCATAACCAACGTAAATCCCGGACTTGCGGAGAGGGCCCATTTCGATCACCGAGGGGTGGTATAGGTACATATACCATACACCCAAATTTTCTAAGATGGGAGATCTTGGGATGATCCCGCACAAGCCGCATAGGAGAATGGGTGTTGTAGGCGATGGTCCGAAATTGATAAGTCTTCGCTGCGTGCAGATCGCGTGTCCCCAACAAGTGTTGGGCAAGTTACAACTCGCAAAGCGTCCGGCAATGAACTTAATCCTCTTTATTAGTGCTTCGCTAGTCCATTCTGCGTATGGACGTGCGGACTGAGTGCTCAATCGCTATCCCGTTCTTTGTGCAATAATCATCAAATGCCTTTGAAGTAAATTCTCGGCATTGTCCATTCGATGGACTTCACGCGATGATCGGGAAAGCATTCTTAATTCTTATGATCTGCGAGATCGGCTTTGCAAAAGCATGGTTTCTTGTTGACAACAAGCATACATGCGACCATTTCGAGGAAGCATCGATGAGCACCATAAAGTATCGAAGCGGCCATGACAGGGCTGAATCGGACCGCAAATATCCCCTGGATGCGTTCCAGAATGCAGGATTTCACTTTGCACTTTCATAACAGAGGGTCTAGTTATTAATTTCGGTGGCACATGCAGGCACACAAAATCTTCATGATTCGGGAAATTTTTAACATTAATGCCATGACCACGTGAGTTGTTCACTATATTTCTCATCATTCTAAGACCAGATGACCTAATCTACCATGCCATTAAGAAAATAACTCGGAGCTTCTAAAAGCAGTCTTCAAGGAAGTATACACTTGGTGCATGAATATTCGTGTAGTACAACCCGATTCATATGAGGGACATTTCTCTAATACCATTTTTCCACATACCGCGTGCTTCACAATGCACAAATATTCTTTGCCATTTTCTTCATTGGTTTCTACGTGAAAACCATTGCGCGGATGTCTTTAAAGCTTAAGAGAGTGCGAGTTGATTCAGGTACAAAAGGGCTTCTTCAATTACCAAAGTTGTACCCATAGGCAATATAATAGTGGCTCTTCCCGAGCCGATTACATATGAGTCGCTTCTGCGATCGTAGTAATCTTTCCAGCGTTCTTCGTGATCGACTGAAAGTATTTAGACTCTCTTAAGATGGTATTTGTTATGCTACTATAATTCCAATAAAGCAGAGGCAAAATAATTCAAAAATTGCTTGTAAAGGAAAGAATATCGAATAAAGAATAAATTGCATATTTATTCATGAGAGAAGTATGCTCTTCTAGAGCTTACAATACATTATTCAAAGAAAATGCTAACAACCATAATCTAAAAGAAATGCGATTCATGCATTAACGGGCTTTGGACTTTCCCTTAGCCTGAAACTTCTCTTTTTTCACCTTGTTTGCCCTTCTTTCTATGAATGGGCTTTCTCACCTTGTAGCTATTGGCATTGACTTACGTGCGGTGCCCTTCCAGTGGCTGCGAGATATAGTTCTTGCGTAGAACATCGTCTTGTGATTCCGCAACTTGCATTACATCAATCAGTTCGCTATACTCCTTGTATGCGTCCCGATGATAGTTGCGTGCACTGGATAGCATTAGGGTGGAAGGTAGAGAGAGTCTTCTCAATCTTTTCTTCATCGGTGATCTTCATGCCACATAGAGAGATTGGTACAAATTCATGCAAGGCGTAATTATACTCGCCATCGCTCAAGTTCAGCAAACCTCAGCGTACCCAATCTTGCGTGCTTGGGGCAAGATGGTGTACTTGAGCTTTTGAACCGCTTCAAGTGCGGTCCAAAGCTTGAGTGCACTCTCCTCGACCATGTATTCATTCTTGAGTGGTGAGAGGTGGTGCCCGAGGAAGTGCAAGGCTTGATCATTCTGTTCGGCGGTAGGTTTCGGCGTCTGCGAGGACCCTAGACCAATTGTCGCGCGGAGCTTCTTGCCCCACGAACGATCTTTACGTTCGATGCCCAAGTGAGATAGTTCGACCGTGCGGGGCCGTTCTTCAAACTCACGATTCACGATCTTTGGACATCTTCAAGATTTCAAATTCGACATTAGATTCTGCGTGTAATCTAATAGAAAATGGTTGCTGAAAAGCATAAAGATGCGAAAATAAATTCATATGCATTGCATTATATAAAATAAAGCAAATGATTCAAAATTCATAAAACAGAGAAATAAAGCAAGAAAATTAAAAACAGAGCCAAAAAAAATCTTCTTGATTTTCTGGCAATTTTTCAAAATTTTCTACAATTTTTCCTCTCTTTTTTTTTCTTTTCTTTCTTTTTTTTTTTTTTTTTCTTTCTTTGGCTGATTCAGCCATTGGGCCGTGCGTTCCTGGTTGGCCGCTTCGGCTGGCTGCAAGCGCCGTTTTCCCAATTACCGCTAGGTTTTCTCTTCTTATTGTTTTCCCAATACTCGCGCACAGACGTCATGTGCCTTCTCGTGCCGACCGCCCATTCCACGCCTCGCTGCTCGCCGTTCGATTCCCGTGCAATCTCTTTGCATGCCGAGGCGCTGCGCGCTTTGGCCGAAGCCGGCCGGAGGCGGCGCGCAGCAAGCGGCGATCGCATCGTCCGCGAGCCGGCCGAGGGCGGCGGCGGCGGCGCGTTCTGGCGGCAACTGCGACCGACGGCTCCGTGTCGGGCCGTCTTGCGCAAGACGCGAACCGGCCAGCGGAGGCGGGCGGCGCCACGCTGGCCGAGGCGCAGGCGTGGTGGCGACGGCGCTGCCGCAAGCGCAGCAGAGGCGGTGGTGCCGTGCGCGCTACGGGAACGAGGCGGCGGCGTGAGGCGGTGCCGACGGCCGGGCTTCCAACCGTGGAGCCGAGCGGCGACGGTGGTTTCGAGCGAGGACGGCGGCGGTGGTTTCATGTCGGCGGCATGGCCGGAGGCGAGCTACTGATGGCGACGATCGCCGGAGGCCGAGGCGGGCGGCGGCCGAGCCGAGGTCGAGGCGGGCGGCAGGCGCTGTGAGGCCGAGGCGGCGGACGGCCGCGAGCCGAGTTCGGGCGGCGCTTGCTGCGCGAGGCCGAGGCGGCCGGACGGCTATGAGCCGAGTCGGGGCGGCGTCGTGCTGCTGCGTGAAGACAACGGCCTCCCCTCCTTTTTTTCTTTCGATGTACGAGTAGTAACTGCGTGTTACTGAACTCATGCATCGTCTGTAGCTTCATGCCACGTAGTTTCGTGCCGAGTAGCTTCGAGCGATCGCCATGTAGCTTCGTGCCATGTGACGAAAGCGGTACAAGATGCGTAGGATAGATGCATGCGAAGAAAACGACAAGCGTTTAGATTCAATTGCCAAAATCCTACCTTTCTCACCTTTCAAATCTGAACTCCGGTAGAGCTTCGTGCTGATAACGTGTTAAGGAACCTCGCTATCGAATAGTCCGGGGTTCCCGAACAGATCTAAAGTGGAGAACAGAAAGAGAGAGAGACACGTGTTTAGGGAGAGCAACTGCTGGAATTCTTTATTGCTAATGATTTCTGGTACATAGGGGGAGACCCCCCTCCTCCTTTTATAGCGCTCTCTAGGATTTCGGCATAAGGGACCACATGGGCCTTCAATGGGCTTTTAGGGTTTCTCAACAGAGAAAACCGAAACTAGCTTACTCTTACTACTACATCAAGTTTGGTTGTGCGCTTGTGTTGTGCCTCCAATCCATGGTACCTATGGAATGATGGAAGATCCAACTCCCAATCCATACTTCCAAATTATGTCGTGATTCAGAGTTATTTCAAGCGTGATTAATCCACGTACTCGCCCTTTGGCAACAAGAACTAGCTAGACAGAGCACTAATCACAAGAGCATCCGAAAACTGTTGCGACATAATAGCCAGCTAGTACTGCTCGAAGTCTCCAACTACTACTCTTATCCAGGCTGACCCTGATCCAAAAATTCACTTCGAAATTCGCGGTACGAAAACCGCAAAAACCGCTCGAAAAACCGTTCGAAAACCGTTAAAAACCGAAGTGTTAAGAATCAAATTTTAAAAAAAATCCAAAAAATAGAAAAATCGTGGTTTTTCGCGAAAAATCGCTGCCAATTGAATGTTCATCGCAAAACGGTTTTTGTGAGCGGTTTTTCACGAAAATCCGAGCACATAAATTTTTCCAAAATTTTTAAATTTTTTTTTAATGAACCAGTTTACCGAACGATTTTGATTTCGAATCGCAGCGGTACGCACGAAAACCGCGGTTTTCACCAGTTTGTGAACCCTGCCCTGATCTTTACGATAATAGGCTGGTTTAAGATCACTTCAGTTGGCTTAGCTATCAGTTCTACGGTTGTGGATCTGGTGGAGCTGGGTATTTCTAGCTCCACAGATTTGTGAAGCTGGAGCTGTGGGTATATTAAGAGTGTTTAGGTGGGTCATCTTATTTAATTTTAGACTAAAAATATATATTTAATTCAAATTTTTTAGCCTACAAGATTCAGATCTGAGGTGGAGCTGGGATCTGAAGCTCTACCAAACAGGACCTTAAAAGCTGCGGACTTTAACCGTAAGTGTGATCTTTTTCTTTCTTTGAAGGGGTCAGGCGTGCGTGATCTTTTGTTTACAGGTTCCTGTGTCTTCCCTGACGTGTAGGCTACGAATTCTCATCAATTCATGAGCCATGACGAATTGACGATCGGCTGTTTTAATTTTCCATTTTTCCTACAAGCATTCCAATATGCATCGATCTCTCTTTTGAGATGATGCATCTACTGATCTAAGTTGGGATGTGCAAGTGGCGCAAGCAGCATGGCACCGTTTCCCGCGCTGTGTACGCGTGCATGATTCATCATGCGTGCACGCATGTCAATCTCGACGATCCATAGATGTCTTCTTCATCCATTGCCGGCCTGATGTCACTCGGACCTTCTTCGACGTGTCGTGATCTATGTGTCGTACACCATCTGATCGACTTTCTATCTAGAAAACACCGTTAATCATATACGCAACGAGCATATATCGATCACACAGCTCCATAAGATTATACATAACAGATGCTGGCTTAATATATGTTACTTTAGTGCTATATATACCTAGCTGCTTCGATTTGGTTATTCTTATTTTCGAAGACAGTATTTTTGATAACGTCCATACAATCAGGAATGAGTATATTATACTCTCTAAAAAAAAGGAATGAGCATACTCCACCCAATCACAGAAACTTGTTTTGAATATGTCTAGTCAAACTTTTGAAATTTTGGCTTTTGATATCTTTTTATATATTTAAATTGAAAACATGAAAATCGTATGTATATATTTGTCTCAAAAGATGTTTTCATAATATTATAATTATTAAGTTTTATAAATATATTATATTATAAACTAGTAGTGAAAGTTTTATATTATAAGTACTATGTTGATATCGAAAATGACATGTATTCATAACCGAGTGGAGTACTAGCCAACCATAGCATAAACTACCGGCCGGTGTGCATTGTCTCTCTAGTTGATCACTATAGTTTGATTCCCATCAACCACGTGTGGATTTTCAGGACCGACAAAAAAAACTAGTTAGGACTCGAATCAAAATTGCTTCGGTTATATTAGTTAATAGACTCAAAATTGAAATAAGTCAATTTCAAGCGAAAAAAGGTTAACGACGCTGACTCGATAGTGGCTCTTTAGCTCGAATTCGGAATAACCACTTGAACAATAAATAAAATAATTTTAAGTCAAATTATATCAATTTTGAACAAAAGCTCAATAATAGCTTGTTGAGCTCAATATCCAGTCCTAATTTTCCATTTTAATTGTCCAAGAAATAAACTCATGATCAGTATATTGTGAGCCTTAAGACGACTATACTAGACAATTGTTCCAACGCCTCTCGTAGGAAAAAAAATGCATAATACTACCACCAAATTCCTCGTACTAAAAAGAAAATACTAGCACCTATTTCCATCTTCATATCATCTCTCTTTTTTCTTACCTTCTTGTTGGTTCCTTTTCGTGCTATTTCACATTTTTCATGCGGAGACAAAAGGTAGTCATCAGGAGCAATATTTTGTTTCGTTACCGGCCAATACAGAGCGTCGGGCTTGTAACACCGAAGAGGATATTATCGACTCTTCTAAATTATAATGGACTAGTACTGTCGAAGAGATTGACAGGTCTATGATTGAGGCAGATATTTGGTGACCGTAGTACTAATTCCAGATACTAACAAGATAATTTGTCTCTTCTAAAAACAAAATAATAACAATATTTTTTATTACATTTGGATAATGAAGCATCAAAGGTCGAATTCGACTAGTCTGTTCTTACCTGACGCGCATGGAGTTCGATCTTATTGGTATGACCATTAACTATTATTAATTGTTCCCGAGTCGGACTTTCAGTTGACATTTCTTCGATGTTTAGAGTGCATAACAGGACGCAGATATAGATTATTACAACAATTTTGAGTGTGCATCTTTGACGAGCATGAGTAATACCAATCCGTTCAAGTTTATAGAGCATGTTTTATTAATAGTCTTATCTATAAATATAATATGTATTCATATTTCAATTTAAAAATTAATATGATGTTTTATTTATATCCTTAATAAATAAATATTCATATTTACTTGATATTATCTATATATGTATTAAATATAGTGCTTAGAAATAATAATTAAAAATAGTCTAATTATTTTTAATATCTACTCAGTAGAAAATATGTAAGGAGGGAGAGTAGAATAAAATATCTGCATCCATCGACAACTCACGTGAGGACACGAGATAGATGGCTGAAGTTTGAATTGAGCTGGGAATTACCATCGATGTTGCTCCCTGCTAAAACTGAAGAAAGCCCTTGGTCCCTACCTAAGAATCATGCACATCTTGCCATGCAATTCATGCTGAAAATCATAGAAAAATTGTTTATTTGCCCCATTTTAGTTGATGCAATTGATTATTTATCTCATTTATCTCACTACATATGGCCCTAGGACCGTATGTCAGTATGACATCACATGACAAATGATCAATAGCACAAATAAATAAGAACAAATTATCAATTATTTCAAAAATCATAGGCGGACGATCGTAGCCATGACACCAGGGCTGGTCCTGATGTTTTAGGGGGCCAGGGCAACGCAACGACCCTTTATTAGTTTATTTCACATAAACTATAAAGTATTTTAGCTAAAGAAATAGTTATACATACTATAAAATTATAATTATATAATGTAATTGTAGAGGAAAGAAAATAGAATCTTTTCAAAGGGAAAAATACAATACTGATTTACGCTAATTTGTCAATTATAATGTCACTCTGTCAAAATTTTATTACTAGAAAGATACGTAAATATGTAGTGTTAATAATAAAAAGGCGTTGACTTGTAAATCAGTGGTGTACTTTGCGCTACTTATGAAAAATATGCACCCATAGAAACTATGAAAACGGTTGATTAAAAGGTGATGTAGAGTAACTCAATTGCACCATTTAAAAACCATTGCGAAGTTCTAACTTATATTTGGAAACTGAAGAATTATGACTACATATCTCTGTGTATGTCCTTGTATAATAACAAATATGCTTACTTAATTAGAGGACTAAAATGAGTAGCATGATTTACAGCAAGAAAAAAACATTGCAAAAAAAAAAAAACAGGCCCCATGCCGTGGACACTGGGCAGGAGCCTTTGCAGCCCCTAGCATGATGAACAGGATCTTGTACGGTCAGTAGTGTGACTGCAACATAAACAGATGCAATACCGGCTATTAGATTCGAATCGGAGGCCTAACGTTCAAAGAAGTATTGTGCAAACAGTGCCCACGGTGGATTATATACTCTTGTAGCATTACATATGAACCCTTTTATCTAAAAATGAATGGGTAAGATCACCTGCATTTGCTTAACGCGACTGCAGTGATCCCGGTTGTTGCAGGACACATACCCACAGTCCAAAATGTCGAAAGTATGACTGTATGAGCCTGTCTCCATTTTGCTTCGTAGGAAAGAGAGAGGACGAAACAAGAAATGGCAAAGAAAACTCATAAACTTCACTTTCTCGTGAATATCAGCTAACTGCTCTCCATTTTTTCACCGGTTAGTCTAACTGGTCTGCAACCTGGTTGTCTAGCCAAAATGCGGTATTTAAGTAGCTCGTAAACCAAGTACTACCGCTATTTCATAATATTTGTCCAGCACGTCACCGTATTAAGTAATACTTGATTTGATTGAGTTAGATAATATTTGTCCCTGTTAGATAGCTACTATTATGTCTATCAACTACGCATCCAGCATTAAACAAAACTACGCGTTCTAATAGTTATTGGCCAGGTCATGCGCTACGTTGTACCGTGCGAAATTCGGTTGTGTAATGTTGTGCCGTGTGAAATTTGGTCCGATGATTAATTTCGGGAAAAATAGGTCTGAGGACATAAACGTGAATTCGTTTTTTCCTCCAGAGTTTTCTAAAAATGCGGCAATTAAGAGTCATCGGCGAATTTGCAGCACTGCGGGTCATCTTTGTGTGGCGCGGAACCGCTAATATGTGAAAACGTGGTTTTTTTTTGCGTAATTTCATTTTTCTTGGGTTTTTTCTAAAAAAAATGGGTTGTCAGGAGCTATCGGTGAACCTGCGGATTGCTAGGAGGCATCGGCGAATCTGTGGAACCGTGGTTCTCTTTTATTGGGAAAAATGGGTGTATTCTTTTTTTTGCACAATATCGGTTTTCTGGAGCTCCTTCTTAGAAAAACGGGTTAATAAGAGCCGTCGTCGAATCCGTAGACCGCTATGAGCCGTCGGTGAATCTATGGATTTTTATGAAAAAAACGCGGAGGGATATAAGCATAATTTCGTTTTTTCTGGTCAATCCAGCTAAAAAACGTCTTTTGGGACCTAAACATAATTTTTTTTTCTGTCGTTGAATCCTCAGACTGCTATGAGCCGTCAACGAATATATGGACTCTTCTGAAAAAACCGCAGAGGGATATAAACGTAATTTCATTTTTTCGGATCAATTCAGCAAAAAAACGTTTTTTGGGATCTAAACGTAATTTCATTTTTTCTCAAGTCTATTATGTTAAAAACCGACGTGAGGATCTAAACGCAAACCGCAGAGGGACCTAAACGTAATTTTATTTTTCGGGTCTATTTTATTAAAAAACCGATGGAAGGACTTAAACGTAATTTCTAATTTTACCGATGGAAGTACTTAAACGTAATTTTCAATTTTTCGGAAGGCCTTTTCACGAGATAGGAGACGTGGCATCGCTCAAGAGTCGTCGATCTCACCCACTTTAATAGAAAGTATATATACATTACAAAAATAATAACAAATTCTCCCTTAGCATATCTTCCTTGGTTTTCATAGGTGTATTCTCGTGAACAGAAACGTTTCACCTACGATAAGCTCACATTGCATGGATTTCCTCAAGGAAATAAAAAGTTTTTTGTGAAGTCTTTTTCTGATTTTCTCTCTCATATATTGTTGTGAAGCCACATAAAATACTGTAAGAGTGTGTTTAGTTGATTTATCTCACTAGCGTACCCCACATGACACATTTAGACTGACCTTTACTAGTCTAAGTGAATACAAGGTAGTCTTGTATGGTTGGTTGTATCTATTGAACTAGACTGATGTGGGAAATTAGAGCGATGCTTTAATGCAGCTCACCACCCACGCTTCCTTTGTGCCAGCCTAAAAAAAATCTTGCATAAGCTTAGCCCCTGTTTGAGGGTTTTAAACTAATTTTAACTTTCAAAAAGCCAGTAAATCTCTTAAACAGTGTAGCTTTTAAGTGGTTTTTGATATAAGTTAGAAGCCATATATAACTAGCAAAAGCCAAAAGTTAGACAATGCCTGTTTTTACAACTTATTACTGAGAAAAATTAACTGTTTGTTAAACGGTCTCTTAAAAAGCTACAACTTTTTTCAGCTAGAAAAACCAAAAAACAACTTTTCAAAATAAGCCACGGTTCCTCTAAACAAACCCTTAGTCTAACCCAAAGCTTCGATTTTGACAAACAAATAAGTGAAGAATTACGGGCTTATTGGGGAAGCTGCGGCTGGGTTGAAAAGCTGTTTTTAGTTTGTTGGGCTGTAAAGCAACTGTAGCTAGTGGCTATGGCTTTTCTTGTTATGCTGTTTGAAAAACTAGCTGCTGCAGCTGTAGTTTTTGGGGGCCAACCGAGCGAGGAGGTAGCAACATAGCGAAGTACAGCGACGTCCAAGTGGGGGTGACGTGGAGACGGGGTGACAGAGGTCGGGAAAGCGGAGCGAGCAAGGTGGGAGGTGGTTAAGCGAAGCCACAGCTGAAAAGCTCCTCCACAGCAGCTGCAGCTTTTGGAGGTGCTTCTGCTGTAGTTTAGCTTTCCAGCTGCTTTGCAGCCATACTGTTTGGGAGAGCTTTTAGTTCAAAGCTGAAGCACAGCCCCCCAACTTAGAGACAACTGGCAGACCATTTTAGGAAGTGTTCACTGTTCTAGCCTTCTAATTTTTTTTACAGAACTAGCCTTCGTGGATCTTTTTTTTCAGAATTAGCCCCATCCAACGCACGAGAAACGCGGAATTCACCGGCCCGCCACACCGGGGCAATTAGATTTGCCACGCACCCCCGCTGCGGAAACCGATTTTCCGCCTCCCCCCGTTCTGCGAAAAACCAATTACCGCGCACCTATTCCGCGAAAATTTGTTTTTCACGCCTCCCCTTCATGGTAACGCCACACCATCGCTAGATTCCATACCGAAGGATTTCCCGCGCCCCCAGTCTTCGAAAAATCGGATTTCCGCCCCCCCCCTCCGTGGAAATGTGCCACGATCGTGATTCCCACGCTCTCCGTACGTGACAATTGCAGACGAGATGCTATTTTTGTAAAACAAAACGTATAGGGTTACTTCTGAATTTTTTTTGTTAGGGGGCTAGAACAGAAACCCACTGCCACAGTCCCACCCCCACCCCCCTGCAACCTGCGTTCTCTTCTCCTCCCCGTGTTCCGTCACCTTTTTCTCCTTTGTTTGTCCTTGTCGGGGCTCCCTCTTCTTCTCCTCTTCCCTTTCTTGATTCTTTTTTTACTAGCTTGTTCTCTCTGTGGGCGCGCTCGAATGGAGATGGTTCTTGCCGTGGTTCACTAAACGGGGGGAGGAGTGGAGTGTGGAGCGAGAGATGGGTTCTTGCGAGTTCATAAGGACCTCGGGTTCCCGAAGAAACTGTTTCTTGCGTCGCCACCCAAGGAGAAGGCCGTGAACGGGAAGGGTGGCGGTGGCGCTCCAGTTGGCGATGGCTTTGTCGTTGATCTCAAGCGCAAGGTGGAGGGGGAGCAGCGGAAACTAGGGTTTGGCCCCAAGAGCCCGGATGCTGGTACGATGGTTGATCTTTGGTTTCTTTGGTCTTTTTCTGAAGTGAGGTCAGATGTTTATTTGCTTGATTAGTTAGTTGCTAGTTAAGTTTATCTTTTCACGGCAAAGAAGCAAAGAAGAAGATGACTGACTAGTCAGTTCTTTCTGTGGAAAAGGGCTTTTGGGTTTGTTTATTGATTTATATTCTGTTCTGGATTTAAGGATTTGAAAGCGAAGGATATTGGTGTGACGGTATTAATAATCGCTTCTGAAGATCATAGGGGTTGCTTATTCAGGCACCGATGATCTTATCAGAAAGCAATTTTTGTCAGTACAGTATGGTTTTGGATTCAGCGGTTACCCAAAGTTTTCATCGTTCCATTTCCGATCCCAAATCTACTAATGGGAAGGCTTGTTACAGTTTCCTGTTCTTAAAAGTGAGACACTTGTCCAAATCAGGATGTCCTACTGTTCGAAGTGTGCTTAATGGAAGGATTGTATCTTATTGCGTTGTTATTTTTGTAGCGAGTTTCTTAGGATGCAGGTTCGTCCTTACATAAGGTTGCTGATTAAGTCCTAAATTGCCAATGCATGGTTTTCATCTTGTATCTCTTCCCCTGTTGCCCCAAATCAGGTGCTTGCTTCATAACCATTTGAATAGCCTGAGTTTGCCTCTAATATTGCTTTGTCCAAAATCAAATGCTAGCCCTAGACATTTCAATCTTCGGAGAAGTATAGGAGTTGGTCGTTTTGTGTATTCTGGTACACTTCCTTTTTATATATTAGCTGAATTTGTTACCTTCGTTGATGCATAAATATTTATGCGATATTGTTAATAGAACTGATGAAATTTCTGGCTTTTGTAACACGTGTTTCTCTGAACTGAATCCATTGATTCTTTTTATGAAGAGCAAAACTCACAGAACTTAATTTGCAGGTAGCAAGGATGAACTGTTCTTCGACTCTCTAGCATGGTTAGATTCTGACTGTGAGGATGACTTTTACAGTGTGAATGGAGGTAATCAAATAGCTATACATGTTTATTAGCTAAGGGAATTTTAGTCTAGTGCTATAGATTCCGTCGATTCTTGTGTGCAATTATTTTGGCTCTTCATACTGACATTACTGTGGTGCCAGTGCTTTGGTTTATGCTGCTTCCTTTTTCAGGCTGCTCTATTATTATATCACTAGCATGAGGCTTGTTCCATTTGTTAAGTCCAATCTTCATATGCTTTGATTGAGTTGGTGATGATACAGCTTTTATTTGTCTCTCTAGACCCTAAGGGGCTTAATTTAGCCTTTGATTGCTTCTTGAGACAAAAGGTTGAGGCCTTTGATTTCGTCTTTTGGCACTATCATGCTTCTTGGTATCTAGTAAAATCTATGAGCTTCATTGGACCCCCCACGTTTTGCTCCAGTAACCTATTCCATGTGGCCCTTAATTTTATGACTCATGCAAAATTCTGGATATATAAGACACTCATTCCGGCCTTTTGTGACATTCTCTTGAGTTCACTAGTGGATAACTAGATTGTCTACCAGACCATGTGATTTGCTTCAATCCGTGGATAAACATAAGATGTGTTCTTCGTATGCAGATTTCACTCCATCTCGTGGCAGCTCTCCAAGCTACCAACCCAGAACACAAACAGTGATGAGCAACGTCTTTCTACCTGATAATGTACAAAATTCTAAATCATCAGAGCCTTCTCCGACTGGACGGAGAAAACTAGTGGACCTCCTGCAGGAGGCAATGCAAAATGGCTCCGAAGAAAGCACCGATGCAACTGGAGAGCCAGATAGCAGCAAGAACGAGAAGCAGCAGTTGCGATCTGTTGCTGGGAAGCCAGTGTCCGAATCCAGCTCGGCTTGCAGCACCGAACCGACGCCAATCAGAGAAGCCAAGAGTCGGAAAGAGAATGCTTGGTACACTGGGCGCTGTTGCTTGCCGAACTTTGTTCATAGTCTAAGCTTAGATGAGAGGAGGCAGAAGATGAGTCCTGGGCCTTGTGCTGTTTGACAATGCTGCTCCCTTGTCTGAGCTGTACCTACAATGCTACCTTATCCGGCCCTGAAGTTACTGTAAAGAAGGCAAGTGTTGAGAGTACTATATCATTGTAATAATCAAGCGAGTAGGCACTCCGAGGAATTCATGTGATGTATCCATGTTAATCAACTGCAAGGAGATGTAATCTAGCTCAAGAAATGCTTCATTTGTGCATATCTTAATGAATGTTTACGGATATATTTTTTCTGTTTCCAGCAGTTAAAGTCAGAATGATTCCATGTGGCGTGTGGGATACCATGCGTTGTTTCAATAGTTTAGTGCGATCGATTGGTGAATTGTGACGGCCTTTTTGCGCTGACTTGATTGGCGCCGCACAAATGGATTGCCCTATCCAATACAATTGTCCAATACTTTTTCCCGGACAAATCTGCGTGGCTTATGGCATAAACTAAGTACAGTTTGTGAGTTGGGCATCTGTGCCGTGAATCGAGCCGGATTCGTGGTATCGCATTTGCTTGGTGGCATCAACGTGTTTCTTGCAGAGTTGCAGTGCTTTGGTCGAGTTTATGACAATGACATGCCAACTGCTCACTCTGTGGAAGGTTACACCACTGCCTTCGGCATTTCTGTTCTTTCCTAGTAGCAATGATTTATGGATAAGGCTACATAAATGGCAGAAAACTTTAAACAATACCTCATTTTGACATTCAAATCTGACCAGAAATCACACAAATTCTAATTAGCAGCCAAGCAGCAAAGAAAAATATTAGCAGAGCAAAATCCAATCGAGAAGTTCTTTCGAGGGGTTCAAATGAACCAAACAAGGGTTATTAGCAGCAAATAAGGTCAAATTTGGTAGCCCATTCGATCAATGAGCCAGCACATAGACAACATTATAGCTTCCACGAGACCACGAGTATCACAACACAATTGACAAAGTGGTGTCTGTTCTTATTGGACCCCATTGAAGACTCAATCAGGTTCGGCATGGGGCCGACAAGTACTATCAAGATACATTGTGTTTTCTAATTAAGATTACCAAGTGGCAACCAAGCGACAATACAATGTAGCATTACATGCTGGAAGGTTCCATTAAGAATAGTGTCTCAAGGTTTACAACTAAGTATGGTACAACCAGAGAACAGGCCCAACCACCTGCCTGATAGAGAACATGTTGACAGCATCACAAAGATCACCCAATCCAGTTCATCATGATGATATTCCAGGATGCATTGTTTTCCTGCAGCGTTGCCCCTCACAAGATCAATGTTTCTAACATTCATGCCTGTGGCTCCAATCATTATGATAAATGGACTACCAAAGCGAGGAATTCATAAGAAAGGATCGTATGCGTTGCAGTAGCTCTGCCTTCACCGAATCAGGCACCGAGGCTGTTTCAGAGACAAGAGAAAATGAGAAGACTGCAAAAAGAACCAGAATAAATTAAAGAAATATTTCCCCACTTAGCATCAAAACTACCCTGCAATGCACAATTAAGGGGGCTATGGTAAACATTGGATGAGATATCCAAGTGCACAAATTTAATGGATTGTCCATAGTTTGTTTTAAGTGCAGTTACAGTATGTAAGCAATCAACTCATGTGGAAAGATGGACATATGCATGCCATGACCGCATTAGGTTATATAGATCCTTCCGAATTGTACCTGATGTGTTGTGGAATTAAATACATTCCTTTTGCAACCAGAAAACAAATCATTGGACAAATGAAAATCCTGACCTCTTCCTTTTGGAGTGATAACATGAATAAGATCATCCACTGTCACATTATTTCTTCCTTTCTTCCTTGCATAGGCCCTAGAAAAAAAACAAAATGAGATTGGTTAACAACAACGATGGGGAATGATAGATTAGATTCTCTAGGTAAAACCATAGCACCTTAATTCCAAACAATTGAATGTGTAACATAACACAGATTCCAAAATGTTTCTAACGTGGCAACTTAAGCCATCATACATGTTAGTGACAAATTGCTAGGTGGTTGCAAAGGCTCAGGGCTTTCAGGGTTTCAAAATTAGGCCGGAGATGTTTGAAAACTACGGTAGAATTTGACTATTGACTAAAAGTGCTGCATGGTCCTGTTATCTGCAGAAACTTAACAGTTAAAGTAGAAATGTGCAGCCAAGAGTTATGACTTAACTGCACTTTATCATGCTAAGTGAGAGTGCAAAAAACATGTCTAAAAGCACACATGCTAGTGGGTTACTTAAACCTCGGGAAATTTTTTTTGCAGAAGAGGCTTAAGAAACAAAACATGTAATTAATTGCAAATGTTACATTGATATAAACTGCAGTAACCATCTACTAAAGCCACCCACTTACTCATTAATCAGAAAGTGACAAGCCTACTGTAAGTATGTTTCACGAGGAACCAAGAAAAAGCTCTATGGTTCAGCTGTAATCCAAATAAATCAATTGAATTTAAACTATACTTGAAAGTAAAAAACAATATTATTGTTTTTCTAAGTGGCACAAATTTCTTATGTTAAAATGTACAATCCAAACCCTAATAATTTGAACTGCTTGCTATGCACCGCGGGATAAAACGTGACGATATATGCCATCCTTCAAAACGCTTAGCCATAGGAATCATCTAAAGTAAATTGCCGACAGCAAACAGATACATGCCAACGATTATACTGAAATTCAATGGATGAGGAGAGAAACCTGCAGAGAGCCTTCATCTCATCTCTCCAGCCGCACTCGACGAGCCGCTCCCGGAGGAGCTCCATCAGCTTCTCCTTCTCCCCACTCTCTACCAACTTCACAAACCAAAACCCACCTCACTGTTTGTTACCACACTCAATGACAGCAGCGGCAAACAAAAGCACCCTAAAACAATCTTTCTTAGCTTCAACAATCCTAAACCCTCCCCTTCCTTTCCTATCAAACCCTAAATTACCCCAATTGGATCACACCAGCCGCAAAGCAACGCCCCCGGCCGGGGCGCACCAAAACTCTAGTTCGGAGCAGAGGAAAAGCAACCGCAAACCACGAATTTCTTGCTCGATTACCTTGATGTCGATGGTTTCCCTAAGAGAAACCTCCTTCTGCGGCCGCTCCTCCTCCGGATTCGGAGTCGGTGGGCGGTTAACGGAAGCTCTCCTGGCAAAAACCATCGCCCCACCGAATCAAAGTCGGAGTTTTTTCCCCCACGAAAAAGAACACAACAAGAGAGGAAGTGTGAATTCCTGAGCAATAAATAATATCCCCGATGCGATTGATCTCGATAGAACAAGCTGGGGATTAATCACAGGATGCGCGCGCGAACTGCAGAAAATCGATAGCTCCCTTACATGCTTCGATTGGAATTGGATGATGCCCCCTTCTGCTTCCTTCCTGCCTGCCTCGTTTCGTCTCTCTCTCTCTCTCTCTCTCTCTGTCTCCGCCTCCGTTTCGTGGCTATATACGTCGTATCACCGGTGTTTGTTCGTAGAAGCTGTGCTTTCTTCCGATCGGAGGCGAGACGACTTACGGCTAACCAGTAACCAGGCCTGGGCTTGTGTTGCACTGTGCGGATATTGGGCCTTCGCCGTGGGCGTCAGCCGTGAGGGAACAAGAATTTTTTTTATCTTTAATAATTTTTTTAATATATTTTTCAAAAATAGGCGCCGGACGAAAAAATTGCGCTTTTGGGCCCCTGTCGCCCCAGCACTGGGCGATCGCCCCAGTACTGGGCGACAGGCACCCAACCCTAACAGCCATTAACGGTCACAAACCTGTCGCCCAAGTATGAGGCGACAGGACTGATTTTTTTTTTTGTAATTTTAATTCCTAAATTCGTTTCCGAGAATAATCAATAGGATAAAAATAACGAAAATGGTCATAGTACTGATATACTTTAATATTTTATATCTTTAAACAGTTAATACCTCTTTGTGTTGATTAGAAATAAATTTTAACGAAAATACCAATCTTTAAGTTCGTGATACCTCTTAGTATTGATTTACTGTAATTTTTGGTATGTATTGGGCAAAATATACCATAAGTTGAAAGCACTAATCTTTTAATTATTGAAACCTCTTAGTATCGATTTACTGACATATGTTATATTTAATTGACTCGAAATCGTATCTTTCGCAGGAAGTCGAAAGCGAGACTTTATCTCGTCAGTCGCGCGCGCGGTGCTGCCGCGCCCGACTACATCCGACGTGCGCCGGGCAATGATCCCACGCGCATGGTATATTAAGGCTATTAAAATCTCGAGAACAACCGTTAAATGTTGTCACATTACTAGGAAGGTCCAACTAGAACAAGATAAATTTTAAAATATTAATTAATATATAAGCATTTGCATTACGTTATGAAAAGTACGATGAGTCATGCAAATTTAAATTGTATAAATCAATTTTACTTAAAGACCACTTAGTGTATTATGAACAAACTATACGAATCATGGCTCGAAAAATCTTGAAATAAATATGTCTTGTTTGTAGGGTGTTAGGTGTCCCATTTTTTCAAAAAAAAATTAGGAATGAGCTCAGTTGAATAAACCAAATGATTGTAAGTAGCCTCACTTGCATGACAGACTGAAGCCTTTTCGGCAGCCCGCGAAATATCATGTTCAAATGTAATATGTAGGGAGAACGGCCCAGGTTTGCTCTTCGATATATGTAGCACCATATGGCGGGAAAATATTTTATTTACACCTTGCTTTGCATATTAATCCTGCCAGTGCAATAACCCAAAGTATTATGGTCGAGGCAACAATGAAACGCTTAAGCCTTTTCGGCAGCACGCGAAATATCATAACGAAGGTCGAATCGTAGGTTACTGCGGAAAATAAGGTAGGCCACACTCTTTATTACGGCTTAAAACTGAAAGGAGTACTACGAGCAAGGAAAATAAAAGTTAAAACTAGACGTCTACTGAGTGCTTCGAGGCCACTTCCCATTCGCCTATGCCTCCGGTGGGGCATCTCTGGCACGTCGCGCCCTCTCTCGTTTCCTCTCTCTGTCGGCCTCCTTCTCCTCTGCTTCCTTCCTACGTGCCTCCTCGCGTGTGGCATCGCGTTGCTCTTGAAGCTGCCGCGTGAACTCCTCCTGCCGACTGGCTTAGTCAAGAAGCCGTTGGTCGTCGGGGTTGATCTCCGTATCAAACCACTGCTCAAATTCACACAGTGGCGAAGGTGACTGCATGAAACGTAAATTAGCAAAGTTTCATTCACAAATATTACGTAACCCGTACGATTGTTACCATGTGGCGATCCTTCAGGCTCTTCTCTGGCGGATCGAATGCGTAGTTGCGGCACTTCCAATACCTCATCTTCCAAGTTGGAATTTCCTAAGAGCGGACAAGCCTGCAAGGATTTCCGCACATACACATGGGTGCTACAGCTCCACGAGTTAGGAAGAGATCTTGGTACGCTAAATTGCGCGGGCATGCACTTGCTTCTTCCTTTGCTTTCCCCTTTCCCTTTGCACTTACACGTCTCGGCATTTTCGATTGATCCTGATTTTTTTTCTCCCTCTTTCCCTCCTCTCTTCTATTCTTTCTTCCTCTCTCGCTGCCGTCTTTGCGAGACCGCGAGTGAGAATGAATGTTATAAAGGGCAGATATCGCTAGGGTATGGAGCGATCGCCCCAACTAGAGGCGATAGGTGCACCGAGGCGTTGGTGTGTTTGTCACGTCGTGTGGCAAAGACAAAGCAATTTCCGCACAATTAATAAAATATACATGGATTTGCACAATTTAAAGTGATAAGGCACTCATGTTACTAACTCAGACAGTTATACAATATGCTGCTGAACGTAAAGGCATTACAAAAATACGTCTGTACAACTAGTCAATGACGGCCTCGCTTCCTGATCTGGCCCGTGGGGTACGTGAGTGGTGACGGCGGACGGACGTCCCTCCTAGGCCGGCCCTGCGGTGCAGGGGTGGAGTGGTGTGGCGGCGATCCGGGCGTGTCCTGTGGCGGCGCTCTCAAGAGCTGAGAGGGGGCGAGGTAGTCGGTCGACAGGTACTCCTCCATATCGAACTCGACGTTCGCAGGGTCGTCGAAACCACCCTGGGGTCCTACTGGGGCGCGAGACGACGAGAGAGCCTCCTCAGCCCACTGTCCCCACTACTGCTGCGTGGGAGCGTAATGAGGAACCGCCAGGGTAGGGCGAGACGAGGAAGGAGACTCCTCAGCCCACTGTCCCCACTGCAGCTGTGTGGGAGCGTAACGAGGCACCGGCGGGGTAGGGCGAGGTGCTGGGCCGCGGGGACGTGGTGTGCTGCGTCCACCGACGTCTCTGCGCCCCCGGCAGGTGGCCAGACGATCCAACCGCCTCATCCTATCGAGGACCCGCTCCCAAGCTGCCTCGGCCTCGGCGATGGTCATCTGTATGCCCACCCGAAGGCGCGCCAACATGGACATAGCCTCCACCTCCCCTACGAGATGTACATGTACGTAACGCCAGATTGGTATTAGGTAATTTACATGAAAAAGACGTGCCCATGTAGCTTCGATTGTGGCACTTACCGCGGAGCTATCCCTCTGGGACATCTGTAAAGGGTACGTCAGTACGTGTCCGTCACCGATGCCTGCCGTGCGATATACGGTGCTGGTGTGTATCTCACCCTGAGGCGAGTCCACGGCACGAACCACTCCATGTACTCATCGTACATGTCAGGGTCGTACGGTCGGGTCTCGGTGACCCTCTCGTCGAGTGCGTCTTCCTACTGCACCGCTCATAGCTGTATACGGTGCACGAACTAAACGTCCGCTGCAGTATCCATCCGACTCATCCTGCAATTAGGAGGTCAAGGCTACGGCGAGCTGGGGCGACGAGGCTGGACGAGAAATTAGCAGGCCACGACGTTGTTGCGGCAAGATGGGGCGGGCACACTATGCCCAGCTCACTGAATATCCTTGCTGCGCTCTGTTCTGGTTCCGTCCTGTATTCCTCCCAAACACGAAGGCTGAGCAATTCTTGCAGGTTTGATGACTCAGCCGTCTTTTTATGCGGTGCCGTCGTGCGTGTAGACTGCTCGAGTTTGAACCTCGGTTCGACGTTAGTTTTTATCGAATAAAAACGGATACACGCGTGTGTATACTAGGACTCTATTTATTTTGCCTTAGGCTTTTTGCTTTTGGCTTAAAGCTAACTTTTGGTTTAACGAGTTTTTAAACCGTTTACTTTTAAGTCAAGATATGTTATCTGGTATTTTGACTTTTTATGGGTTGGATGGTGTAGCTTATTACTAGAAAGTTTGAAATACACTTTAAAGTTGTAAGGACTTTTCTTATGTACTGATTTATCTAATACAAATATTTCATACTTTTTTCACTGAATGTCGTATTGAAAAATATAGATTAATCTTGATATCAAACTTCATTTTGAACATAATTATTTATCAACTTGATCCGGGTTGGTGGAGGAGGAAGGAGGCTGGGGACGACGGAGGAGGGAGGAGGTCGGGGACGGCAGAGACCGGAGCGGCGGAGGGAGAAGGCATGTCGCACGTGGGAGTTAGAGAAGACGAGGAGATGAGAGAAGGATTCTTGAGTTTATATATAATGGCATTTGGTGAGTAATTTTGGAGACTTCTAGTGGAAACACCTCCCATATAACTTTTGGCTTATAGTTATATCGATGCTTTTGGCTTTTTCTAAGTTCGATTTAAAAGTCAATCGTTTGTTTCAACTTTGATTTTTCTGCTTTTAAACTAGTGAAAAAGCCGAAACAAACAAAGCCTAAGTGAAATAGCGTGTATCTGTTCTCCAGAATTTGTGGAATCTTCAATTAATTTCTAAGTGTATATAGAGAATAGTACATATACGTGTGGTGTACGAGTCTAGTGTGCGTGATTTTTTTTCCTCCGCTTTGTACCCTCGAAAAACCGTTCTTGCAGGTTCCTGGAGTTCAAAATACGTCCGCGACACCCATGATGACGTGCTGCAGGACCATTCACCACTGGGTCATCGGGGTGAAGGCGACGATGCTGACGCTGATGAACGTCTGCAGCGCTGCCGGCGGCACCTTGAAACTTGGGCCGACCAGCCGGTCCAGCGTCGCCGCCTGCTTCGTCAAGAAGGTCGATCGACGTCTGGGAGAAGATGATGGCGTAGATTATGCACGACGCCCGTATCGACAGCAAGTGGAAAACGCTCTCCACTTCCTCGACAAGGTCACCGGCGTCGGCGCCCTCGCCTTGGTAGCTTGGTGCGAGTGTGCGGCAACTCAACTGTGTGGCTCTGTACATACTCGGTGCGATGGTTCGATATCCAGCTCTTAATCAGAAATAGCATCAAGCTAGGCCTTCCCGACGCGGGCGATTGGACTGGCCTCCACGTTGGTGCAGTACCGGATTAAGTGACTGTTTAGAGTGTTGGAATAGAACGTCAAAATACTTTAGGATAATTTTCTCTTATTACTTCTCGTACTGTTCGCTTACAAAACTCAAGTCTACCCTTATATTTATATCCAAAACTACAACCCTATTTAACGGAATAGGATTCTACTTCCTTGTTCTAATCGGACTCCTCATCCTAAACTTTCTTAATACAAACTTTCCAAACTAAAACTTTTCTATTACAAGATTATTTCTATCAATCACCCCCTTAATCTTGTAACGCAACTCTAATAAGGCAATCGGTCTCAACTACGATTTGCCCAAACACTCATACTCAACACAGAATAGTGAACGCATCTCGAAGGAGTTTCGTCTTCTTTTTTGCTGGCCATACCACCGATGACGCACCTCGCCGGCGATTACTACATTTGCCTCGGCTCCAATTGTCTTTTCATCGGTAACGCAACTTGACGATGACGCAGACTCGGATTAAAGCTTACCCACGAGAGAATTTGGACACACCTGCAAGAACTCTTATGCGCACGCACATCTAAAACGACGACCACAACTCCTCAACATCCTGAACTCATCTTCGACGAACTTGACTTTGGACGGCGAACACATTTCTTCAACACCCTGGAGTCAACTTTGACACACGCAGCGACTTCCTTTGATCTTCTCGTGCAGCACGATCTCTTATGATGCGCACGACATCTCTGAAGGAACTCGCACATATTTATCTTATGGACACAACTCGCACAAGAACTCACATTATCACACTGTATCTCGCGGACACAACTGACACGATAACACCTAGCTTTTTTTTGTCCTCACGGCTGACCGCACCTTTTCTTCTTCTTTCGCTTCTATTTTCTTCTTACTCCCCGCGTTTGAAGCTCTTGCTTATTTCTCTTTTCATGTGCCTGCGTAGTCACAACATTAGTGCAAAATTTTCACGCCATGCGTACTTCAGTACCAGGTATGCATCCACTCTCCGTCCGTCCAGCCACAAAACGATCGATCTCACGCCAAAAAATAGCGACGGATCCACGATTTCGCCGGCCTGGCTGAGTCACACGTACGGGAGGCGGGAGCACAGGCCACAGGCTCAGCGCCAGCTCAGCCCCGGGGGCAACCCCAGCGTCAGGCCGGTCACCGCATCATCCACAGCTCACCCTGCAGCCGTGCCACACCATCACCCGCAGCCGTGCGACCATCCGCCGAGCCCGTGTCGCTGTTCGCTTGGCCTCCTTCACGATGATAGCCTGTTTCCTCGGTGCCGCTCCGGGAGTCTCCTCCTCTCGGGGGCAGCGCGCTGATCTAAAACCTTAAGCTCTGATACCAATTGTTAGAACAGAACGTCAAAATACTTTGGGATAATTTTGTCTTTATTACTTCTCGCTCTGTTCGCTTACAAAACTCAAGTCTACCCCTATATTTATACCCAAAACTACAGCCCTATTTAATAGAATAGGATTCTATTTTCTTGTTCTAATCGGACTCCTCATCATAAACTTTCTTAATACAAACTTTCCAAACTAAAACTTTCCTATTACAAGACTATTTCTATCATAGAGGGCTTAAAGTCAGTTTTAGCTTCTAAAAACCAACAAGCTCCCTCAAACAGCTCAACTTTTAAGATACTTTTGATATAAGCCAAAAACCACATATAACTAAAAAAAAGCCAAAAGTTGAAAAACTGAGTTAGATTTGATTTTACAGCTTATTGCTGAGAAAAATTAGCTATTTAATAAACGATCTTATAAAAAGTTACGGCCGCTTTTCAGCAAAGAAAGCCAACAAGCAACTTTTTAGAAAAGTTACAGCTTCTCCAAACAGGCCCTAAGGTCTAAATGGAGCTATAGCTTTTCTGAAAAGCTGATTTTTTAATTTTTAATCTGAAAAACGGTTATAATTTTTTTTATAAGAGACCATTTGACAAATAGTTAATTTCCCTCCATAATAAACTGTAAAAACAGGTTTAGGTCAGCTTTCAACTTTTGACCTTTACTAGTTATATATGACTTCTAGTTTATACCAAAAAACCGTTTAAAAACTGAGTTATTTAGAGGGTTTACTGATTTTTCAAAAAGCTGAATCTGACTTAAAGCCCCTCCAAACAGGATCTAAGGATGCTAATAATAGGCTTGGGCTGTCCGGCTTTTTGGACCAGGCTAGCATAAAATTGTAAAAAGACTGGGTCAAATTTGGATTGTTGCTTTTTGATAGATTTGAGCTAGATTGGACTAGGCCGTGGACCTCTTTTGTATTAGTAGGCAGAACAGCAGAAGTAGCAAAGAAATCAAGGCTGGCTCTTACTTGACTAGAAGTTGAGGAGCACATCCACTTTCGTGTACGGGCTGGTTCACCACCAGTAGCTCCGCCTCCACATCCGGTGCCATAGCACGGACCTCCTCTGGGCTCTTCGCTGCCTCCGGCAAGCCGGCAAACTCGCTGACGTCGTACGAGAACTTGCATCAAGGCCATCGCCAAATAGCCCTATGGCATATTGTCCATGACATTGTCCACCTGCTCGAATCTTGCACCCCAGCTGCTCCCACCTCTCGTCGCGGCGGTGTTCTTAAGCTCAGCGCAACGATGAGGACGCCTCTACGGTCTCCTCCATGAGCACCGGTCGTGCCCACGCCGCCATGTGTGAATACGAGGCCCCGGCACGGTCGGCACCTTGGGCAACAACAAGACGCAGCGCCGGTTGGCGAGGGTGTGCCGTGTGCATATCGAAGCCTCCATGCTCTTCCTGATTCCCACGAGTGCGGCGAATTCCTCATTGATGAGTTTGTAGGCGCCTGTGCCCGCTGCAGAATCAGAAGAGAGATGGGGGAGTTGGAGAGAAATTTGGTAGCGGCATAGTGGTGTCGAGTCCACTACCCACGCTCGTTGGCCAATGACCTTCGGTGGCCTTCTTCTCGACCGAGCACGGAGAGAAAGATGGGAGACTAGGGGAGAGATGAGCCCAAGCTTTTTTTTTTTTTTGGCTGTTCTAGGTTTTGACTGGATTGGATGGAAAAAGCGGAATTTTAAGCTTTATCAGATTTGTGCTGGGCTTTGGCCCATTAGCAACCCTAGTATCGGTACGGTAGAGAACATAGCAAGCGAGACGACGATGACGGTGCAGGGGATGACGATGACGAACATTTTGGCTTTTCAGATTTCAGCAAAATAACCAGTGTAACGCGGATCCGACAAAATAATATGTATAGATATTGCTCTTTTTCTTTCGATTAATGTGAGAATTTTTAGTCCATAGGACGAACCAGATAGCATCTTTTAAACCCGTTTTTAATAATGTAAATATATTTGCACACCTGTATTGTTCCAAATATGATGGAGAAAAAATGAACATTTTACGTACAGTTTAGTGAGCACTCTTAAAAATTCAAGTTCAAAACCATCTACAATATAGAGAAGAAGAAAAACAAGCGCTGTGTGCTGCAAATGAGTAACGCAACACGAGCACTGTTTTATACTTTTATTCACATTTCATTTTTTTTAGGATGAAGGTCCGCCCAAGCCAAGAGGCAGAGTAGCGAAGATCGCCATGGCTAAGAAGAGGATGGTGAAGGGGGAGATTGGAGAGGAAGAAAAACGAAAAATTGTGCGGAGCTACAAATAGTAAAGCATATAACCTGTAGATTGGTAAATAATTGATTTGAGTGTGAGGCTGTAAGCAATGACATTTAGATTGGAAGAAAAAGAATGAATCCTCTTACATTTAAAATTGCCTATAAAAGTAGCACCCTAATTATGCTATATCACAGTAAAAACTATAACCATTAGATCAAACTCAATTGAAATATTAACTCTTACGTCTTAAATACTCGTGAGATGCTTTGATTAGACACATTTTAG
The DNA here is from genome assembly GCA_036346275.1 of Otatea glauca. Taxonomy (NCBI): domain Eukaryota; kingdom Viridiplantae; phylum Streptophyta; class Magnoliopsida; order Poales; family Poaceae; genus Otatea; species Otatea glauca. The sequence continues at coordinate 82,575,977 of CM070711.1, forward strand.
TTGAAAGGGTGGAAGTTTATAGAACTGCATGTGTTGCTTCGGATTTTGTCAAGTAAAATAGTCAGCAAAAATATTTTTTTATTTTTGGTATTTGACGTAATCATAAAAAAGATCGGGATTTATCATAAATCAAGATCAAGCACCAGCCTAGGGACCTCTAAAAGATGCCGACTAAGGAAAAGTAGAGGCAAATAAGGATGTCATCAATAGTAGACTGAAGACAATAAGAATTGGAGATGGACAGAGATTCTATGTAAAGAAGGTTGAGCCAACAAAGAAAAGAGAGACTTTAAACATAATTCAAGATTGAGTCGGCTATTTTGATCTATAAACACCTTGTACCGGTTGATGAAAAAATACTCACATGCTAATCTTTACTATCTTTTTGTATCTATTTTTTATATACCTTAGGAATAGTCGTAGCCAGTAGAATCTTACTTTCGTAATTCGACTTGGATCAATTTTGGTTCTCATCGATGTCTCGATCAATCTGTAAGTTACACATACCTTATGTTTTGAGATTTTGTTCATGTCTGTTATTACTTCGCATCGACGTTTCATTCAGTATCGACTTTGATCAGGTTTACCTATCGTTGACTTTGCCAATTTACTGGAAAATCAATTGGTACATTGCCAAAGAGCACCCTCTACAGAAAAGCGTTGCTGCTGTCAGGAATTTTCTGGCGGCAACAGTATATCTTATTTCATAAAAAGTTATCCACACTATTTGAAGATTATGAATAGTCTAGAAATACTTTTATTACGTTGATTGTATAAACAAGAGTAAATTCCACAAAACTACAAGTTTTTTGTACAAACTATCAGAAAACTACAGATTTTAACTTCTATTTCACAATACTATAGATTTTAGAAAAAACTTGTTTCACAAAACTACATGTTTCTTGTACAAATTATTAGAAAACTATAGGTTTTAGTTTCTATTTTACAAAACTACAGATTTTAGTAGAACTTGTATAAAAAAACTACAGATTTTAGAATTAATTGTTTCTTGTAACGGGTCTGATAGTCTGGGCTCGCATGACAGCCTCATGTGTGAGTGAAGCGAAAAATAAGGACGTGTGAGACTGCCATGTGGGCTCACGCAGTCAGATCCGTTACAAGAAACACCAATTGTAAAATCTGTAGTTTTGTGAAATAAGTTCTTTTAAAATCTGTACTTTTGTAATACAAATTCTCCTAAAATATGTAGTTTTGTGAAATAAAAGCTAAAAACTGTAGTTTTCTGATAATTTGTGCAAGAAACTTGTAGTTTTGTGAAACAAATTCTTTAAAAATCTATAGTTTTGTGAAATAAAAGCTACACTATATAGTTTTTAATAGTTTGTGAAAAAAAAACATGTAGTCTAAAAAACAATCATCACGAATACTGTTCAGGACGGACATCTACCCCTAGCTCGTAGAGTTGCTGACTTGCTGCATGGCAGCAACACGCCAACACCACGCTGTAGTCTCTTGTCATTACTTCCTTGGAAAAATCTCTCTTCCAACGTCCAAACGCATCGCCCCCCCACCCCTTGTCCCTCTTCCCGCCTCTCCTCCGCCTCCCCCAGCGGAGCTGCTTCCCTGGCCGTCGCCGATCGCCCCGCACCTGGCCACCACGACCCGAACGCGTCCTCCTCCTCGCACTCGCGTTCGCCCTCCTCCCTCTCCCCCTCCCCCTGCCCCTCCTCCACCACCACCTCGGCTCGAAACCACCTCCGCCCCCTGCCTCCAGCCACTGCCTCCACGGTCGCCTCCTCCTCCACCTGCCTCGAATGCCTCCACTTCGGCTCGTACGACTCTCTCTCCGGCATGCGCTCGCGCTCGCTTGCGTGTGTGAGCTATTTTTTTCGTCTGCCCGGTGCGTAGCTGTTCAGGGTGCACGCATGAGTTCGACCTGGACAAGCCGCCGGTGCTGGAGGAGGTGTCGAATTTCTTCAAGGGCCACGGAGTAGGAGATTTCACCTTCATCAGGGGCAGACTGGTACGTGTAGCTTCCAGAATTTTTGGTTGTGCCTACTTAATTTTGTGCTATTTGGGTGGTTTAGATTAGATACCTGGTGCCAAAAAAAGTTTTACGGATCACTATAACTCTGCTCTGATTTGGTAATTAGTTTAGCTTTTGTGAAGTAATCTGTAATCGTTCGTGGTTTTTGTTCAATGCGGAAATCGATTTGATGAATAAAAGCTAGCATGTTGAGGCTACTCAAGTTATGTTTCCGCCAGAATTGCTGCTCCAAATATATCTAACGATATGCTCCTTTGATGTCAATTGTCAAGCTTAATAGTTTGCATAACTTCTCATTACTTAATCAGGTAGCCGGAAAGAAAGTTATGTTTTAGTTTTTTTTTCAGTATATATGTAGGGCCATTATAGAACACAATTTATTGGCTTAGCAAGAGCTTGTTGCAAATTTTTTTAGATAATATTGTTTTAAAAAAGTTAACAAAAATAATATGCCAAAGCAAAATTTTGCAAAAATACCCACCTGTTGCCAATGGTTATAGAGAGCTGTCACCAACGGTCGCAGCTCTCTATCGTAAATGGCGACAAGTGGGTATTTTTGTAAAATTTTGCTTTGCCATATTATTTCTGTAAAAAAAATTAAAAAATATTATTAAAAAAATAATTTAGCTTGTTGCAAAGGTTGATGCTTTACACTTATCAACAGAACGAGATACTTTTCGATGACATCTTCATCACAATGGACAATTTTTTGTTCAGTTAATGTATACACTCTTAATGCATCAAAACATCACTGTTACAAACATACAATTATGGAAGCTTAAGATGCCATTAAAAATAAAAAAATTCTATAGTACTTACGTCATGGTGTGATATTGACAAAAGATAACCTCTCTAAAAAAATTGAAATGGTAGCAAAAAATGTTATTTTTGTAACAATGAGGAAACTATACAACATATCTTTTTTTACCGCCATTTCGCTCGTTTTGCATGGCGCGTTATACAAGCAGCTTTTAATCTATCACCTCCTAGTAGCATAACCAATATGTTTAGTGACGAATACTAATAAAAAAGGATACCCCAACAGCCCGAAGCGACGAGCCAACGGCCTCAAGCATATCTCGAATTACACAGCGCGCGCCGCCGCGCCCGCCGACCGAATCGCTGCGAGATCGCAGCAAGGCATCCGCTCCCGACCGGCAGGGAAGCGAATCCGACCAGACGGCGCTCCCGACCCCTCTTGGCGGGCGGGATCTCCGACTCAACCAAACTAAGGTGACGACGCCGAGTGCGCGCGTGTCGTCCTCATCGGCCTACCGCCACGCACCCCGAATAAGGTCAATCGAGCGACTATACAAGGGCAAGTGGCTCCTTCCCAAGAAGATCCGGTGACTGCAGAAGACAAAGCTTCCGGCCCATCAACCCGATCCACGTCAAAGACGAGCGCGCGCTCCTCCCGAAGTAGCACCAACGCCACGCACTCGGCGTCAAGATTCGCAAGGGTCACAGAGGCAAAGCACGCTATTTCGGGAATACCTAACCTCCACGACCACCAAGGCTACCAACCCGGCATGGGCAAGGCGGTGGCGACGATCCACAGGACGAAGGGCCGGAGCTCCTAGCATAGGTCACCTCGCTCTTCCTCCCAACTCTCGATGTAACCTGCCCCTTCCTTCTGTATAAAAGGAGGCAGGGCTAAACGATTCAAAGAGAGAGAGAGCGCTATCAAACCCATCTCGCTAAGCCATTGGCATTCTCGCTTGTAAAACTTTGTGCAGTCATCTGTACCAAGAGTAATACAACACCACCACACGAACTGGAGTAGGGACCTTCAGCCCGAACCAGTATACATCTTGGACTCACGAGTCTAACCATTCAGGGAGTGGAACGCGCGACCCCCTAGACTTACAAATTTACTTGCCGGCGCTCTAGAAAACGCCGACAGTTGGCGCGCCAGGTAGGGGGCTTCGCGCGTCTTCATCACCATCTCCGGATTCCGTTTATCTCCCTGATGGCATCCACCCACTGCGACGGCATGACTGCACCGGGGAACCGGATCCGCTTCGGCTCCCTCGACTTCGCCGTCACCCCGACGGGAGGGCTCACGCTCGTCCCCGCCGCCTCCGGAGGACAGGCGCCCGCTGAGAGCTCGGGCGTCCTCTCCGGCGACTTCGCTAAGCTCCGGCTTAGCGCCCAGAGGCCCCGGCCGGAACCGAGGAGTGCTCGCCACGGTCGGCGAAACTCCAGGGCCGGCGGTGACCATGTCACCCCGTAGGCTCGCGATCGGTGGCGATGGTGGCTACTGCCGCCTCCATCCACGAGTCTTTGGAAGACTCTTCCGGACGTGACTCAGCCCGACACGGAGTACCGCCAGCGGCACTCGCGAGTGCAACATGGCGGCACCGTCGATTGCCCGTGGCCCTCGCGGCCGCGGGCCTCTGTCCGGCGCACTCAGCGCAGAGGAGGAGTGCCAGTGAAGCGTCATGAACGCGCTTCGATCCCCCGCGCCGAGCTCCAACAACAAGCGCAAAGAGTTGGAGGAACGAAGCCCGAAGCTCGACCGCTCCAGCCAACTGGAGCGGGAGGGCTCGAGGCCCGCGATGTGCTGGCGGCCAGCGCGCGGGCGTCGAGCACACCCCAAAGCAGCGGAAGGGTCCGACGGTCCTCACTTCTTCCCCACGCCCGATCAAAACGTGGCGCGGCCGCATCGCCGCCGAGGCCTCCGGAGCCGATCGACCGGAGGCCAAGGCCACCTACCAAAACCGAAATTTGGTAGAGCGCGCGTCGTCGCGGCAAAGACATGCACGCCTCGGCTCCTATCGCTCCGAGCCACCTCGCCACCGGGCCCGTATCATTGTCGGCGGCCGGATGGGTCCGGCACAGCGCCGCCCGCCCGCGAGCCACACCAGCCTCGCGCGCCCGGCGCGCTAACGCGGTGATGCCTACGACATTCGCGCTACCCTTGAGGCGCGGAGAAAGATGGCGGAGGAGGCCGCCCACTCGGGTTGCGGCGGCGGGCACCACCACCGCAGCCGAGCCCCGACGGTCTGGACGCGGCGTTCGCCGGGGATCCGCCAGCGAACTTCCTGCCGATTCGAGCGCCTACCAACATTGCCAAATACACGGGCCACAAACCCGTGTGTCGCTCGAAGATTACCGGCTCGCATGCGGGCGGAGGAGCAACGGATGACCTCTTCATCATCCAATACCTTCCCATCTACCTCGCAGACTCGGCCCGAGCCCGCTCGAGTACTTGCCGCCAAAACCATCGTGGATGGACCGACTTGAAGGCCTCTTCGTCGGCAACTTCCGTGGCACTTACAAGCGCCACGAAACTCTTGGGACTGAAGGGTGCAAGCAACAACAGTGGAAACCCTCCGGGACTACATCCGGTGGTTTTCCCCGATCCTAACGAGCTCCCGACATCTCCGACGCCGATGTCGTGGGAGCATTCATCTACGGCACCTCCTGCAAGGCCTTGGTACACAAACTAGGCTGTCTCAAGCCCAGAACTACCAAGGAGCTCCTCGATATCGCCACCAACCACGCCTCCGGCGAGGAGGTCAGGGGCCATCTTCGAGGAGGAAAGGCCCAGCCGAACCCGGCGTCGCATCGGGTCCCCTCCGACCGCTCCGACAAGCAGGCGGCACGGGAAGCAGATCCGCGAGCCCCAAGTGGTCGCCACCGTCGATCACCACGCGCCAGCGGCGAAGGCGACCGACCGTCGCGCCGACCACTTCGAGAAATTGATGGACGGCTCGTGCCCAAACCACGGGTTCTCCGTCAAACACAAATCACCGGATGCGAGGTCTGGCGTTACCTCTCCGGCGTCCCGCAACGCCGCGTGGCAAGGGAAGAAGCTGCTGCGGCCCGCGGTCGCGAGAGAAAGCGCGACGACGAGTTCCCCGAACCCGACGGCGCCTCATGATCTTTGGAGGACCGGCACGCTATGCCGATAAGCGCGGCTCAAGCTCGCTTATCGCGAGGTCCATACCGTCGCGCCACGCGTCCCCAATACCTCGGTGGTCGGAGTTCCGATCACCTTTGATCGGACCGACCACCCGACCACGTTCCACACCGGGAAATACCCCGTGGTCGGCCGTCGTGGGAAGAAGCGCCTTTCAAAGGTGCTCATGGGACGGAGGCGGCCTCAACATCCTCTACGCCGAGACGCCGGCGCTATGGGGATCGCGCTCAACCCTCCGACCCGGCAAAGGCGCCTTTCCATGGCGTCATTCACGCCGGCGAGCCCATCCACTCAGGCGGTCGACCGCTGTTACCTTGGGGAACCGGGAAACTTCCGCACCGAAACCCTCGCTTTTGAGGTCGTGGATTTCCCCGGTTCTTACCATGCCATCCTGGGACGGCCATGTTACGCCAAGTTCATGGCGGTCCCCAGCTACGCCTACCTCAAGCTGAAGATGCCAGGGCCACGGGGAGTCATCACCGTGGCATCGTCTTTCCAGCTTGCCTACAACTGCGAGCGCAGCAGTTGTGAGCTTGCCTCGGCAGTCATCGCGTCTGCCGAGCTCGACAACCTCAGGAGGGAAGCCTCCGAATCCGCCCCTGAGTCCAGCAAGTCGGGGGCGGGATCCTTCAAATCCGCCGAGGACACGAAGGAGGTCGCGGTCGATCCCTGTGATCCGACCAAGACCGTGCGGATCGGAGCCACGCTCCCCGCCAAATAGGAAAGCGCGCTCGTCGACTCCCTCCGCACCAACAAAGACGTCTTCGCATGGAGGTCCTCCGACATGCCAGGAATCCCAAGGGAAGTCGCCGAGCACTCCTTGAGCATCCGACCAGGCTCAAAGCCGGTCGCCCAACGCCTGCGCCGCTTCGACGAGGAGAAGCGCAGGATCATAGGGGAGAGAGCGCTATCAAACCCATCTCGCTAAGCCATTGGCATTCTCGCTTGTAAAACTTTGTGCAGTCATCTGTACCAAGAGTAATACAACACCACCACACGAACTGGAGTAGGGACCTTCAGCCCGAACCAGTATACATCTTGGACTCACGAGTCTAACCATTCAGGGAGTGGAACGCGCGACCCCCTAGACTTACAAATTTACTTGCCGGCGCTCTAGAAAACGCCGACATTTAGGAATTGGCTATTTGGGTTGGAAAAAGAGTTGAGGGCTCACATTTTGGTTGGGGATGTTACTTTGTGTTGGTCAATTTGACTATGTTGCAATGATGTGGTTTTTAAGAACACAAAAAAATTTATTCAATTGCAGGTTATCTACATTTGCACTAACTGGTTGCAATTGTGATCTGTGGTGCAACATCAGGAAGCACGGGAAGTGGTGTTATTGACATGCAACTCGTTGGAGATTGTACTTTGGGATCTCTTCATCAGCCATGTATGGCGATTCAGTAATAGACTGCGTGTGGATTAAAACTTTATGTTTTTGTTTGTTATGGTTTATTGAAACTTTTTGATAGGGATCTCTTTTGATAGCTTTTGCTGAAACTTTGTAATAGATGATTGGTTGTGTGCATCTTAAGATGCAGAGGCCGGAAAATATAATCTTCCATTATCTAAAAAAATGTATGTTATGCAAGAATTTGATGTGCTTAGTTGGTGGCTTTGCTTTGCCACTAACTGTGACAGTATTTTAGTGGGAATGGCGGTGTTGTGCAAAGCTAGCGGTACGTGGAACACCAGAGATCCCATTGATCGGCTTATATCAGGAGGGGGCACATACTGTTACAGATATTCCCGAGTGCAGAGGTTAGCTATCTAAATATATTTAACTGTAAGAATTACACAATAAGTTATCATGATCTGCTTGAACTTTTTTGTGCTACATGTTAATTTTAGTTGCAATTTATGAATCCCCATTCCATTTTTTATATTTTTCCAGCTCATCACCCGAGTATTAACGCTGCTGTTCAGCTTCTGAGGCAAGGCATGTTCCAGCTGCTTGCTTCATATGAATATGGAAGAATACATTTTTCAATTCTTAAAGTGAAGCCTAATATATTAGAACTTTGGTCTTTTAGGTATATCTGAGTTGAATATCCAGCCATTTGCCGAAGATGCTGGTACTGGTGAACTAAGATATGTGCAGGTAAATGTTACTTTTCTTAATAGCATGTACATAACTATGTATAACTATATGAAATAAAAGTTTTCTATTTTTTTCTTGACTAAGAACATACCACCTTATAGATGCTATTTGTGAATGTGTAACTTCTAATACAAAGGTCAATATAGTGGTCTTCCTTGCTGCAATTCAAGACGCAATATGGTCTCCAACAATATGTTGCTTCCTTCAGACACTCCTGCATGTCATTGTGCCGATAACTCTGATGTTTGATTTCTTTTACTATATTCTCTAGATGGCTGTGACAACATATAACACATCTATTCCAGTTGTGAAAATATATGAACAAGGTTAGCTTGATTGTCCATGTGCTCTAAGCTGTAGTGTCGGTTCTCCAAGCCCAGAGTGGTTGAAATGTGTTATTTCCTACCCAGGGAGAGTTCTAGTTTCACTCATTTGGAATTCAAGAGACGAGCGCGCCCAAAATGCGGAGAAGTTGAGTTTATTGTCAGAAGTAAGTTGTCCAAACTGAGGTTCTGCAACACATATAGCTGCTCTTTAGCTTTCCAATTTCCTTGGAAATATTCTACCAAGACACTCTGCTTTTGCCTACTCTATCCTCAGTCTTTGTGATTACACTTGTTACAGTTCTTATGGAGAAATGGTGGACCAAGAAGTAATGTGCATCTGATTCACTCTGTATGGGCCAATTTACAGACATCAACCAGCAATGTAAGATATGCATGTGAATTTTGGTTGATATAACTACTTATTCCACACTTGTTGCCTAACTACACATACTGCCTTTGCCATTTTCATTATGGATAGTGTAGATAGTCAAGTTTTATGTGCAGACATAGTGATACTACAATTCGCTCATAGAACTTCTGGCATAGTGATGATAGGGTTAAAGAAGGAATATGGAGTGGATAATTCGTATGGTACCCACTTCCCATCTCTACAAATCGAAATGTTAGTTGTTCTATGTTTTCTAAAATTTATCCATTAGATATGGATTAAGGAAAACACCGTGCACCGTAGTGGTGAAGCACTTTTTAGGTGCAGCGGTTGAGGTCACGAGTTCGAGCTCCATCTCGTACCTTAATTAAAAATATGTGTAGTTCCTCTTACGTTTTTGAGTTTTTTTGTATTAACAATGGATGAAAACAGTGCCCCAGATATAAGAAGCTTATGCATGTATTCATTAAATATGTAGCAAACAGTCTCCTCTGATTGGCTGGAGGTATGCCAAGTCCTCGTGGGGGTGCAGGTTTTCAAAACCACTTTCCTGCTCATATAGAAACTACACGCTGAAGTCAGCATTTCATCAAGACACACACACACACCAGATGCGCAGCGTGAGCATACCCTGATGGACTAGAAGTGACAAAATTTTGAAGGCTTTCTTCATGTTCCTTTTTTTTCTTACTCTAAACTGTTTACTTACAAGACATTGATGCATATATGCCTTGATTAAAGATTTGATCCCTAATACTGACCTGTTGGGTGACCAATTCCATATATCCCCTGCCAACTACGTACCTTCAGGATCTATGTTTTTTTTCCCAATAATAATGTTGTTACATCTGCAGATAACTTTTGGGCATAAATGGAGACTTCTCATTGGGGAGAGAGACCTGTGGGAGCGTTTCGGAGGAGTTGATATTTCTCTGGATTCTTGTAGCTTTGGGCAGGCTAATACTCTGGTATGTGTGATTAAAATTATGTTTATTCATGTAGAACTTATAAAGTCTAGACGATTCTATTTGTTAGGAGCTAGTGATTAACATTAGAACCATTTCATACACCGCATATTCTTTGTTGCATATGGATCTTGGATATAGTTGGAGTTCCATTGTTTATCTTACCTTATGCTAAGTTTGTCATACTCATACCATCTTTTTTCTTACACAATGATTTGTTTTCTTTGTAGTCTTTTAACTCGTTGCTGCATAGGTTGAACAAATATGTACCACGTGGCTCAACAGTTGTTGATTTGTGCTCTGGTGCTGCTGTGCTGGTGTTATTGGGTAATCCATTGCCGCTTCTAGGAAATGTAGGTGAGTAGAAAAATGCATGTTAACTGGCACATATTGTATTTATTTTTTGGATGTTTCAAGATTAGATATGAATATACCAGTCTGGACGACAGTATTGAGATGCTGAGGAGCCACCTTTTCGTATTCATTAACGTACTAAACAATTCACAACCTGATGCACTATCTTAATGCACGCACAATATATAATAATTCGCCAACGTTTTAATTCTAAGAGTTAGGATTTTGCTTTCTGTTTGGCATACCTGTTAATAGCTGTCGTTGGCATCAGTTTACCTTATGGTATTTGTCTTGCTTCTAGGCTACTAAGCCAAATCCAATAGACTGTTTGTCTTCCTTGTCGGCTACTAAGCCAAATTCAGTAGACCAGTACTGGTATCGAAACCGGTATGGTATAGGTATACCATTCTGGAAGCTAAAACATTGGGTTGTCTCAGGCTCTCAGTTAGACCTTGCCAAACCCTGCGTTGGGCCTGACCTGAAAAGGCTTATATTCGAGCCTGGTCTAGCTTAGCAAAAGATCCCCAAAATCAGTCTATGTGTTTTGTCCCGCAGCCCAGCTATAAGCCTGAGAAAAACCAGTAATTTATTTTTCACTAAAAAATATTGATTTATATGATTTTTAGTGGAAAAATACTAAGGTACTTATAAGAACTTCTTGTGGGCCTGGTTCTGAAGGCAGTTGACTCAAGTCTCAAAATTCAGGGCTGCCTAGGCTGTCCATGTCCATGTCTACTTTCAGTGTATCCTTTTTGGTGGCATGCTTCTCTTATTCAGATAATTAATGAAAAATTCTTATACTTCCAGGTCTGTGAAATGTGTTGAGATCAACAAAATGTCAGAGATGTCTTTTGAGAAGCTGCGTTGCACCAATACCTCAAAAAATTGGCATATCTGTATCCGATACGTATCGGATATGGATACAACACGGATGCTCTCCGATAGGTATCCTGCACGAATCCCCAAAATTCCGATTTTTCAAAGAAGAAAAAAAAACTCGATATTTCTCCCTAAACAAAATCCCCCCGTTCAACCCACTCCCCTCTGCTCCCCTTTCTCAAAACACGCAGCAGCTCCTGACCCCCCATGCTGCTAATCTGGGAAGCCAAAAGGTTCGAGAGATATCTTATCTGCGTATATATAACAGAGAGAGAATAGTGGAGCACAATACGAGTCTGTTACGGATACCGCGTAAAATCCGTCTGGCGAGGCGAGCGAGTGAGCGCGCACAGGTGTTCTCTTCTGTGGAGGAACCTCCTCTTATAAGGTGGTCTTCATCCACCTTCACTAGCAATGTGGGACTATTGCATTTTCACCTCTCTTTCACCTCATGGGCATTTGGAATTTTTCAATAATTATCTGTGAATTAATGGGCTTAGCCCAAATAATTCCAACACTAATCTGGTGGATGTTTTTGTATCTTTAATGCTTGTCCATGCCAATCCAGAAGGAGCATAGATTCAATGTTGTTATAGGTTGCTGTCAGGAACTGTAACCCTCCTAACCAAGCATCAACCCAAGGATCTCAAATTTTAGCGAGGTAATCTTATCTCAATCATCAGGAACTTCCATTCTGCAGTGAAAAGCTAGCTGTACTCGTGCTTTATAGAGGTTTTATTTAGTGGCAGCATGCAAATTTTGTGTGTGCAGGTTAGCTTAAGATGGAACTTCTAGCGGTGAGGTGATTGATCTCATCGGCTGTCTGATCGTTGTCCAGTTATGATGTAGAGATCACCGTACAGACTCTCCTTGATCTTGCTGTTGCAAGGCACATAGACGAGGACGCGCGCTAATCTGCCGTTCAGTGAAATAGTTATTTTGTGTGTCTTATCCAACCCCATCAAAGCGTAGCCGTAGTTTCCACTCCAACCCCAGATTTTAGCGCGAGAGATCCGCCCCAACTTTTTTTTTCCCGAGACGTACGATGCAAGAAGCCAAGAGCTTCTAAGCATTTCTTTCAGTTCAGCTACTCGGGTTGTTGCATGTTGAAAGAATAGATTAGTAAACACGTCATGAGAAATCACATATTACTTACTAATACTAGTATAGTGTCCTGTCTTCCGGTTTTCTTTTCCCAGCACGTAATATATGATCTTTTCCTTTTCTGGAACGTTTGTTTCCTTTTCCTTAATTCCAGGATATTTGTTTCCTATTCTTTAAGATGATGCTGGAGGTGGGGGAAGATCTGTTGTGAGCCACAGAAATGAGTTACACATTAAACAATGGCCATCGGATATGGGTAAGTAAAGCTAAGGAAAGATCTGAGAGGTTAATTTTGATGGAGGCAAGTTTCTAGGAACGTTTCGCTGAGTGCATGAAAATTAGGCCATCTCTAGTAGAATGCATTATTTAGGGTGGACGTAGAAAAGAATGCTTAGATGCATTATAAAGAGGTATAGATAATATCATCAATGTATAATGGTATAAGGGTGCAACACAAGTTTTTTTGCATATCCATACCAACGATGACAGGTTTTGCACGGCAAAACCAACCGTGTTAGGATACAGGCACTCAGACGCTCGGCACTAAAACTGGCATGTTTCCACATTTTCTTTCTTGGGGTTTCAACAAAAAGCTATACCCATCAACGGTGCTATTTTTAAGACGAAATAATTGGGCGGTGATAAACTGTACAAAGGGTAAACGGCAAAACTCGCACCATGCATGCCATGCTTCATTTGGAGCAGCACTAAAAAAGAATATAACTAGAAAAAACATATATCTATTGGGTGCCAACAAACTGAATGCAGAATGATGTTTGCCACCAGCACATCTGTTCACCAATTAGGGTGACTCGTGAAAGGCGGTATCAAAATCCATTGCCGCTCGCATTGGGATTAAAAGGCGGCTGCTCCCCGGAGTGGCTTGATTTCCTGGACCTTGTTTGCTTCGGGGTCGAATATGGTGAGCTCCCATCGCCGTGAAAGGATGAAGAAAGGCCATGGACGCGTGGTAGACCTGTCGCATCAGAGTCCAGAGAATAGCCCCTCTCAACTGTCTCCGCGTCAAGTGGTATCTCATCCAAAGTCTGGATGTTGACAAAGAAAGAAAAAAAAACAAGCAGTAGTCAGATCAAGTAGTACCAGACATATTTGAATTAAAAAATTAAAAAGGGTTGCGAAAGCATACCTTGTATGCTTGCTGAAGGACCTTGAGGGTATCCCGTATCTGCTTCCTCTTTGTAGTTATTTCATCTGGTTCTCTGAGCATGTCCCCAAAGAGGTCCTCTCTGCATTGGTTCGTAGGGAAATGTCAAGCATTTGGGGAACTACAATGTACAGCAGAGCAATTTTGCCTTCATGTGATGGTGAACTATAATGTATAGAAACAGCTTTCCTCACCTATATAGTGTAGTTATAAGGAAATTATGCAGCTCCCTTCTTGTGTGATTAACCTGCAAGAGAATCAATTCCTTAAAAAGAACATGCCACAACAACTCAAAAAGCATACATTTTTATTACTAGGGTTTCTGCTCAGCTTCCCTGCCACTGGGAAATGCACAAAGCTTAACCGAGAGGGCAGAGAAGGAAAGGATACAAGATCACAAGAGATTTGATCAAAACCACCTCTATTTTTTTTAAATAAGGTAACAATGTATTTTAAAGCAATCTGCCCAATGCAATGCAAGCTCATTAGTTGCATTCACAAAGAAAAAAAACAAATGCTTAAAAGCAAGAGGAAAATACTATCAGTACTCACTACTGCAATCCACAATAATAGTGGTGATTAGTAATGTTTGACAATGCCACCAACGATCAGTATAATTGGTGTTTAACCATGCTTGACAATCAGTTGAGGCCAAAACATTGGTAGATTTTAATATTTATTTACTCTCTCATATATGCTTACAATGCAACTAAGGAAATAGCAAGACGATCGCACATAGAAACAATCGTCATACTCGTACATACCCAAGTAAATATAAGGAGTTAGATTTATGCACTCCTAAGAGTTGGACAAGAATCATACCAGAAAATGCATAATTGCTTTTGGCACGAAGTCCTCAATATTTTTCCTGACTATATTGTAATATGACTTCAATAGCAATTTTGTAATTGCTATTTCAAGGGCTTCCTGCTCAGACTGGTTTTCTGAAGGCTTGAGGACTGTCGGTGGCTGTTTAACAATGGTATCCATCAGTCACTTGACACCTGTATCGGAAAATAATAAAAAAAGATAGCTCACCTCTCTTAACTGTATCATAGAGACTGAGTGTTCCAAGTTGGGAGTAGGTGCAGTATAAGATTTGTTCACTGAGCTATCTCTTGCAGAAGCATGTGTCCGGTCCTCATTGGAAGTAAATATTGAGCCCCAGAAAGATGTGCTTCCACTACCTGAAAGATGATCAGGTAATAAATTGGGCTCCGGTAAAATCATATGATAATTTCAAAAGCACTAGGCTGATCTACTGCACTCAAATATATCAGCACACCATATATCAAAGGATCTATTGCATTTGCAACAGAACCCTTACCTGAAGATCCTGGTCTCTCGGTCTCAGTAGCAGAACGTACCCCCTGGTAATGGACCACAAAAGCAAAGGAGAATAATCTCAGAAACAACCCACCAAATGAATAGTCATCACACTGCTACAAAAAATGGTGGTGAGAAAAACCTGGATGTGGTCGGTAACAACTCCATTTACACCGGCAGTTCTAGCCAATAACGCACGTGATTTTTGAGTTTTCTCAGAAGCCTGTACCTTATCACCATCAACTCCATCCTGCGGTGAAGCACTGTTAAATACTTGTGTATAGTTGATGTGAACAGGATCAAATTGCAAATGAATGATGTGAGTGGAAAGTGCATAACTTAGCAAGAGAATCAATATCCCTGTAAGAATTATTCAACTTGCTAAAAGTGTGCCCGAAATAAACAGTCCGTGTTTGCATGTCCACAATCCTTCATTCTAGCACCACAAATTCTAACATGGGTCTACCACTAGAGTTGGCTTAGTCATGAATCATGATTCATCCCTCTTCCAAAAGAAATAAAATGGTTGGACACTGACATATTGATATCCATTATGGTTTGGAGCATAACAGGGCCATCATGAATTGCTTTCTAAACATTTCATGAGAAAAAAAAATCAAATACTTTTAAATGACTGCAAAAGTACCAGTTCAGCTGCTAGCCTGCTACATATTTATAGGAAAACAAAAGTTCTCCATCAAATATAAACAATAATTTGTACAAGTGCCATTCAATATTCGTCTAATACCAAGTTCTGATAGTCATAAAATTAAGGTAACATCCATGTCATTAAGAAATAGAAGCGCTGGGTGCTTATAAAGAATTCATTTGTAGTTGGCAGTTATTCTACACTTAAGTTGCCCTCAGAACCATAACAGAAGAAACTACACTATAATGGTACATATAACATATACATACTCTTCTAACCACGGTTGCTGACAATCTAGCAGACCTAACTTGCTGCTGTGCTTGCTCTACAGCCTTGCTGCCACCGATGAAATTTGGGTGAGATGTGTTTATGTAATCCGCCTGCAGTTAATACCATTGCGAGTAAAAATAATGAAAATGATAAGCCAAATATCAATACAAAGTCAGAATAAATCAGGAAACAAACGATTCAGATCAAATACACCCACAACAGCTGAAACCAAGTAATCTTTTTTCTGAATCTTTATTAAATAAGTTACAAAATCGTGCAGGTGCAGTCACATGTTTCTATACTTCAATGGGTACCAGAACAATGAATTATCCAATCAATTAACAACCACAGGGAAGGAAAATGCTTACCTCCATCTCAGTAATGTGTGTTATCATATCTTGTGCTGGCTTAAGCCCATCCCGTAAAAATTTCCCAATTACTTCATCCATGCTCCTCCGGAGTATAGGAAACTGCTGCAGCTCAATGGCAAGACAGCGATGGCTCATCTGCAGCAAAACATAAGTTATTAAGAGAAGTAACAATAGAATCAATATATCAGCATGTTAAATATTATTAACACTACATGTGAAGTGAGCCCAAAAAATGCTCTTCAATTTCAGTTTCCAAGATTTTTACAACTGGACTGGTATATTGGAAAATAAATTGCGCCAACAAGATCATAGCTGTATCGATACACTAGGCACTAGCATAAAACAACATCCGACAAACTGCCAAAAAGGTCATAAGCTGTAATCACAGTCAACTCTATACCTTGACTAGTTCATCGTATACGAAATCTGCACATTGAAGGCTTGGATCAAGCAATCTGCTGATCTGCCTACGTACAAGGACTTCAAATGGTACCTGACAATGTTACAAAAGGAAGAATTCTCAGCTCAGCTGGCCAAAGTCAATGAATTTCTACAGTTGCTCTTTCAATAGTGTACTCGAAAGGACACAAGTGCATCATACCTCGGGTACGAACAAAGCACTCCTAGGACCAGTTGCATTTTGTATAGCCATGCGGATGTCTTCGTCAGTGACATCCTCACAAGGGTCAACATCCTATGTAAGACGCATTTAACCACATGATAACATGGATATGATGGATGCTACAATGCAGCGTAATGGAAGATCCAGTAAGCCATGCAACGAAATTACAAACCTCTAAGCTTTTAACAAAGATAGATTGAAAAATATAATGGATTCTTGCACCACCAGAAAGCTCAACTGTTGATATATCCTCATTTTTTCCTTCCACCATCGAGGAGAAAGCTACAGCATGCACACATTGTTAACATTTACAAATAATGACACAACAAAGTAGTAGATAAAACTTGAAAAAAGGAACAGCTACAGACTTCTAAGCATACACATAGTCTACATAGCAAAAGTGGCCACGGTTCAGCAATTACCTTCACAGTATTTAGCTAGAATGTTCAAAAGCTTAGCACCTTGCCCAGCCTGCAATCATGAAACACAGAGATGGGACCATCAAGGCCGAGACCAAAAGAATAACAGAGAAGACAGGTGAAACAGTAATATTTTATTAGACGATAAATAAATTAAGTCAGACAGTATAACTTGTTACAAATGATTTCTAAAAAAACTATGCTTTTTATCACTTTGACCAAAGAATAATTCAAATCAGACCTTGGACTCGACTGGATCACCATAAAAAGCATGCTCCTTAGCGACAGCTGTCAATTGAGAACTTATGCGTGACTTCAGTCCTGGCAGAACAGTCCTTATATGTTGGACCAAAATCTGAAACCATGTAAATGTATTTCTAGTTTAAATCACAACATACATTGGAAAGTTATATAAGGTGGATTACAACAGATATCCTATTCACAAAAATACCTGGTTTAGCTTCTTTGCTAACTGTGGTATCCCACAGTACTGAGCAAGTCCCTGGTATGCCTGGAAAAGTGGAAAGGAGAACACATTTCAAAAACATGTAAACCAAAGAATACAAAAGTTTTTTAAAAAAATTAGCGAACTTCGCTGCAGCATACCGGCTGAGTGCGGAAGAATTTTTCTTCACGGGCCAGAGCATCCTTGATACTGAGGTCTGAGTTGATATCCTGCATCATTAAGAAAAGTATAGATTAGACAGCTAAAAAACCTTGTGCATCATCAAAGAAGATGCTTAACACTGCAATAGCAAAGAACCTCCAAGACATTCATATAATTACTAGGAAAAATTCTGGAAATGATATTTGATGATATGAACTAGGTATGAAGTTCATCTAGGTTTAGAGCTATAACATTAACCGCTTTTTATCAATAGGCAACGGGCAGTAATACCGCACAATTATTCCATCTGGAAGTTCTGATTGTATACACAATGAACTCACTGATCACAAAATTAGATCACTATTGAACTGTGAAAGGCAGCAATGCAGTAGAACTGTAGGAATATTAACACAGCTTAAATTAAACAAACATGCTGCAATCTAAAGTACCTGCTGGCTGCGGTTTACCACACCAACATAGCCAAGTCGTAATGGAATCACGTTTCCCAGCAAAAAATTGCGAGCATCAGTGCCCCTGTCCATTATGTCCAACTGGAAGAAAATAGAAGGGCAGCCAAGATCAGAAATGGGATAATATGAATATATGTTGCTTTTTCCATCCAAGAAAGTACAGAGTTTACGGCACAGGATCAAACCTTTGTGATAACACCGATTGTTCGAGAACCTACAAGAACAAATGAACAATGAATCAGCCTAGTAAGATACAATACCTTAATAGAAAGGTTCTACTGGACTACACATGGACTTTGAAGGGCATACATACCATCAGGATCAGCTGTTCGAGCCATTTGAAGAGCATCAGAATTCGCTAAATCTGCATTTGCTGGAGAAACAGCCAAGATGATACATGTCTTGTGCTTGATGTATGATAATATCATAGTCCTTATTCTCGCCTCAATGTCACTTGGTTGGTCACCAACTGGCACCTTAGTGATTCCAGGCAAATCAACCAAAGTGATGTTTAGAACATTTGGTGAGTAAATCTTCAAACGTATCTGCTTGTCTGACACACCCTTGTTACCACCCGCCTCCCTGTCTGTTTCTGCCTGCATTGATGTGGAGGAGTGTATCATTGACAGATATTATCATTATTCTACCAAATACTCAAAACCAAATTTAAACTAAAATCGTTGCACCGCTAAACTCTACAACAATTATTTCGAACAACCACTAACAGCAATTAAATGTACCAGCAATAGGATCGACCCCACTAAAATCTAAATCCCCACAAAAGTATCCAAACAATTTCATCATTCAAGCAAACCACTAAGACAATCAAACTAACAATATATCCCTGCGCTGCACACACCAAAATCTAAAGGGTGGTAAATATATCAAATAGATAGCAATTTACAGCCTATGCCCTTGAAACAACCACTCAATGGCAAGAACAAAAATCACCGCAGAAAGCAGCAATGGAAGAAAAAATGACTGCCATTAAATACGAATATGGTGCCATCTAACTCCGCATTATTATAACATTATTATAATTCCCATCCAAAAGCATCATGTCCCAATCCAAAAACCTGTTAAGACAATACCAAATCGTGTTAAAACCTACATAACCCAACCCACAAACTCATCAGAAACCACTACAAACTTACGAATGATTCGCGCAAACAACCACTAAAATCGCAACTAAACAATAGTCCACAACAGTAGTAAACGGCCACAAGGCAATATTATTCGCACTAAACTCACGAACACTATCCATAAACCGCATAACCAAATCTATCTCGCAGTCGAACGTCCTGCGTCCTGCCATTCGAAAGCCTAACAGACTCAATCACCGACGGAAACGAGAGATTAAGGAGGAGGGAGGGACCTGGATCTCGCGGCGGATCTCGCGGAAGTCGTAGAAGCGGCGTCCGGAGAGGTGCAGGAACTCGCCCCACTCGTCAGCTTCGGCGTCGGCGGGGCGGCGGGGCTGGTGCACGAGCTGGAGCACGAGGGGGCGGCGCGTGCAGATGTCGGAGCCCCGCGGGAGGAAATCACGGCCGACGAGCGCCTCGAGAACGCTGGACTTGCCGCTGCTCTGGCTCCCCACCACCGCGACCTGCGGCAGGTCGATCGTGGAGCTGCTCCCCAGCTGAGAGAAGATGTCCTGCAGCTTGTTCACGATCGGGATCACCGACGACCCCACTGCCGCGGCAGCCGCAGCAGCTGTCGCCGCCGGCGACGACGCGGAGGAGAAGTGGTCGTCGGCCATGAGTGCGGTGCGGCGGGGCAAGGGGAGCTTCGCCTCTGGGGCTAGGGTTTTGGGGGAGGAGGAGCGAGGGGGATCCCTAGATCGAGATGTTTTTTCCTTTTTTTTTTTTGGGTTGGGATTTGAATCGAGAGGTGTTGAGGGGGTTATTCGAACGCTGGGGAAGGAGAGGCGGGGGAAGTGACCTTTTATACCATTCCACCTTCTTGGCTTAGGGAACAAGCACAAAGTGTTTCTTTTCAGACATGGAGGCGATTCCATTAATCCATGGTGTTTTACCGTTCCCCTGAACGGTCGATTTTCTTGATGAAGAAGAATTACGGAAGTAAATCGGTGACCTCGTTAAACTAAAACTGGAGTACTCCCTCCGTCCTGGAAAATAAGGAACAGAAGAAAGTTTAGGACAGATTATGGTTTCTGCCAAAAGACTATAATGCCCCTATTTAATACTGTGTCTCTATTAATTGGCAACATGCATGCATTAATTGATCACGATTATAGAGAATGACCTGCCGCGTTTTTGTTTTAGAATATGTGTGGTCGCATGTATCTGCATACATGGGCATAATTTAAGGACACAATTTAAAAGGGGAGAGCTCTCAATCCCTAATATTAGAGGACACAATTTGATCGCTTCTCTTCCTTACTTTCAAGGACGGAAGAAGTACTACATTAACATTAATCTTGTTAAACTACTACATTGATCTGTCTCTGCTATAGTAGTACATTAACATATATCTTTTGTCTTTGTCATAAATTGACAGATGGATCATGGATGTATCGTGGACTCCTGGTGTCGTTATTGATTTGATAAACCATACATTAATGAAGTTGTTAGCATCCTAGCAGACGCGTGATTATTCATAATAATAATCATCATGTAACAATATTGATTACATGGATGGCATGGCATGTAGATAAGTAGGTCATTTACCAGAATTAGTGAAAAGAAAATACACGAGGTTTACGATTTCGAAGGGTAAAACGGGGAAGGGTCGTTTTTTGGGGACCGGGTCTCGCCGGAGAAGCCCTCCACCCCACCGGCCCACCGGCCGGTGACCGCAACGTCCGCGCTCCGCACGGGGAGCGGGGACACAGGCGCCATCGTGGCCGTCCACCCGAAAGATGCGAGGAGATGGACGGTCCACGGAGGAGTCGTGTTCTTCTTACTCCCCAAGACTTGGCCTGCGCCGGTGCTAGTGCAGACATTGACCGCGTGTGGCCCACCGAAAGGACCCTGCTGATGTGGACGTAGGGCCCAGCTGCATCGAGACGACAAATGATCATTGGGGAATTGGTGGCCTTGGAGCTGACACGATCTCGCACCCCTTGTTTGGACCGGATTCCCCGGTTTTCGCTTTTCTGACCGTCAAAGTGTAAAATGTAAAGAACGAAGGATTGATTCACTACTCCACGCACGGTGATGGATGCTGCGTAGCACGCAGGATGCTATACGTAATCTGGATCATGTATATACTGCAAAGAAGCAAACAGCATGCTATTTAGCAGGTGACAACTGATAAGTGTCAAGCGAAAAGTGAAGAAATCATAATCCCTATCAAAAAGAAAAGTGAAAAAAAAAATCCCACTGGGCTCCTTTTGCACCGTTGAGAGTTGAGACAGGTCCAAACGGATGGTAGAAATGAACCCGGACGACGTGTTTGCTATAAGCCGCGCAAGACATATAGGACCTGTTTGGGGGGCTGTGTTTGCTTCAATTTTGGACCAAAAGCTCCCCAAACAGTATAGCTGCAAAGCAGCTGGGAAATTAAGTCATAGCAGAATCACTTCCAAAAGCTGCAGCCGCTGAGGAGGAGCTTTTCAGTTGTGGCTTCGCTTGATCTTCTCCCATCTCGCTCACCTCGCCTCCCCAACCTCCGTCACCCTGCCTCGCCACCTCCACGTCACCTCTCCACTTATCCGCCGCTGTGCTTCGCTAGGTTACTGCCTTCCCGCTCGGTTACCCCCAAAAGCTACAGCTGCAGCAGTCAGTTTGCCTAACGGCATAACAAGAAAAGCCACAGCCGCCAGCTGCAGCTACTTTACAGCCCTGCAAACCAAAAGCAGCTTTTCAGACCAACTGCAGCCCCCCCAAACAGGCCCACCCCTGTCACGGCCCATTAACACGCACGACTGCCCAATGTCCGGTATGCTCAGCCGGTCTCTCCACGTCATCTCTTTCGCGAAAAAGCTTTGGAAATTTTAAAATTGCATTTAGATCCTGTAATTGGCTCTTGTGAAAAGGTCCTTTTGAAAACTATAAAATTATGTTTAGATCTCTATGAAGATTTTGGAAATTACGTTCAAGTCCCTTGTCTCTTTCGCAAAAGCCCCTTCTAAATTTTCAAAAATACGTTTAGATCCTTCCACCGCATTTTCTCCCTAAAAACTCATGTTTCCGTAAATTCGAGTAAAAAAACCCTCACGGTTTAAGAGAATTACGTTCAGTTCCAAACCATGCCCTTTAAAAATACCTAGAACTAAAAATCACCCTCGTAGGAACGACATCGCACGTTTGCACGGTGTGGCGCCCGCGCAACATCTAATGTACATTGCATTCGAACCAGCTCCGCAGCTGCTTTGCATCTAGGTGCCACGTGCCCCACAATACTGTCAATTAAGCTTCCACATTATTACTCATGAACAGTGCTTTCTTTTTCTTTCTTTCTTACTCCTTTATTTCTTCACATCATTTAGTTGTAACATTTTTTGCCGGATTTTGTATCATGTCTTTTCCACCATTGTGTTATTAGCATTTTTTTTTCTATTTCAAATAATTGTCTTGATTTGTTCCACCGCTAGTTTTCAATTGTTGCCACTGATATATAGTCTTTGAATTGTTCCATGGACATGTTTGATTTATTTCGCTAACATATTTTTTTCTTTGAACATCGCCGATGACCTATTGGACCATCGAAAACCAAATGTGTAAAATATTTACCGATTCCCCTTATAATTTAATACGTGGAACATCATCGATAAGCTGTTGAAACATCGCTAACGACTTGTTGGAACTTGGAACATTGAAACAAAATTGTGGAACATTAGCTTATTCCCCTTAGAACTTAGTGCGTGGAACACTATCAATAAACTATTGGAACATCAAAACTAAACATGTAGAATATTTCATATTTCCTACCGGACCATCCAATACCCACCTGGTTTATTTTCCCTACCTAATTAAAAAAATAGGTACTAGAACATTTTCCATTTAACTACCGCAACATTTTAGAAGAGATTCATGGAACATTTTATTTAACATATAACACATTGTATGCGAAATCATTAACAAGCTGAAACATACGTAAGTGGTGTCTTGTTTTGAAGATATCACCCTTAAGGAACATTATGGTTCAAACGGATGGTGAATTAAAAGCTCTGTTTAAAGCATACGATAATTTGAATTTTCGGAATTAAAAAAGACGTCTCGACGACCATTTGCATGTCGGCTTTGTTCATGTACGCATCTGCTACACATGTTAAAAAAGCACGTGTCTCAATCAAGGTGAATTTAGGAAACTCTTGAGCAATTGAGGCAAGAAACCGCTACTTCTCTTCTCAAGCTTGACTACTGACTATTAGATCATAGGGTAAACTAAAACATGAACATCATTAGCTAGCCTAAAGCATGATCACCAAATACGGAAATAAATCGTTAGACTAATTGACCCGGAGAAGAAGTAGAAGCCATTAGTTCTTTTGGTCGTGTGTTGAGTCGTTAGTAAAGAATACGCCAACATAGATGCGCAGTGAAGGGGGCACCGAGATCCTCTCGGTGGTAGTCACGGTCTTCGCTAGCTTCAGCGCCAAACCCTAGATCAAATGGGGTGTCGGGAGTAGCAAACTCGAGAGCAATCAATCATAAACGGCTTCTCCCCTCTTAATATAGCGCTAGCTAATGGGATCGAACCGAAAATTTTGTTCTAGCGCTCCCGATCGCAGCGCGTGCATGGTGGGCCTAGGCCCCAAAAACTTCGGACATGTTAGTTAAGCCGAAGATCATAACCAACACTGACATGTCCCTTAAAGTCACCGCTCTGTAAGGAGAAAAGATTGTTTTGCCTGAAGATTACTTACTAGCTCAAGTAACGTTTGGTCAAACATAGTGTCATCCGAATCGACAGATTGATTGGGGGGAAAAAAAGAACCTGCTCGCCCATAGGAAGACGATTATTTTGTAATATACGCGCTTTCATAAGCAAGGGCCACGTGAAATCTGTATGATTTAAGGAGTTGTGGTTGAAAGGAACCGCAAATACTCAATTACCAGTGGTTCACCGTAGAATGCATTGCAGCAACACGTTTTCTCTAGTAAGCATCCCATAAAATTAAGAATAGTAGAATGAGCAATAATTTATTTGAATTTACATACTGTTAGTGCAAGCAACTGAGGTGTCCCATCTGTGCAACGAACCGTCAGAGAATAATTTACATGGTTACAACCATTCAGGGTTCACGTTATCGACAAAAATCGATCAATTTTCACTTTTATCACCACGGTCCGATTTTTAAAACTATCGATAAACAGACCAATTAAAAAAAAAATCGAAAAAATTATGTTTCGTAAACTGATCGAAAATCGGTGAAAATCGAGCGATTATCGATGAAAATCGCTAAAAAAATCGACCGCGAGAAGAACACAATCGATATGTCGATTATCGATGAAAAATCGCCGATTAGTGGTGAAACTCGAATTTTTTGATTTTTTATAAAGAAGTTTGATTTTGAAACTATTCGATTTTTGACGATTTTCAATGAAAATCGGTGCCGACTGAGGGGCGATTTTTCAGGTCAAAACGATAAGGTAAACCCTGCATCCATTACAGGACTCATACGTAGAATCATTCGAACTCGCATAAAGATTTACTGCAGTACATGGTTACATCCATTGCAGGGCTGAGCACTCGTACGTAGAATCATTTGAACTCGCATATAGAATTACTGCAGGAATGAAAGAGTGTACAGAACACTATGGTGTACTTATTAGTAAGTTAGTATATACTTCTTTGCATTCCAAAGAACGATTAATGGTGGACCATGTATACAATATACCGCCAGTAGGAAGCTCCTGATGGCATGTATACCCATAGGACTAATTAACAGTTCCCAAACTCATGTTACTGCATTTCCATGTAGAAACCAAGAGGGTTTGACTTTCCACGAGAATTAGCTAGAAATGCACATACAAGAGAGGAAATTAAAGACGATCATATCCTGCACTATACTGTGACCCGGTGGAATTTGTCTATGGAATATAGAATACTCCAAAGATGTTATGTTTAGACCTAGCAGACATTATATACTACTATAACTTATTTTATATAAGTAATATACGACTAATCCTACTACGGTTTTACATAGACCCATGAGCCTTCACATTGACGGCCAAGGTATTACAGTCTCATTGGCTAATGACAGTCTGCTTGAAAAGTTGCACCAGAGTTAAGTATGGACCAAAAGCAGTTTCCCTCTACGACACTTCTCTTCTCCCTTCTCTGTCCTTGACGACAATTCTTGCAGACACGATGGGGAGCCAGCAGAACGTCCTTAACAAATTGGTGCCTTTTCTCCTCGGGGCGTCCGTCGCCGCGGTCTTGCTGTTCTTCTTGTCGTCGGCCGGGCTGGGCGCACGGTCGACGGCCGGCATATCGAGCTGGGCCAATCCTCCAGCCCAAGAGGCCAACATGACAAGCAAGGCTGTTCATGCCGAGGAAAAGGCTAGCCAGGTTTCAGAAATTCAGATTACAAAGTTGCAATTTTTTGCTTACTTATTAACTTTACTTCTCTAGTTTTCTTACCTTGGCAAGTTGTCAAGCAGTTCGGATCTTTAATAGTTCATGCAATTGTGGGAAAATCAAAGTTGCAATTTGATGCTATCCCTTAACATCTGAATTTTTTTTCCCGACAGGAGGCGCCGGCGCCGGAGCAAGACCTGGAGCAGCTGCTGCGGGCAGTGGCCGACGAGCACAGGACGATCATCATGACGTCGGTGAACGAGGCCTGGGCGGCGCAGGACTCGCTGCTGGACCTCTTCCTCGAGAGCTTCCGAACCGGCGAGCGGATCGCGCACTTCGCGGAACACCTCCTCATCGTGGCGCTCGACGGCAGGGCGTTCGAGCGGTGCCGGGCCGTGCACCCGCACTGCTACCTCCTCGCGGTGGCCGGCCGCAACCTCTCCGCGGAGAAGGTGTTCATGAGCAAGGACTACATCCACCTGGTCTGGAGCAAGGTCTGGCTGCAGAAGAGGATCCTGGAGCTCGGGTACAACTTCCTCTTCACGGTAGGTCGTAGCAGTTGGAACAGTTTTCAGAGACTGACCAAAGAACAGGGAAATTAAATCGATTTTAGAAACAGTCCAATGTGAACACATTTAACAAAAAACATCCCTCGGACAATTGGTAAATAAATTTTGAGGCCTTCAGTCACGTGGCACTCAGAGAAGAATATCACTTGGTATTTTCACTGACACATTGACCTAGAACACATACTATGGGGTAGTACTAAAAAAATGTCGTTCTTTTCGCAACGTACTACGAATTGAAGCCGAGTTCTCTATGTAAAGACCATATTTAATACGCAGGAATTTTACAGGAATTTCTTAGAATTTTTAAAAATGTTTTGTTCCTAGATTACATATGTAATTAAGTTCCTCTTTTTTAAAAAAAAGAAGAGTAAATGCAGAACATACCTGATGTACAGTAGAATGATGTTTGCAGGACGTGGACGTCCTGTGGTTCCGTGACCCGTTCGAGCGGATGTCCGTGGCGGCGCACATGGTGACGTCGTCGGACTTCTACTTCGGCGACCCGTACAGCCCGGCGAACTTCCCGAACACGGGGTTCCTGTACGCGAGATCGAGCCGGCGCACGGTGGGCGCGTTCGAGGCGTGGCACGCCGCGCGGGAGGCGTTCCCGGGGAAGCACGAGCAGCAGGTGCTCAACGAGATAAAGTTCGACCTCGTCGCCAAGCGCGGCCTGCGCATCCAGTTCCTCGACACGGCGCACAACGCCGGGTTCTGCAACAACACGCGCGACTTCAACACGCTCTACACCATGCACGCCAACTGCTGCGTCGGCCTCGGCGCCAAGCTCGACGACCTGAGGAACCTGCTGCTGGAGTGGCGGGCGTACAGGGAGATGGACGACGAGGAGCGGCGCCGGGGGCCCGTGCGGTGGAAGGTCCCCGGCATATGCATCCACTAGTCAATTTGCATGGCCAGCTACTCGGTTCGAGGAAAGCGCATATGATCTTCATATTCTTCAGCAGTAATTCTTTGCCATATGTATGTAGATGTGTATTTGAGTTGGTAATTACACTGTCTCGAGGAAATGCAAATCGATCCACATTAGTGTCTCGTATCTGTTAGTTGTAATCTTGGCTAATTGCCAGATTCAAAAATTATGAAGCTCCTCAAAAGTTAAATTATGACTATCTGGCAATAATGAAAAAGCATTATGAAGCTCCTCAAAAGTTCTTGCCAATATACTGATCATAAGAGTGCTCAAAGTCGAAAAATTATTGGAGCCTTTCAAATTCACTTCATTACGTCATTTATAAAGAATGTAATAACAATGATAAAGAATGAAGAATGAGAAGTGAACTATGATTGTGCCCATGAATATGTGCATTCATAAAGAAAGTTGGCTAAATGCTAAGATAGAAGACTATATTTATGCTGCCAACATTACCTCAAGACTACGAAAGTTTTAAAGCGAAGCCTTAGAGAATGAATAGGAGGCTAATGTTGAAACTGTTGGAAGTTTTCCATCAGTACTAAGTTATGTTTTCACCCTCCATCCTAATAATGTAATTTATGTTCCCATTATGAAAAGTAATTTGCTTACACTTTTATAAATTATTTAGGGAGCATTAAGTATGTTGCTAACTCTATTAGCTTCACCAAAAGTGAAATATTTATAAGAGTTCATCAAAATTGTGGCATTGACGCTTGTACCACATTTCGAGGGAAAGAGTGGAACGTCTCATTGAGAAAAGAAAAGCTTCATTATGTGCTTTATTATGTGAGACATAAACCCCATGAACAAATTCCTTACTCTATTAAAGATACTCTCCTTGTCAATAAGTTTAATGGACGGAAGGATTAAAGATAATTAATATCAATATCTTATACTCTGGGAAAATTAAGATACCTATAAACATGTGATTGTCAAGCTTCCATCTAGACTAAAGGGTATCACTGAGTTTGTAAACCACTGAGTTTATAGAAATACTAATTCTAGTGGGAGCTCTGAGGCAAGGTAAACTATACTTGACGACAATCGTGCTTGTGTTCCAATGCCAATAGTCTGAGAGAATAGCAATTTTTTGTCTCTAAAAGTTCCACCTTGTGTTCCAATGCCAATAGTCTGAGAGAATAGCAATTTTTTGTCTCTAAAAGTTCCACCTTCAGTTGATTCTGGAGTTTATGAATAATGCGAGTCTCACATAAAGATACCTTAAGTTTTAACCTTAAGACCAGTGGGATTAAATTTAACCTCTTAATTGTTTATATAGACGATGTCTTGTTGACTATCAACAATAGGGACATTAATGTTTAAGACCAAATATTTTCTTTCTCTTCTGGGAATTAAGATTGTCTCGGTGATATCTCTCATGTTTTGACTATTAAGATTCACCAAGATAGGTCCAATATTAAGGGAGTTTACTCCGATTATTAAGGGCGACAGAAGTTTTTCTTACGTTCCGCTGCCATGAACATTATGTATACTTAAGTTTGCATGCGCCCTTATTTAATGTTTGTAACCGGGATACTTGGTAAATATTAATCTAGTACTGGACCACTGGAAAACTACTAAAGACAACTTTGCATTGTAGGCAAGGTGCTAATGATTACATGCTCACATATACGAAGTCTGATAATCATAAAGTTGTGGGTTATTTAGACACCGATTATGCAAAGTGTGTTGATATTAAGAAATCCATATCAAATCAAATCTTCAATCTTGTAGAAAGAGCCATATTGTGGAATGGTTCTAGTCAATATCTTAAGGCATCATTAATGATGCAAGCAGACTTGTGGCATGTCACATAAGGCTATTAGATAATGAGAAATCCACAATAGGCTGTTGTGGTTTAAGAATAAGAAAATTTATTTTTGGTTTAAGATTCTATCCCGGAATTTATTATGTAAGAGTGCAATTTTTGCTTCGAGTAACAACATATCAAGTGGTGCTGTCAAACACATGACGTTGTGAAAGATGTAATCCAGAATCGAATTATTGATGTTCAGCCTATAAGAATTGAGTATCATGTTTAATATATAAGTTTATCCATCATGTTTAGTTTAATGATTCCCTGTTAAAGGCTTGTCTCAAAATTAGTGTCGGAATAAGACTTATTGACAGCCTATACTTCTGAGATAAATTGAGATATCAAAACTTCGACTCTGAAAATTACAAAATTTGTTTTCACTCTTTTTTTAACGTGCACATGATGACAAAAAAAAAACAGCACAAAGGACCATAAGTGTACAAGTCATCTCCCAAATAAGTATAAGTAATTATCCTATCGAGATAGAATGATGCACTATAGATACTGGGGTTGCAGCGATGCTTAAATTAATCGATGTAATACTTTATCTTGGTGTGTTGTTCTGTTGAGTGTGGACTTATGATGTTAGCCTTACGATCAAGTGAGAGAATGTTAGTTGTGATCTTGGCTAACTGCCAGATCCGAAAATTATGGGACTAAGCCCCACCAAATCGCGCTCTGATCGGGAGCATGCTGACCACTTTGGTTTTGGTCCCGATAGCCTACGCCATATTAAGAGGAGAGAAGCCAGAACTCATTTCATGACTGTCGTTCTTGAGTTTTGCTAATCCCCAACACCCATCCGATCTAGGGTTTTGGCGTGAGGCTACCGAAGGTCCTAACCATCACCGTGAAGATCACGGTGCTCCCATTTTGTTCATCGCGCCTGCTGTGTCATCTTCTTCACCGACGCTCAAAACTACGAACCCTAATGGCCACTTCCTCTTCACCGGGTCAGTGAACTCATCTAATGTTTATTTCCGCATAATTATTTCTATGATCATGTTTTTAGACTAGGTTTAAGTATCAGTTCTTTTAATCTAACGGTATCATCTTGACACCACATTTGTACTCGAACTATTGGGAGGGTGGGTAGGTGGTGACAGGATGATTTATGTGGACAATGCTTGTCATGCGTGTGCCGAGCGATCTTGACACCTCGGATCGCCGAATTGGACAGCATGGTTCATGTGTTTGTCCTACGTTACGTTTCATATCATACATGAGTAGACATTTTTGTTCCTCGGTGAAAGGGGAGAGAAAAAAAAAGAATATCGTTGAAATTTCTAATGGACAAGCAACCGTTTCCAACAGTCATTTCCCCACTATTGCTACCACAAATTCACTAGTTCTTCTCTAGGGATTCAATAAGCCGGAGAATCTTAGATTTCCTTCGTGACCAATGGTGGGAAGTTGTTGACGTCAAAAATTTGATGTAGGGTTTCTGACAACTGCACACCAGACGAACATCGGGTTCAGAGCGTGCCAGTCGATTTGACCTGTAATCGACAAGGTAAAATTCACACAAAGCCGATCGTGAAGATCAATCGGCTTAGACTCAATCAGCTTGAAGCCGATCAAGATCAAAGTAATAAGGTAAGTCTAATTAGCCGATTAAGGCTAATCAGAAGATAAAGGTAGATCGATTCTGAAGAAGGCGATGTGCAACAAAATCAGAATGAATCAAACCTGGGGCGTAATTGATGAAGATCAACAATCGACGATGCGCAACTTTATTGATCAAAATCGATTACAAAGACTAAATTACAAGGGCTACTCCTAGTCGATAGGAAAAAGTAAGAAAAACAAAGGCTGGTTGATTGTATTGTGTTGGATCCTTTGCAGTTTGCTTTGGCCCTTCTTTTATACCCTTCGGCCGATAGTGTCCTATTACAGCACGTTTCAAGTCCTGATCCGTATCGGCCTTATCTCGGACGGTTGTTTTTTCTTCAAAAATCTTGCAGTTACCAAATATCTTGAATTCTTTCTAATCCTGTCCGTTAGTTTCCGTATCTTTGATTTTATTGCCGATTTAGCTAAACTTACCGAATTTTGGTGCAAACAGAAGTATTGTGGCTGTGGCAAGGTGACAACGCCGCCGAAGACATTGGGCTTGTGAGGCAAACCACTCGCCCACGTACATCCCGCCGATGAGGCCAACCTCTCGCCCATGTACTTCCCGACGGTTCTGAAAACCGTTGTTAAACAAATCTCTGATGGTACCGTCGGTAATCTGACAAATGGACGACCAAGGCTAGCCGATAGGAGTTTGCTGACGGTTTACGCTCGGCCGTATACTTGGCTAACAGTTCTTTTTGTTAATATCCATGGTAGATAATTCAGCTTGTACATGCATGTATCGACTTATCGATGTATTGGTAATCCTTGTGTCGCCGAGGGGATTGACCGTCGGCAATATGGTCTTTTGGGTGATATCACGTCGAGTCTTCTGATAGCAGCTTAGCATCATCTTCTCGAGCGTGGCCTTTAGATCCTCGATCTCCTT
This sequence comes from Otatea glauca, assembly GCA_036346275.1. NCBI lineage: Eukaryota > Viridiplantae > Streptophyta > Magnoliopsida > Poales > Poaceae > Otatea > Otatea glauca. The sequence goes on from CM070711.1 coordinate 82,607,242, forward strand.
GCGCTGTTTTAGTGTCAAATCGTCCAACGTTGGGACGATTATAACTTCAGTGTTGCGATCGGACAGAGGTATCGACTCTCCGGCAGAAGACATCGTGTCCCACCGAGCATGCCAAAAGTGTGTTGCGTCAAAAAATATGACGACGGATTGATCGGCTCAAACACACTCGAACACTGGGTTCAAGAGGTTTGAGGTGTGCCAGCCGATTCCGCAATCAACAAGATAGATGAAAAATACGCTTAAAACCAATCTAATGTGATAATCGGCAATGACCTAAACACCTATAAGAAACCGATCAAATCAATGGTGATGATAAGTCTAAACAGCCTATTAGGACTGATTAGATGGTTGATAAATGTAGACTTTCTCGAAAAGGCTATGCACAATAAGATCGGATAAAACCAAACCTAGCATAATCGAAGAAGATCAACAATCGGTGATGCACAACTTTATTGATCAACGATGAATTACAAAAGAGATCTAAATCACAAAACTACTCCTAGTTGACAAGAAAAGGTAAATAAAAGTAGATGTGAGTTATTTGATTGATTGCATGATATTCTTCTACTTGCCCTCGATCCACTTTTTATAGTGCATCGATCAATCATATCTTTCTCCAATACGTTGCCAACTGTGATCTATATCGGCCTTTGTACAGATAAAATTTCATCTTTGAATCAAAATTGACTATAATCATATTTTTAACTTAATTTTTCCCTTTTTAACCGATATCGACTAAAAATATCCATTTTTATCTTTAACATGACAAATTGGTCATGTCTTGTCAAATTCTAGCGCTAACAGTCTCATAACTATCAATTGCTTCAAATTTTGTATAGTTTTCATTTCAAGAAAGTATAGCTAGCACTTCAAAAGAATCCGTTTGTGCATGTAAAGAGTTATGAGGATGTCATTATTTGAACTCTCAAATATCGCTCCAAAAATTGTGATACATTTTTCTTTCGGTAAAACATAGAAAACAACAGCTATATAGAATGCCTCGAATTTATGTCAAACCATAGGCGTCAAGATCCCGGTGTTGATACACAAATTTTTTTTGGAAGATAGTTGATGTTTTCCATGTATATATGTTTAGCCAGGTAGCACCCATTCGTTCGTGGTATATCTAATTAATCACTGGACGCATTAGTTGTACTACATTGCTCATAAACCGCCCTATAAAGGTACTCAGCCCTGAGAAGTTCTCCTTGTCTTCTCCGCTGCTTGGAAGGATGGGCCCTTTGCCTTAGCTACTACCAAGGAGTTCCATAACGGCCATCTCCGTCGTGTCATCGTCTTCCTCTTCAAGGTGTGGGTTGCAGCTACCTTGCTCTGATCCTGCTATCCATTCTCGCGCACAGAGGGAGATCGCTAGACATGCTGTCAGCAGGGAGCAAATGCAGTCGGATCGGAATAGCTTCAATTCTCCGGGAGAAGAAGCATTGCTGCCGATAGAAATTCTAACAAGGTAATGTTTATGTACTTCATCTTAGTAAGGTGATGCCGTTTTCTTTTTTTCTTTTCTTTTTGTATTTTAGACACATCACCGTGACCGGAGTTTTCCGACATTACTATTTTCTGATATTGTGGGTCTCGGAGGAATTAGATAGTTTTTCAGTAAGAAAAAGAAAGACAGTGTTGGGGTGTACACCCGTACGTCGCACCAACTGAACTAGGTTCATTCCTGTTTATATTGACTTCGTGTATTTTCAAATGATTAAGTCCCATAATTCGACTTTGATCATTTTTTTGGCCCGCGAAAGAATATAAAAATAATGTATCTTTTCGTAATATTGGGGGGGGGGGGGAGTTTTAAGTCAGTTATCTGGTATTTTCTCATGGGTAAGTCATTTTTTCTTTGCCATGGTATAAACATCGAATAGCTGAAGGGCTGAATTGCACATGCACCTCCCATCTAACGGCTAGAATATTTGACTTACATTTTAAACAATAATTTTACGGTGATTACATAGGTAGTAAGTAGTGGAAGTAGGAATCAAATCTAATCATCCATTCTCAAGGGTATTTTTAGACTTTTTCTATCCATTTATCAGGGGTATTTTAGATTTTTCCTAATTTATTTACAGTTTTGGATTCACCGAATACCTATTGATCTTCAAAGACTTCTTATCCATTCATCCGTCATTCATTAGGATCACATGACGTGTTTTACCGTAGAGGACAGATAGTATGACGGAATTTTTTACCCTTTTACCCCTCTTTCAATTTTACTACCAATACTACAGATGGTAGTATAACTAGATCTAAATTGATCTCAATCATTAGATTCAAAGGAATGGACGGCTTATATTGATTTTAATCTTCTGTAAAAGAGCTCAGAATAAAGGAGGAATGTCGCATTTATGAGCAATGTACGAATTAGAAAAAAAAACAAATGAAGTTGCTCTGATAAGTATTGAATAGTCAGATTTTATTCAACGAGCAACATTCACACGTCACAAAAGCAAGATCGAGAATCATACCTTCTTTGAAAAAAATAGCTGTATAATTAGGTACTAATCAATGTCTTTAACTATCAATTGCTTCAAAATATGTATAGTTTTCATTTCAGGAAAGTATAGCAGCATTTTGTGCATGTAGAAGAATCATAAAACTGTCATCATTTGAGCTCTCAAATATTTCTCCAAAAATTGTGGTACAGTTTTCCTTTTGGGAAAACATAGCAAACAACTGCTATATAGAACAGGAATCTATGACAAACCATAGACATCAAGATCCTACTGTTGATATGCATACATTTTTAGAAGATAGTTGTTGTTTTCCATGTATGTTTAGCCAAGTAGCACCCATAACCCATTCATTCATACTGTCTAATTAATTCCTGGCCGCATTAGCTGTACTACATTGCTCATAAACCGTCATATAAATGCAGGGGTGGAGCCAGCCTAGGCCCACGCCTCGGGCCGGCCTGGGCTGGCCCAAAATTTATTGCATCATTTGTATAAAATTCAACAGAATTGGCATGTGTTTTTTGGGCCAGGCCCGGGTGGACCGAGGCTTGGCTCCGCCCCTGTATAAATGTACTCTGTAATGCAAAGTTCCCCGTGTCTTCTTTTCCTCTTGAAAGCGAGGGCCCTTTGCTTTGCCCATTACCATGGAGTTCCATAAGGGCCATCTCCGTCGTGTTATCGGCTTCGTCTTCAAGCTGTGGGTTGCAACTGCCCTTGCTCTGATCCTGCTGTCCATTCTCGCGAACAGAGGGAGATCGCCGGACATTGTGTCAGGGAGAAACTGCGGTCATATTGGAACAGCTTATCCGGGAGAAGAAGCGGTTGGTACTGACAGAAATTCTAACAAGGTAATGTTTTGTGTACTTCATGGTGATGCCCTTTTCTTTGTTTTTCTGTACTTATCACACATCACCGTGACCGTAGTTTTTCGGTATTTCTATTTTGTGATGTCGTGTGTCTAAGAGGAATTATATAGTTTTTAGTAAGAATAAGAAAGACACCAAAATTCCAGCCAAAGAGTACTCGAATGTGGGTGTTTGGTTCATTCTTGCTTATATGGACTCCTGTGTGTTCTCAAGTGATTAGGTTCCATCATTCGACTTTGCTCAGTTGTTTTGGCCCACGAAAGAATAAAACTAATGTACTTTTCAGATGTGGGGGGTGTTTATACATCAATCGCCTAATATTTTATCAGGGGTAAGTCATTCTATCTTTGCTATTATATCAACATCCGATAGATGAAGGCCTGAAGCACACACCTCCAATCTAACGGTTAGAAAATTCGACTAACATTTAAAAAAAAAATCATAAGTCTTATAACCGGCAAAAACGATCTACAAATTATCGCAATGGAAACAATAATGGCATAGAGTAAAGGAGGAATACAACATTTATGAGCAATTTATGAATTAGAAAAAGAAGAAGATGAAGTTGCTCTGAGGAGTATTGAATAGTCATATTTTATTCAAGCAACATTCACACTTGACAAAGGCAAGACAGAGAATCATACCTTCTTTGGAAAAACAAATAGCTGTATAATTAGGTACTAATCAATGTCTCATAACTATCAATTGCTTCAAAATATGTATAGTTTTCGTTTCAGGGAAGTATAGCTAGCACTTCAAAAGAATCCTTTTGTGCATGTAGAAGAATCATGAGGCTGCCATCATTTGAACTCTTAAATATTTGCTCCAAAAATTGTGGCGCGGTTCTCTTTCAGGAAAACATAGCTAGCTTATCCAAAGAATCCTTTTGTCTATCAAAGAATCACGAGGCCAACACCATTTGAACGCTCAAATCTAGCTCCAATAAATTGTGTAATTTTCTTTCAGGGTAGTTTAGGTAGCACTTTAAAAAGATTGAGAGGTGTTTCCATGCTTTTCCTTTTGACAGTTGCACAAATATTAAAGTATAAATGTATGGTAGATGATGATTACTTACTCTTTCGCTTGCTTCAAGATTTGTGCAACTTGTATTGTAAGGAAAAGTATTGAAGCATTGCTCAAAAAGATTTGTTTTGCGTCTATACAAGAATGATAAGATATTTTTAGAGGAAAAAAATGACGAGACTGACACCATTTGAACTGCACGTTCAGTCCAAATTTGCAGATTTAGCTCAGCTCCTGCCCAAGGTGGCAACCGACGACAGGACAGTGATAATCACATCGGTGAACGAAGCGTTTGCGCGGCCCAACTCCCTGCTTGGCCTCTTCCGCGAGAGCTTCCGGATCGGCGAGAAGATAGAGCACCTCCTCAACCACGTCCTCGTCGTCGCCGTCGACGCCGAGGCCTTCAACCACTGCAAGTCCGTGCACCCTTTCTGCTACCTCCTCGAGGTGACATCCATGAACCTAAGCTCGGCGAACAACTACATGAGCGAGGCATATGTGGAGCTGGTCTGGACCAAGCTCGAGCTCCAGCAGCGCGTCCTGGAGCTCGGCTACAACTTCCTCTTCACGGCACGCATCGATGATATATACTGAATCTAAAAGAGTCAAGATTTGTTATTGGAATCGAATCTACCAGTTTATTAGCAATTCGGCTGATGGTGCGCAATCAAATGATCGATCATCTCATCTGCAGGACGTCGACATCATGTGGTTCCGCAACCCTTTCCGGCACATCGCCGTCTTCGCCGACATGACGACGTCCTGCGATCTGTTCTCCGGCGACATCGACAACCTCGACAACTGGCCCAACACCGGGTTCTACTTCGTCAAGTCGACGAACCGAACCGTGGAGATGCTGCGGAAGTGGTGGGGGGCGAGGGCGAGGTACCCGCCGAACCACGAGCAGACCATCTTCAACTACATCAAGCACGAGCTCGCCGGCAGCCTGCGGGTGAGCATCCAGTTCCTCGACACGGCGCGCTTCGGCGGCTTCTGCCAGCTGTTCCGCAACGACATCGGCAGGGCCTGCACGATGCACGCCAACTGCTGCGTCGGCCTTGGGAACAAGCTCCACGACCTGAGGGACGTGCTAGACCAGTGGAAGAACTACACGAGCTTGACGCCGCAGGAGAAGAAGACTGGCAACTTCACATGGCGTGTTCCGGCAAAATGCGGGACACCGGATAAAAGGGGCTGATTCTGGTGCCGTGTTGACGTGTTGCATTGCTTGCTCTTTTGACAAGCTAATCCAGTTGCATCGCTGATCAATGAATCATCTGAGTGGACTGAACTTGAATTAGCTCTTACGCTTCAGGGCCCCTGATACGCCCTGAATCTGTGAATCATATCATACCTGATCGGGAAGACGACTTCTATTTTGAAGCTTCTGGAAGATGCCTGCCAGGGCATAGGTCCAACTTGGAAGCTAGCTTCCCAAACCGGTACAAGAATGGACTAGTTAAAACGCTTTCAGGGTTCAAACTACTACTATTCATGGTTGGAACGTATAACCGTGTTGCCGAATCAACACTCACCTGAAGAAAACAAGCACCCAGAAGGCGAAATTTAGGTGCGAATTGGGAGATGCACGTGTTGATGTGGTTCTTGCGTCGACTGGTCGTCGTTTTGAAACGATCCACGTACGGCTCAAGCAAGGCGTGTTTAAGTACCGGACTGGCTAGCAGTGGCTGTTTCCATCTAGCTATCTTCCACACATGTTTTCTTGGAGACAAGTCCTGATCGATCGACATGGGGAACCTGAGCAAGCAGAACGGCCTTAACCACTCGGTCTCTTTCCTCCTTGGGGCTCTCCTGCCCACTGTCTTGCTCTTCTTCTTGGCGTCGGATAGGTTGGGTGAGCGGTTGTCGAGCATATCGAGCTGGGGGAATGGAGCTCAGCTCATTAGCCCGGCTGAACCGGATAACCTCACCAGCGACGGTTCAGCACCTACTGCAGAAAAGGTTCGGTTTCGTAGCATTTGCTCCAATGTTTTGCATGGCATGGGTACCTTCGTTTATGTTTGTTCTGTACTCGGCAGGCCTCTCTGTTTTTTTTTTGAAAATTGGCTGGGAGCTCTAGCATTCACAAAAAAGAAGAAGAAGCAACAACAGCCGAGCTACAAACGTATACTAACACCCACGCATACGCGCAAGCGCAAACTCACACATGCGCTACACACGCCCCTACGTGCGCTCGCTTTCGAGCGCTAACGCGGGTGGGCTGGGCGAGCCGAGGCTTGGCCAGTTTTGAAAATAGTCAAACTAATCAAACCTGTGTATGTAACACTGCTCAATTTAATTGAGAAATATTTAGAAAAATTGAAACTAAAAATGATAACCCTGCTGGTTTGGATAATAAATGACGAAAGATCAAGGTGGTAGCTTATCTAAGTTCAACGTGAAACATATATTACCCATTAGTTCAACATATTGAATTGCATGTACTAGCGAGTTTGAAATATAAGTGAATTGTGCATCTTTTCTCATCAGCTTAAGTTTTTAGGTGAACTGGCTCGTACATGCAACTCAACATGGTATCAGAACTAAGAGATATTGGACTCAGTTCAAAACCCGATTGACGCAATTAAAAATAATAATTATTTCACGTCCTAAACCTAAGAAAGCCTATATGTGAAGGGAGTGTAGTGAATTGCTCTCCATTCCTTATTAGCTTTAAGTGAACTAGCTAGTACATACAACTCAATACAACATTAATACGAGTGTAATCATCCCTCTCAAAAGAAGAAAGAAGAAGATGAGTATAGTCCGTTTATATACATCCGGAACGCATCATACGAGTTTAATGATAGCACCTTTAGAGGAGGAGGAGAAGCATGAGGGTAGGTACAGACCGACTCATGGTCGAGTTCGAAAAGGAAAACTCGTTATCTAAGGATGACGCCGTAAATAAGAGGCGATGACGCCGTGACGATGCCCTGGGCTTCGTGGTTTTCCTCGGCCGCAGGCGCAGCATTGGGCCGTAAGTCCGGGCCCTGACTAGGCCGGCGCGCGCCTGGGCTGCAAAATTTCGTCCTCTGTGACTGGCAGCGCAGTAGTAGGCCGTCGACGTCCCCCGCGGGCTTGCTCTCCATGATTGGGTGCTGAGCGGTGATTTTCTGCATTACCTTTCTGGTATACCGGTTACATAAATCTTAAAGTAATAAAAAGGATAATTAGTTATCATATACCATGATGAGACGAGGAGATGGCTGCAACGCACGCTTGGACGTCGACTCATCCATGGGTTCGGTTGGGGATGGTGTTCAGACTTCACCGTGATGCTACTCCAATTCTGCAAGTTACAGGGCAGGCATACTTCGTACTAATTTCCTTACTTGTCTTCCAATTCTAAATAGATAGCTACAATTTTTTTATACCCTAAACACAAATCTACAGATCAATATTTCGCTATATTAACTACGAGCGTTGTAGATAGCAATAGTTCTACTATATACCAAAGCTTGTAACTAGCGATGGTTTTGCTATCCTACGTAGGTGGTCAAAATATTGTGGCTATCTTAAAATCCAATGTTACTAGAAGACCTAAATGTATCTCTTATAAATGTGAACTATGAGAAAACCTAGTAAAAGACTACATCTCATCCTTTTTCAATAATCTAGCATTTATATTTCTTACCGATTAAGTACTTGTTGTTAAGAACATTATGATACAGTTATCAGTTATGATCTTTGATAAGTATTAACATGTTTGTTGATTCTGGACTTGACTCCTATTATTATTACAAAAATATTAATACCTTCTAAAATACCAATAGTTTATAATGATTTGTTTGGATATAACTTATATTATATACATATTTAATTTTTTATATATTGAAATGGCGACAAATGATATAGCTTCCTTGATAGCTGTTGTAGCTTTTTGGACCTTGCCGAGAAGCCGCAAAAGTCGTATTTAAAACCCTGGGTGCTATCCATGTTTTTTTTTCTCATTGCACAAAGCTGGAACATAAATTCTTGGGCATTTAAACTGAACAGAATGGATACCATTCCAAAACTCAGGAGAAGTTTCCTGGATTAGCTGAGCTGCTGCCCAAGGTGGCCACCGACGACCGGACGGTGATAGTCACGTCGGTCAATCAAGCGTGGGCGCGGTCCAACTCCCTGCTCGACCTCTTCCGCGAGAGCTTCAGGATCGGCGAGGACATAGCACACCTCCTCAACCACGTCCTCATCGTCGCCGTCGACGCGGGCGCCTTCGACCACTGCAAGGCCGTGCACCCCCACTGCTACCTCCTCGAGGTCAAGTCCATGAACCTCAGCTCGGCCAACCGCTTCCTCACCAAAGGCTACCTCGAGCTCGTCTGGACCAAGCTCTCCCTCCAGCAGCGCGTCCTAGAGCTCGGCTACAACTACATCTTCACGGTACATATGGCTCTAAATTAGTACATTTCGATTAGTGATATATCCAATCTTATGCTCAATATTAATTGTTCGCAGGATGTGGATGTCATGTGGTTGCGCGACCCGTTCCGGCACATCAACCTTTACGCCGACATGACCATCTCGACCGACCGCTTCTCCGGCGACCCTTATTCTCTGACGAACTCGCCCAACACCGGTTTCTACTACGTGAAGTCCACGAACCGGACGGTCGAGATGCTAAGATACTGGCAGGCGGCGAGGTCGAGGTTTCCTCCTCACCACGACCAGATGATCTTCGACAACATCAAGCACGAGTTCACCAGCAAGCTGAAAGTAAAGATCGAGTTCCTCGAAACGGCGCTCTTCGGTGGCTTCTGCCAGTACTACAGCCAGATGGATAGGGTCTGCACGATGCACGCAAACTGCTGCGTCGGTCTGGAGAACAAGGTGCACGACCTGAGAGGAATGTGATTGCGGACTGGAAGAATTACACGAGCCTGCCGCCGTCGGAGAAGAAGATTGGGAAGTTCAGGTGGACGTTCCCTGCCCAGTGTACGTAAGGCGGCGGCACTGAGTATGAGCAGTCCGGCCATAAAATACTATCTCCTTGTCATTTTATATTGACATAGTCTATAATGCTGATAATTCTATAAAATTTTCAGATGATTATCAGACCTGTGTATTTGTTTAAAATTCTGACAGTGATACTGTCACAATATATGCTCTTCAGTTTTTTTATTTTCTAGGGGCATAAAATGAAGTCTAATATTTATTATACTTTTTTGTGATGTTATAACTTAATTAAAATTATGTTGTAAAATTTTCAAAAAATTATCAGATATTTGTATTTTTTAAAAATTCTGAAAGTGCATTGTATATGATCTTCTGTTTTTGATTTTATATAGGTACTAAATGAAGTCTAATATTTATGAAAATTTTATTAATAATCCTTTGGTACTATTTATGGTTACATTAAAATTTCAGAATATAAAAAATCTTTTAAATATTTATGAAAATCTGACAATGCCTTTGTTCTTTTTCATTAATTGTTGTTTTGGATTTTTTATAAGTAACAAATGATTTCAAAAATTGTTTAAATTTCTCTGAGGAGTTTTATAGATTAATTGGGATTTTTGTAATTTTTAAAAAAAAATTGCAAATTTTACTATTTTTCCTTGCATTTTCACCATTTTCCCTTCCGTCGTCGGTTTTCGGTTTTTTGAATCGGTTTGATCACCTGTTTGATTTTCGCAAGCCGATCGATTTTTACCGAATTTCGGTCAATTTTTGCAAAGACCGGTGCTGACCAAATACCGGTTTTCGAATACAAAAGGAAAATAGAACCCTGAGGCTAGTTCGTCTTCTCGTCCTATTGGCCAATTACACATCGTTTGAAAGAGAAGTCCCTGACCATGATCCGATCGATCGAGGCGTTTAAGTAGAGACGAAACAGTGCCTTCCCTCGACCGAACTCCATTCCAGCAGTATCCTCGTCTATTCTTGCCGATCGACAAACTAGCTTGATTTGCACTTGGCAGTTTCGGGGAGAGTGATGGGGTTGGGGGGCAAGGACGTCAACCTGAACAGGAACCACGTGGTGTCCTTCCTCCTCGGCGCAGCTCTGCCCACTTTCCTCCTGTTCATCTTGGCTTCGGACAGGGTGGGCGAGCAGCTGTCGAGCATATCGAGCTGGGGGAATGAGGCTAATCTCGCAGGCGACGTTTCTGCTCCTAAGCAAGAACGAGAGGTAAGAATAGATTCCGCTATACATGGTTCAATCCATTTGTGTGTGTGTGTTACTTCACTTTCCACCCCTTGTGCTTAACCCATTGCCAAACCTGCGTTGGTTCGATTAATATGATCTAATTCAACCGGGTAATCCATGCACTGTTTCATCTCACGAAGGAGTACAAACTACAAAGAGGTTTCATCATTAATTATTCATCAGCATAGTACGTGTGGTCAGATACATGGATGCCAACTATGCATATATCCGATTGCACCGTGAGACTCAGGCAGTGAGGCGTTGTATAATTCTTCTTCTTCCCAAAACGATTCGATCGGGCCAGTCAGCCACTAAGCGAGGCCCAGTATAGGAGCGCACGGGCTTTTAAACCGACTGGATGATCCCAGCCCAAACTTACGGTCTGAAGAATAGATGCGATCGATGTAACTCCGTGAATTGAACTGCACGAGCAGGAGAAATTCCCCGGCCTAGCTGAGCTCCTGCCCAAGGTCGCCATGGAGGACAGGATGGTGATAATCACGTCGGTGAACGAAGGCTGGGCGCGGCGGTGTGTGGAGTGGGGGAAGGCACGAGTTGGCATCGATAATTCGATTGGATATGGTGATTACACATAGCAAAAGGAGGAGAAAGGTTGTCCGTCGGATAGATCTATCCTTTTTTAGTGTTGATTCGCGATACGGCTCTGCTTGTCACAACGTGGGATAGGCGGCGGCCGTTAATCTTACAAATAACGGTACTGCTCCTACTCAAGATCAATAGGTATATATATGTTATGCTTAACTGAAACCTGAGCTTTTCTTTGTGCATGCATCGTTTCATTAACATAAGAAATGACAGTACAGACACCCTTCCAACGGGAGAAAAAACAAGAGTAAAACTAACTGCTAAATTGTCATTCTTAGAACATGCAAAGACTTTGCGCGTCATTCATTAAGAAGAAATAAAGACTAAAAAAAAGTCTTACAACAATGACGTGGTACATTAAAACACCCGCTAAGTGCTAAATTGCCATTTTAGCATGCTATGCAGGCTAGATTTCCCGGCCTAGCTGAGCTGCTGCCCAAAGTGGCGATGGAGGACAGGACAGTGATACTCACGTCGGTAAACGAAGCATGGGCTCGGCCCAACTCCCTCCTCGACATCTTCCGCGAGAGCTTCAGGATCGGCGAGGGCATAGCGCACCTTCTCAACCACATCCTCATCGTCGCCGTCGACGCCGGTGCCTTGGACCGTTGCAAGGCCGTGCACCCGTACTGCTACCTCCTCGAGGTGAAATCAGTGAATGTGAGCTCGGCCAATCGGTTCGGGTCCAAAGGCTACATCGAGCTCGTCTGGACCAAGCTTGAGCTCCAGCAGCGTATCCTCGAGCTCGGCTACAACTTCCTCTTCACGGTACACATAATATTTCCAACATCTCGTTGCTAAGTACCTCGATATTCTCAACTGATGATTGCAAATGCAATTGCACTTGTAGGATGTCGACATCATGTGGTTCCGCGACCCGTTCCAGCACATCGCCGTCTTCGCCGACATGACGACGTCCTGCGACGTGTTCTCCGGCGACATTGATAACCTGGATAACCTACCCAACACCGGCTTCTACCACGTCAAGTCAACGAACCGGACGGTGCAGATGCTGAGGCAGTGGCGGGCGGCGAGGGCGAGGTATCCACCGGGCCACGAGCAGGCCATCTTCAACCACATCAAGCACGAGCTCGCCGGCGGGCTGAAGGTGAGCATCCAGTTCCTCGACACGGCGCTGTTCGGCGGGTTCTGCAGGGTGTTCAGGAGCCACCTGGGCAGCATCTGCACAATGCACGCCAACTGCTGCGTTGGGCTGGAGAGGAAGCTCCATGACTTGAGGGATGTGCTTGATCAATGGAAGAATTACACGAGGTTGACGCCACAGGAGAAGAAGAGTGGGCTTTTCACATGGAGTGTTCCGGCGAAGTGTGGGACGCAGGATAAACAGGGCTAAATCCGTCCGGCGAACCAAAGGGAGGGCTGGCTAAGAAATATATAGTGGTAAAACATTCGAGTGTACAATTTGAACTCGGAAACTGATACCTTTCTAATTCTATTTCAATAAAGCTCATGATAAAAATCAATATGGTCATGTTTGGATGTCTTAATGTCCTTAACCTGACCCGTACGAGTCATGTAGACTGACGTGAGACAGGCTGAGTGGATACAAGAGAGGTTTGTTTGGTTAGTTGTATGTGTTGATCCTGACTGAGCTGAGAAGTTGTTTGGTTGGTTGTTTGAGGTGGGAGGACGGATGACTGGATGCAAGAGATGTTGTTTAGTTGGTTGCATTTGGCTGAATGTGGTGACTCTCCTGCATAGGGTGGTGATGTTACCAAATGGACCTATGAATTGGTTGGTTGCAGCGAAGGAAAGCTTAATAATGTGTAATACTTTGCAAACGACGATTATGACCTGTTGGTTCTGGTCTTAAAATTAGCACCATGAACCAGATTTGTACTAGACTATAGGGAATCATGCCCAGCAATTGGAATTTCCTTGAGGACACTTTCCAAGATTTAGGAACCTTTTTGTTGTAATAAGGCTTCAACACAACATCCGAGTGACATGCCATGAAATCATTCAAAAACAAATGTAGATATTACTTAATTTGCACCTCCACATCACAAAATTTTGATATGAATGTATCATGTTACATATTAAAAAAAACGATAAAGAGTCTGACTAACATAATCCTAGCAAATCTTCTTACAATGCATTCGTCTCAGGCAAGCAATTGTACATATATATATATATATATAGTAAAAGATACCTAAGTTAGCATTACATATTGCCTAACTGTTATATTATTGTTTCACGGTTGATATTTGCGTATTTATCAAGTAGGTTCCATAAATCAAATGCCAACCCTTATGTTGTGGTTATTAGTATATATTTCTATCTGGTGCATGGAACCATCCTGATAAGTACACAAATATCAATCTTGAAAACCATAATATAAGAGTTAGGCACTATCCAGTACCAACTTGGTTAAATCCTACTATATGTGCAATGATGGGAAAGATCATCTGTATGTACACCAAATTTTAAGAATCTTGCATGTATGCATGAAATGCATCTAAAGAGCTTTGAGAATTATCCAAGTGATCTCATAGACAAAGTGTGACACCAAGCTACTCAAGTTCAGATTTTGCTAAACTAAGACATATCCAAATGCAAATTGTAATGCCTTTGCTAGCAAGTACAAATAAGACTATGTCATTTTTACATGATTTTAACAAGTGCAACACTTAGCATAGACTCCAAACTAGAAGCAAAACCATATAATGGATCAAATGGAAGACCTAGAGTTCAACCTAGTCAACACTTTGGGGAAACTAGATGTGCATAAAAGATCCTTTGTGCTCCATCATCTTTAATGCAATTTAAAAAAAAACTTGAACACACTTAGTGGGGTGCAAATATTTGATATTATTTACATTCTTTACCAACCTTTTTTTTATTTGCATTTTTCAAGTGTTATTGACTCAAGCCATCGTCGACCATCTTAAGAAGGACTCTTAAAAGAATGATTTTGGTCATACACGATACATTCCAAGTTTATCCCAAGTACAATAGGAAGCAGTCTTGCGAATGTAAAGTGTTGAGCTCAATTTGCACACAAAAGTCAATTTTTCTTTTCATTTTAGTACTTCGATTCATGATAATGTGAAGGACTCTAGAATAGATCAATCTAGCTTCACCCAAGTTGCTATAGGGACTTTAGAAGAAATCCAAGATTTCACAAAACATGGCATATGCACCTAGTAAGGAAACATAGCAAGTAAAGCTACAAGTTTCATCAAGTTTTCATTAAACCTCAATTTTCATTTCATTTTTTATGTTTTAATGAAAACTTGATGAAACTTGTAGCTTTAACTTGCTATGTTTTCTCACTGGATGCATATGCCATGTCTTATGAAATCTTGGATTTCCATTAGAATCCCTATAGCAACTTGGGTGAAGCTAGATTAATCCATTCTATAGTCCTTCATATGCTCATGAATCGAAGTACTAAAATGAGAAGAAACATTGACTTTTATGTGCAAATTGATCTCAACACTTTACATTCACGAGACTGCTCCCCATTGCACTTGGGGTGAACTTGAAATGTATCGTGTGTATGACCAAGACCATTCTCTTAAGAGTCCTTGAGATGGTCGACTATGGCTTAAGTCAATAATACTTGAAAATGCAAATAAAAAAATAAACACATAAGTGGGTAAAGAATGCAAATAATGTTATACATTTGCACCCCACTATGTGCTTTGAAATCTTAAAACAAAAAATTGCATTAAAGATGATTGAGCACAAAGGACCGTGTATGCACATATTGCTTTCCCAAAGTGTTGAGTAGGTTAAACTCTAGGTTTTCCATTTGATCCATTAAATGGCTTTGCTTCTAGTTTGGAAACTATGCTAAGTGTTGCACTTGTTAAATCATGCAAAAATAACATAATCTTATTTGTGCTTACTAGCAAAATTGGTATTTGCACTTGGACATGTCTTAGTTTAGCATAATTTGAACTTGAGTAGCTTGGTGTCATAGTTTGTTTCTATGGTCACTTGGATAATCTTCAAAGCTCTTTTAGGATAGATTTCATGCATACATATGTAAATGGGGAGAAAATGCCATCTTGATACCTATATTGCCAAAAGAGGGAGAAATTGTAGAAAAGACATCATTAAAAGATAAAAATGTAAATGCATCTAGGTTCTTATGACCATAGTAAAAACTTGCTAATCTTAGGACCATAAGCATACTTTCCACACATTTGGATTTACCTCCCTTCCTTCTAAATGCTTCTGGATTTTATGCTAAGGATGATTGATTGATGAATCTTCTTTAGATCTTATCCTCATCATCTAGGCAATCTTTTACAAGAACTCGATCTAATTGCTTAATCTTTGAGAAATATCTGTAGATCGCGTTTGAGGTTTTTGTTTCTTATGTTCTTGTTTGCTGTGACAAATAGATGAATATCTAAGATCATCTTGATCATCACAATCCCACGAGCAAGTTTAAGACCAAGATTTTCTCTGTTTTGCTCCATTGCGCTTCAGTGTTTCAAGTGAGATTTTGGTTGGATCTATTGAGTGAAGAAAAAATTTAATTGTGATCATTCACCCCCCTCTGATCGTCACTTCGTTCCTTTATTATACTACTCTTGAGCCATCCTCCACCCTTGGATGAGTTCTACTTGGCCCTCAAGTAACCACATTAAGGGTTTAGATTGGGTCATCCTCCACCTTTGGATGAGTTCTACTTGCCTCTCAAGTAACCTCATTAAGGGTTTAGATTGAGTCATCCTCTACCCTTAGATGAGTTCTAAATTCTTGCAATTTACTTTCCACACATTTGGATTTACCTCCCCTCCTAAATGCTTGTGGACTTTATGCCAAGGATGATTGATTGATTGATGAATCTTCTTTAGATCTTATCCTCATCATCTAGGCAATCTTTTGCAAGAACTCGAACTCTTTACTTAATCTTTGAGAAATCTTTGCAGATCGCGTTTGAGGTTTTTGTTTCTTGTGTTCTTGCTTGCTGTGACAAATGAGAGAATATCCAAGATCATCTTGATCATCACAACCCCATAAGCAAGTTCAAGACCAAAATTTTCTCTGTTTTGATCCATTGCACTTGAGTGTTTCAAGTGAGGTTTTGGTTGAATCCATTGAGTGGGGGGGAATTTAATTGTGATCACCCGCCCCCCTCTAATCGCCACTTCGGTCCTTCATTATACTACTCTTGAGCCATCCTCCACCCTTAGATGAGTTCTACTTAGCCCTTAAGTAACCTTATCAAGGGTATAGATTGGCTCATCCTCAACCCTTGGATGAGTTCTATTTGACCCTCAAGTAACCTCATTAAGGATTTAGATTGAGTCATCCTCTACCCTTGGATGAGTTCTACTTGGCACTTAAGAAACCTCATCAAGGGTTGAGATTCACTAAAGCTAAATTGACCGCTACTCTATCCTCTAAACCGTAATTCAACGGCTCTCCTTAATCCAAGCAGCCCTAAGTTAGCATCTCAGTCATTCACTTGTCTTCTAGGCTCGCAACAACTTCGTTTCCGATCATCCTCCGGCGATCTCCGATCGTCTTGACCTCCGACGCACCTCGTTTAGTTCCGATCATCCTCCGCCTCTCCAAGACCTAGCACCGTCGTACTGCAACCATCAACAACAAGAAAATCCATGACATAGCAATTTCTAAAATGAAATACAATAATTATCCAATTGCTAAAAATAAATCATATTCCTAACTCAAATACAGTTAAATACTCGTCACCTACGTGGATAAATCTCCACATGATCTTTCAAAAACATCTACTGCAGAAAATATTCGGTTTCATAGCATTTGCTCCAATGTTTGGAATGGCATGGGTACCTTCGGTTACGTTTGTTCTGTACTCTGTAGGCCTCGCCTCTCTGCCCCTCTGGTTTTGAAAATAGTAAAACTAATCAAACCTGTGTACATATTTTACAGAGTGTGGCAACCACTGCTCAATTTAGTTGAGAAATATTCAGAAAAGTTGAAACTAAAAATGATAACCCTGCTGGTTTGGATAATAAACGACAAAAGATCAAGGTGGTAGCTTTGTCTAAGTTCAAGGAGAAACCCACGAGGTGCTTTTATGCTTTCTGTTTGCACCAAAATTTGGCAAGTCTGATCAAAATCGATAATAAAGTCAAAGATGCGGAATTAACGGACAGGATGAAAAGGTTTGGAGATATTTTGGTAACGGCAAGATCTTTAAGGAAATAACTGTCCGAGATAAGGCCGATACGGATCAAAACTTGAAACGTGTTGTAGTCGGACACGATCGACCGAAGGGTATAAAAGAAGGACCAGAGCAAGCTGCGAAACAACAACACAATACAATCAACCAGCTTTTACTTTCTTCCTTCCTATCGACTAGGAGTAGCTTTTGTAATTTAGTCTCTGTAATCGATCTTGATCAATAAAGTTGCGCATCGACGATTGTTGATTTTCGTCAATTACACCCTAGGTTTGATTTGTTCTGATTTTATTGCGCATCGCCTTCTTCAGAATCGATCTACTTTTACCCTCTTATTAGCCTTAATCGGCTAATTAGAATTACCCTGTTACTTTGATCTTAATCGGCTTCAAGCTGATTAAGTCTAAGCCGATTGATCTTTACGATCGGCTTTTGAGTGAGTTTTATATTTTTTACCTTGTCGGTTACAGGTCAAATCGACTGGCACGCTCTGAACCGGTGTTAAATGCGGTGTGTCTTTGTCGAAACCCTACATCAAGTTTTTGACGCCAACACTTTCCTATTTAAAAGTTGTATAAATATTAAAGCGTGAATGAAATGTAGGTGATAATTACTTATCTCTTTATTTGCTCTAAAATTATGCAACTTGTATTAAAAGGTGATGCATAGAAGCATTACTCATCTATTAGTTCAACATTAAGATGAGTACAATCATCCCTCGCAAAAGAAGAAGAAGAGTATAATCTGTATATACACATCCGGAATGCATCATACGAGTTTAACAAGAGCACCTTTAGAAGAAGGAGGAGGAGGAGGGTACAAACTCATGGTCGAATTCAAAAAGGAAAACTCGTGATCTAAGGCATCCAATCGAGTGGACCAACGTGTGCATGAATCGTGTTCATTGGGTGGAGATTGAACACCAGCAATGCCACTTGCACTGTAGGATTGGTAGGAAGAGGCGATGACGCCGTAAAGATGCATTGGATGCGGACGCAGCTTGGGCCTTGGGTTGCAGGCTACAGAGCAGCATACTTCTTCGTACTACTCCCTCCTCTACTTGTACATAGTTATCATTTTAGACAGAGATACGAGCAAATTTTCGAAGCTTTGCGAACGTCATGTGGTTGTGTAACCCGTTCCGGCACATCAACCTCAACGCCAATATGACCATCTCGACCGACCGCTTCTCCGGCGACCCTTATTCTCTGACGAACTCGCCCAACACCGGTTTCTACTACGTGAAGTCGACGAACCGGACGGTCGAGATGGCAGGCGGCGAGGTCGAGGTTTCCTCCTCACCACGACCAGATCATCTTCGACAACATCAAGCATGACTTCCCCAGCAAGCTGCATGTCAAGATCAAGTTCCTCGATCGAAACGGCGATCTTCGGCGGCTTCTGCCAGTACCACAAACAGATGGATAGGGTCTGCACGATGCACGCCAACTGCTGCATCGGGCTAGAGAACAAGGTGCACGACCTGAGGAATGTGATCGAGGACTGGAAGAATTACACGAGCCTGCCGCGCGCCGCCGGAGAAGAAGAGTGGGAAGTTTAGGTGGACGTTCCCTGCCCAGTGTAAGGCAGTCATTGAAACGGCAGAGTAGTAGCAGTCCGGCCGTAAAATACTATCTCCGTTCATTTTTTACTTGTCGATTTAGATATTGACATCTCTAATAAATATGTTTGTCCATTACTTTTGTTAATGGGAGTGAATTTTATGTTAATAAAAACATTAAAAATACGATGATACAAAAATAATTTTGATAGCAAATCTAATGATAATATTTCCGCATGACAAATGCAAATACATTTGGCATATTAGTGGTCAAAGTTTTTAAAACTTAACCGTATAAATTCTAAAACGACATCTAGAATAAAACGAAAGAAGTAACAAAGATTTTGTTCTTGGACGGGAGCATAAAGGAAGGAAATTTGTCCAACAATGCATGCTCCAATGCCTGTAAGTAAGCCCGTAATTGAATACGGTAACCTAGCTACCTCGAGGTGGTAATAGGTCAACCATGAATGGTCACCGATTCCAAAGGTCAATCGAGTCCTTTTCACTTCAACTCTTAACATCATTTCGATGTATTGATACATACGTACTCTTCCTCTCGTTGCAAAAACACGACCACTGATCCAAATTAAGGTCAATCGAGTATTTGCAAAAGTCTCAAATATATTATTTTTGAGTATTTGCAAGACAAGTCAAGCTTCTCATACAGTATCGAATTAAACGAATTAAGAAGCCTTCACAAAACTACATGCATATATACATCGTTGACAAGTTAAAAGCCACATTTGAGATTTCCGAATCAACACTCAAAGGTAAGCTAGCTAGCTAGCTGGTCAGTCTCCATGCACATGCATGCAAATGTAAGCTCATTTATCACGCGTCAAACCGTAGCTAGTAGTACTCGTATCCTATTGGCTATGGCTAATATCACGTACATTGTTTGCAAAGAGGCACACGATCGAGCTAACTGAATAGCTGATCAAAGTGTTTAAGTAGCTAGATCGATGAACAGCTAGCTGCCCAGTATATATACTAGACGGCAGTGCCCCCTTGTCCCTCCTCCTGTGTTCGATCTTAACTTCTTGGCAATCGGCAAGCCTTGCAGCTGCGGTTGCAGAGATAGATGGGGTTGTGGGTAGGAGGCAATGGGGGCACAGCGAACCTGAACATTCACGCGGTGTCCTTCCTGCTCGGCGCAGTTCTGCCCAGTTTCCTCTTGTTCTTCTTGGCATCTGACAGGGTGGGCGAGGGACTGACGAGCATATCGAGCTGGGGGAATAACGGAACTCCGCTGCCGACTGCCCCGGCTCAGGAGGGTAATCTTACGAGCAACGCAACTGCTGCTTCTCAAGATCAAGAGGTATGAATAAATTCCTTCATACGTACGTGCTGCTATGTATCTTGTGTTTTTGTGTGTGTTGGCCACCTTGTGTTTTACTTCGCTTTCTTTCCACCCTTGTGTTATGCTTAACCTGAGCTAGCACCGTTAGAGAAGCTGCATAACTTATTCCTCGGAAAACGATGTAATTGCTATACAACACTCGAGTATAAATTGTGGGGAATTTATTGGAGTTTCGTACCACTAGATCAGCTTGAAGGTTCGCACTCCAGCCGGCGAGTTCAACGTCTTTCCCAACGATGGCGGCGGGAATAGGGTCACCGATTTAAGATAGACGGACTTAACGGTGGTAGCCGCCAGAGATGAAGAAAAGAGGCGGGTAAGGGAGATGGAGGCCGCTGGCGGCAGCAACGTGGGAGTCGGAGGTAGGCGGCCACAATGGGATAGGAGGAGGCGGTGGTAGCCGGAGGCTGAGGGGTTTGCTGGAGAGAATCGTTGGCGTCGAAGGCGACGTTGCTGAAGTGGCGGCATAGCGGTGTGTGGAGTGGGGGAAGGCACAAGATCAATAGGTATATATATGTTACGCTTAACTGAAACTTGAGCTTTTCTTTGTGCATGCATCGTTTCATTAACATAAGAAATGACAATACGGACACCCTTCCAACGGGGAAAAAAACTAGAATAAAACTCCGCGTCATTCGTTAAAATGAAATAAAGACTCAAAAAATGTCTTAGAATGGTGACATGGTACAGTAAAACACCCGTTAAGTGCTAAATTTGCCATTTTAACATGCTATGCAGGCCAGATTTCCCGGGCTAGCTGAGCTGCTGCCCGAAGTGGCGATGGAGGACAGGACAGTGATACTCACGTCGGTAAACGAAGCATGGGCGCGGCCCAACTCCCTCCTCGACCTCTTCCGCGAGAGCTTCAGGATCGGCGAGGGCATAGCGCACCTCCTCAACCACATCCTCATGGTCGCCGTCGACGTCGGCGCCTTGGACCGCTGCAAGGCCGTGCACCCGTACTGCTACCTCCTCGAGGTGAAATCAGTGAACGTGAGCTCGGCCAATCGGTTCGGGTCCAAAGGCTACATCGAGCTCGTCTGGACCAAGCTTGAGCTCCAGCAGCGTGTCCTAGAGCTCGGCTACAACTTCCTCTTCACGGTACATATATACAATACACTTCCTAACTGGCGAGTTCGAGTCACCGATCGATCTCACCAGCCGCCTATCGTCTTATCAACTGACGATTGGAATTGAAACTGTACGTACGAGCTTGTAGGATGCTGATGTCATGTGGTTCCGAAACCCATTCCGGCACATCAACGTGTTCGCCGACGTGACGATGTCCTGCGACCGATTCACCGGCAACGTCGATAGCCTCGACAACTGGCCCAACACTGGCTTCTACCACGTCAAGTCGACGAACCGTACCGTCGAGTTGGTGCGGCTGTGGCGGGCAGCGCGGGCCAGGTTCCCGCCAGAAATGGATCAGGGCATCTTCGAGCGCGTCAAGCATGAGATCGCCAGCGCGGCGAAGGTGAGCATCCAGTTCCTCGACACGGCGCGCTTCAGCAGCTTCTGCCAAATCTTCAAGAGCGACGACCTGGGCAGGGTCTGCACGATGCACGCCAACTGCTGCATCGGGCTGGAGAACAAGCTGCACGACGTGAGGAACATGATCGCCGACTGGAAGAATTACACGAGTCTGACGCCGCAGGAGAAGAAGAGCAGCAAGATCAGGTGGACGTTCCCTGCCCGATGTAAGGCGTCGATGTAGCGGCGCTGAGGTAACGAATTATGGGTGGGTCAGATTAGGGGGCATAAAAGGAATGGAATCTGCACGGTAGTGCTCCAAATGGCTGTAAATAACCTACAGCGGAGTAGTGGTAGCCTGGTAGGTCGACCATGACCACTGATCTAAAGGTTAATTGAGTCTTTAATTTTCACTTTGAACCCTTGTGTCATTTAAATGCCGTATTGATGCATGCATACTGAAAAAAAAATATTATACAGCACCGAGCGTCTTGTAGCATCTATAGTTATCCCTTTTGGAATAAAGATATATAGTATATATTAAGATCGAGAAAAAGATTTAATTGTTTTGAGATATGTATTTGTTATATGTCTAGTTTTTACAAATGATACTAATAGATTTTTTTTTCTCCACGGGTACTCCTCTCCTTTCCATTTTTCAAGGCTAGAGTTCTGTTCCGAATACGACTTGGTTGGCATTTAGAAGAATTTTTTTTAAATAATATAATTTTTAAAAGCAATTGCGGCATTAATAAGCGAGTTAAAAAATTTGCAAAAATAATACTTCGTCGCCGTGCCGGTTGGCGAAATTAGTATTTTCACCAAATGGTGTGGCGAAATTAGTATTTTTCGCCAAATGGTGTGGCGAAATTAGCATTTTGAGTAGGCTGCGGGGCGGAGTCGCGGTCACACTGGACGAGATGACAGAGGCGTGGAGACGCGTGGTGGCCGGGACTCGACGGATCGTGGAGCTCGGTTCTTGTCGGCAGGTGGACGCGACTGACCGTGGTACCTCATCCAGGCCGCCACTCGTGCCTTCGTACCACACACCGGCCCCAGCTCCTGCCTACACAGTGGAAGCAGAGTCCAGCTACCACACCTCTGTGCCTCCGGCCCCAGACGTGGCTGGAGGGTCCAGTTGGCAGGCACCACGCGGTCCCACCATGGTTTCCACACCAGGTTAGTCGAGCGATATTCAATTGTTGGCATTGGTATCAATACCGCCTGATTATGATTACATGTTAGCACCTCCTCCGGGTACACGTTGCCTCCCCACGAGCGTCGCACAGTGCAGCGATTCAGCCCTTCAGATTACGGACAGGCGCGACCATCCCAGCAGCTTCACACACGACCTCTAGACGATGCACCGGCTTCAGCACGTAGGACAAAGAGAGGTCGTGGCAGGGGTAGGGGTGCTTAGGGGGTGGTTAGGGGTAGTACCTCATTTTGTTGTCATCACATACATGTCTCGTGCTTCCTTACCTAACTTACGATTTACTATTTCACACCATTTAGTGTGTTGTGATCGCGTTTTGTTTCATTTATCGTAATCTGTTTCGTAGTATATAACCGTTTCATCGCCCTATGAACAGGCGTTTCGAACCATGATAGGTTGCTCGCATCCACGTTGTACGAAAAAGGCGTTCCGCACATTTTCCATCCCTCTTCAATCCTTTTCACCCCGATTTTACGGCACAAGACCATCACTATTGCCAGACCGATTTGACAACACGCTACCATCAGCTTTGTCAGTCCTAACACTGCACGCACGACTACCTTTTCAAATTGACTAGACAAAGACACTCCAGCGTTTTTCTATCCCTCTATATGTTTCAATCCTACATTCCAACACTTAGTCCATACACCACCGCTTCGAGTCTATGAAAGGCCAAACCGCAAGCACACAACCGCAGCGCCCACTCACACTTCTTCACCATGACTGGATCCTCTAGCAGAGCATTTTCGTGGACACCTGATATGAGCAACGTAGCTCTTAATTGCACGTTGAAGGTTACGCGTGGTGGGAAGGACGATCCATTCAAGGAGGAGAACCTGAGTAAAGTGCTCTCCAAATTGCAAGAGTGGCGCCCGACATTACGGAGGCATAGCATGACAACCTCTGGCCTGAACCTTACGACCGTCGACGACCTGAAGACGCACTTGCACTGGTGGCGTCAAAGGTATTTCAGGGTGTGCGAACTAACCGACCATCCTTCTACTACATGTTTCTCTAGAAGATATTACAGGATACTGATGCTGCCCGATCGATATGCAGAGTACATTAAGGTTAGTTATTGTTTATTTTTTCACCGTACTAATCTTTTTACCATTATACATAAGTTCACTACTTTGCATGCTCGTGTGCTAGTTATTCCCTGAGGATGAAGAGTTGCTGAACAAAGATATCCTAGAATTCTTAGTGATGTACATGCTCTTCAGCCGTGGCGTGATGCCCGGTTCGAGCAGAAGAGGCAAAAGCGGATCCAGCTGCAGGGGTAGAGTCGACACAGTACTGCTGCAGCAGCAATTTCAAGAGGACGTTCAACCACTACTGGAGGGAGGCTCACTCCTAACTACACAAATGATGATGACGATGACGATTTCGTGTCACCTCTACCTCGACGTTCAAGCACTTGCACAGCAGGTCGTTCAAGAAACAATGGAAGAGGACGTTCAACCAACACTAGAGGCGGGCTAGCTCCCAACCATACAAATGACGATGACGAAGATGATGACGATTTCGTGTCACCTCCACCTCGACGTTCAAGCACTTCCGCAGCTGGCCGTTCAAGAAACAATGGAGGAGGATGTCCAACCAGAACTAGAGGCGGGCTAGCTCCCAACCATACAGATGATGATGACGATGATGATGATTTCATATAACCTCCACCTCGACGCTTAAGCGCTACCGCCAGTAGATGACTTTCATCTTTGTCAACCGATGAATATGGCCATAGAATGTATCGTATTCTCACTTATGTTGTATCCCAGTTTTATCAATTCTCTGAGGCTTGTATGGACCTATGTTGTACCTCAGTTCTATGAATTCTAAGGTACGTATCTATATTGTATCAATGTCGAGTCAAATTTGACGTACATCGAAAGACGAACAACGAAATTTCTTTTTTTTCTAAGAAATGATAAACTGACAAATAATTTTGTAAAGCACTACGTTAATAATGAAATACAAATACAATTAATTTTTTTGAATTAATTGTATCCACTTTGAACTGTACAATTCTACCGCCGTCAAAATAACAATGAGTGATTCTCAAAAATTAAATTTCCTTTCAAACAGTTTTGATCAAAAAAAATTTCCCGGGCGACCGGCGAATGAGGTGTACTCTTGCAATTTTTGGGGCGCGACATACATTTCGCCAATTTAAATATAAAATTGTGTTATTCATAACAAAAAAACATACTTCAATTATCACAGATAAATATAATTTTTTTCCATTTATTGACCCTACTTTTAGCTACACGAATTATTATTTACAAAATTTTCGCGCGAATTCTCTCTCTCCCTCCCTCCCCCTCCCTGGCCGAAAATCCCCCTATTTTCGCCAAACCAGTTGGCGAAAATAGGGTCGTCTGGTTTGGCGACGACCCTATTTTCGCCAACTGGTTTGGCGAAAATAGGGGGTCCCGGCCAGTTGCTCCGTCAGACGACCTTAATTGCGCAATTACACTAATTTCACCACACCATTTGGCGAAAATACTAATTTCGCTAACCGGTACGGCGACGAAATATTATTTTTGCAAATTTTTTATCTCGCGTATTAATACCGCAATTGCTTTTAAAAATTGTATTATTTAAAAAAAATCGCATTTGGAAACACGGCTGCCGCGCGTAGATCGACATGGAGTGCATATATATATTTTACTAATAAACGCGTAGTTTCAAAGTTCAAAGCTGTATGTCAACCATGCATGTTACGCAAAGGCAATGCACCCGAAGAAAACAACCACTCAAAGACGAGTGGTGCAAAAGTGGATGTTGCGTCAAACTGCAACCGAGCCACCGTTCTAAGTGATCCCCGGTTTAATCAAACAAGGTGTTCAACTAATTGTTGCACAGCAAAACAGTGATGAGAAAAGCTTATATGTCTACAGCAGAAGTGTTGTTTTCTCAGCACCTGCTACAGTACTATGGCAGTGATACTGCAGTGTGCCCTCTGCCTTTCTCCCTGGCGCTTTTCAAGTACGGTTTTTTAAGTGATGAGAAAAGCTTCTCAAAATGATATACATACACACAATACTCCCTCTGTTCGTAAATCGTAAATATGTGCCTAGTCAAACTTTTTGACTTTTACTGCTAATATATAAAACTATAAATGTGCCTAGTCAAACTTTTTGACTTTTACTGCTAATATGTGCCTAGTCAAACTTTTTGACTTTAATTCGAAGGTTCCGTATTCTACCGTATATAGTTGAAAAGTCAAAAAGTTAAAAAGTTTTTGTGAATATCTCAATTGATCTTTTCAACTATATACGGTAGAATACGGTAGCAAATGAGATATCAGGCCTTGTTGCACCAGCTAGATACATAAGGGACCCAATAATTTGTGAATATCTCAATTGATCTTTTCCTAACCCTTGATTTTTCCGAAGCTTAACACTTGGATCATAAGGTGTTGGGGAGATTTTGCAATTCTCAAACCCGAATTGACTCAAAATTTTCTCAGCATAATGGGATTGGTGCAAAATGATCCCATCCTCATTCTTGATCAATTTAATATTCAGAATAACATCTGCCTCTCCCAAGTCTTTCATATCAAAGCTTTGAGATAAGAAAGTTTTGACCTCGTCAATTACAGCAGTTGTTTGTCCCAAATATAAGTATGTCATCAACATACAAACACAAAATAACACATTGACCCCACCATAACGATAGTATACACACTTATCTCGCCTCATTAACAATAAAACAGCAGATGTCAAAGTTTTATCAAACTTTTCGTGCCATTGCTTAGGAGCCTGCTTTAGGCCATACAAGGATTTTAATAATTTGCACACTTTATTTTCCTGTCCAGTAATCACATAACCATCTGGTTGCTCCATATAGATTTCTTCCTCCAACTCTCCATTAAGGAAAGCTGTCTTTACATCCATTTGATGGACGTGTAGACCATGGGAAGCAGCTAATGCTATGAGCACTCTAATGGTGGTTAATCTGGCTACAGGAGAATAAGTATCAAAATAATCCTCTCCTTTTTTCTGGGTATAACCCTTGGCCACAAGTCTTGCCTTGTACTTATCAACAGCACCATCAGCCTCATTTTCTTTTGAAGATCCACTTGCATCCAACAGGTTTGCACCCACTAGGAAGATCAGTGATCTCCCAAGTCCCGTTAGCCATGATGGAATCCATCTCGCTACGGATCGCCTCTTTCCAATACTCAGCATCAGGTAGTGCATAAGCCTCTGAAAGAGATTTTGGCACATCATCCACGAGGTATACAATAAAGTCGTCGCCAAAGGTTTTCTCAACCCTTTGTCTCTTGCTCCTACGAGGAGCCTCTGCGACTAAATTGTTATCCTCCTCAAAATTATCTTCTACTGGTAGTGTATCATTTATTGGTTCAGAAACAGTGGTAGGTTCAGCATTATAATTATTATTAGTTTGAGTATTCTCAGTTCGTGAAGAACTACCCGCTGGTCTCATAGGATAAATATCCTCAAAAAATGAAGCATCTCTGGACTCCATTATTGTGTTAACAATAATCTCAGGAGTTTCTGATTTTACTACTAAAAATCTATAGGCTGTGCTGTTATGTGCATATCCTAGAAAAATACAATCGACTGTTTTAGGTCCAAGCTTTCTCTTTTTCTGCAATGGTATATTGACTTTTGCCAAACACCCCCAAGTTCGCAGAAAATTGACATTGGGTTTTCTCCTTCCATCCTCATACGGAGTAATCTCACACCTTTAGTGATTACTCTGTTTAGGACAAAATTTGCCGTTAATATAGCTTCCCCCCACCACATTTTAGGCATACCGGCACTCTCCAACATGGCATTCACCAAGTCTGTTAGTGTTCGGTTTTTCCTCTCAGCTACCCCATTAGATTGGGGAGAATATGGTGGTGTAACTTCATGGATTATACCATGCTCAGAACAGAACTGGGAGAATTCATGAGAGATATACTCTCCTCCACGATCAGACCTTAGTCGTTTAATTTTCTTTTCTAGTTGGTTCTCAACCTCGACCTTATAAATTTTGAAGTAGTTTAAAGCTTCATCCTTTGTTTTCAGCAAATACACATAACAATAACGAGTTGCATCATCTATAAAAGTTAGAAAATATCTTTTGCCTCCTTTTGTCAACAATCCATTCATCTCACACAGGTCAGAATGGACAAGATCTAGTGGTGCCAAGTTCTTTTCTTCCTCTAATCCCTTAAAGGGTTTTCTTGGTTGCTTTGCTTGCACACAAGAATGGCACTTTGATCCTTTGACAATATCACATTTTGGAATTAATTGTAATCTGGACATTCGAGCAATGGTATCATAACCAATATGACATAAACGAGAATGCCAAACATTGATTCACAATTATTAACTTGAGTAGCAACATTTAAATTTAAACAAGGCTCTAGTACACTTAAGCTTTAACAAGCCTCCGCTTTCATAACCTTTTCCAATAAAGTTTCCAAACTTGGATATTACAACTTTATTAGACTCAAATACTAGCTTATAGCCATCTCGACATAATAGGGAACCACCGACAAGGTTCTTATTTATTGTTGGCGCATCTCGACGCTCTTTAAGTGGACAATCTTCCTGAAGTAAGCCTCAGATCCACCGTGCCAACACCAAGAACAAAAGCATGCGACCCGTTCCCCATTAGGACGGAGGAAGCCCTGTTGCTGGTAAGAAGAAAATAGAGATATGTCGAACATATGTGAACATTTGCACCGTATCAACCCACCAATCGCTGGATTGACATGTGAAAAAACAACAAAGAGAATTACCATACCCTCCCAAGTAGTTCCTCACTTATGGTCACGTTGGCAATTTTCTTGCCTTGCTCATTTGGCCTGTTTCTTGCGAAACGCAGTCTTTAGCCATGTGACCATTTTTTCCGCACACAAAATGTAATGTTCTTCATATCTTTCTGCTCAAACTTTTCTTCTTGAAGCTAGTATTTTGTTTGGTTTCAAGCCTTTGTTGTTGTTGCCACCCTTCTTCTCAATCACATTTGCGTTGTTTGGTTCTGAGAAGAACTTTTGGCGCATCTTTGGCTCGCTTTTTCTTCCACGTCGAGGGCAAGAATGAGATCTTCAATAGAAATCTCTTCCCTCTTGTGTTTTAGACCAGTGGCAAAATTCCTCCAAGATGGGGGAAGTTTAGCCACAATGCCCGAGGCCACAAATTTTGCAGGTAAAGCACATCCCAAATGTGCAATCTCGCCCACTAGTAGCTGAAAGTCATGCGCTTGAGCAACAATCGATTTAGACTCATCCATGGTAAAATCGAATAATTGCTCGCACGTATACAACCAAATGACCAACCTTCTTCTCGTGATATTTTTGTTCAAGAGCCAACCACAACTCAGTGGCAGATGTGTAACTCATATACACATCATATAACTGATCTGCCAAGATGGTCAGAATGCAGCCCAATGCGGTGTTATTCGCATTCTCAAACTGCTTATTTTCCTCATCCGTAGCGGTATTGAGGAAAATCACCCACCACATACCAGAGACATGAGCCAAAACTTGGCTCTAGTCTCGCCACCTACGGAAGTTCGACCATTGAACCTCTCGTGTTTCATGGCATCACTTGCACCACCATTCTTTGAATCACAATCACACAAATAATACCAATAAGGTTTCGGATTGTTAAAAACTAGGTATTATTTGTGTTTTAGATTTGAAAAAACACTAATTTCCAAAAGATTAAATACAACAGCAAGACAAAAGACACCACATATTTACGTAAAGTAGATCGATCCACGTGAATTCTTACGATGGGCTTGATGACGAAAAGGAAGCAAGCGCAGAGCGATCGGGTCAGAGGAAGTAGTCGACGCCGAGGAAGTAGTCGACGTCGTGGATCGCAAGATGAAGAGCTCGAGCGGTCGCGCGATTGCGCTGCCGTAAACCTTATTGCCGCCCCGTGCGGGTTCTCTCAACGGCAACGGTTCGAGATCCCGCTCTCCTTGCCTCGCGTGCACGCCGAGAGGAAGGTCGGTGAAGAATGAGCACAACACAAAACGCAACACGATCACCGTGGATGAACGCGAGTATCGAGCCAAAAATCAAAAGCTCTTTCCGTCTCGGACGCTCTGCATTTTATAGCCTCGCACGAAGAACGGTCACCATTAAACGCTAGTAATCGCAGTCATTCAAATGACAGTTTTATTAGAAATCGACGCCATTATCATGGCTGTTTCAAATCTCAAGAATGACCCCATTAATTCACCAATAACAGAGAGAAACCGAAAATTAAAACGGGTTTAAACGCATCGTAAAAAATACGCTGTAATTCGCGAAATACGCATGCATGCAGCTGCAAGGCGTGACTTTAGACTCCTCACCCTCCATATGTCTCATTACAAGACATGGTGGGAGCTCTCCCTTTTAAATTGGTATTCTCCCCTCTCAACTAGCAATATGGTACTTTTATTTGTAGCTTTGGCATTAGAGATAAATGGGCCACTTGGGCCTCATTTCTAACAGTATTATCGATCGGATCGACACTCGAAGCTCAAAGGAGTGCGCTCAAATGCGAGTTTGTCTGTTCTTAAAAAAAAGGCGATTCTTTCAACTTTCAAGTGATCCATCGTTTACACAACAAGGTGATTTAGGTAGTACTGGACTAAGAGCAGTCGTCTCCCTCGACCGTAACTGGTCCATCTCCTCTGTTCTCAGCGACTAGTCCTAATTAGAAAGATACATGGGCAGCCAGGGCAAGCAGAACTGCCTTAACCATCTGGTGTCTCTCCTTCATTCGTCCTTGCAGCTCCTCAGCCCAAGTAGTGTTTGCTTTTATTCTTGGCGTCGGATAGGCTGGGTATGTAAGCCATTGCCAAGTATACCAAGCTTGGGGAATGGAGATCTGCTGATTAGCCATGCTCAGGGGCCAACCTCACAAGCGACGGTTCAGGTTGTTCAGCACCTATATCGGGGGAAAAGGTTAGACTTAGTCCGGTCACAGAAGAGTGACATTTTTAAATTTTCGAAGTCAACAAGATGCTTAAATTCTTTTATTATAAATTCAAAAAAAAACTATAAATGTGCAATATTACGAAAGTATTTTTTGTAACAAATTCACTCATACCATTTTTATATAACCTAATCACACGTTTTGGACAATATATTTGATCAGAACTATTAGGGTTTACTGCACCTATTCTAACGTGTCACTGGCTCACTGCTTCTTCTGCTGCAGTGTTGCATATTCTGGGTGCTTTCCTTTGCTGCAAATTAATAATCAAGAACTGCTGCGTCGACCGGGTTGGAGAACAAGGTGCACGACTTGAAGAATTATGGAGAATTTGACGCCGCCGGAGAAGAAGAGTGGAAATTAAAGTTCAGTCCATGGAACTATGTAACGGCACTGATTGATCTAAGATATAGGTTAATTAACCATGAGTATATTCTGGAGCTAAATTTTGTTAGATTATTATGGGATGGCCCATAATTAATTTAATAGAAATTCCAAAAGGCCCATTAGAATACTAGGAGTCGTCAATTTGGTTTAGTACCATATGGGTAATTGAGAGAAGGTTTGACCAACTTAAATAGTTGAGTTGTGTGTCTCTCAATTAGCAAGGTGGAAAAGGGTAAAGGCTGTGCCACACGCGCGCGCGCGCCGAGCCGAGCCGAGGCGTGGTGTGTGCGAGTCGAGTCGAGTCGTGACGTGCCCGTGCGCAGGTCAGTCCAGTCCGGACGTGATGTGCAGTAGTCAATATGACCAAGAACGCGATGATCAATGTGACCAGAATCGCCGCCGCCGATTGAACGGACGTGGTTGATGGCTGGCATAATGATCGTCGGTTACTGGTAACGACTACATGAGTTGATGGCTGATAACTCCTGCTCCCGTTGCATGTCGCAAGGCTATATAAGGAGAGCCACGGCTGTGCTTTTCTTCACCTGCTTGACTCTTCCGTTCTGCTGCTGTCCTTTGCATTTACAAGTAGCAGAGGGAGCAGGCCTCCGGAACCTCGCCCTTCTTGAGATCTTGCTCGAGATAGAAGGCCGATAAGGTTTTTGGGGAGCGACCTTCTTGAGATCTTGCTCGAGATAGAAGGCCGATAAGGTTTTTGGGGAGCGACCACGCGATCGCCGAAAAGTGTTCCCGAAGCGCATCGCGCATCGCAACGGCGTCGCACCGCATCAACCGCTTCATCGCACTAAGGCTTCAACTGCGACAACTGTGATCGTCTACTTCGACCGCCATGGCGAACGAGAATATTACACTGCGCTGTGCCAACGGTGGCACCGGCTCAAGGGTATATTATCTTATACCGTGTTTTAATCATGTTGGTTTCTTGTTCATTAGTCTTTGCGTATGAGATAGATAATTTGTTATCTAGTACCTTTGACTTTGAACTAAAATTGTGTTATTGTTTAATCATGATTTACATAATTCTGTGGATTAAAATATTGAGAAAATTCCTAATATTTCCAACAAATTTTGTTACCACAAAAAGTGTAACTAGACATACTTGCTAAGATTAGTAATGGTAAAGTTGGTTTTCAACCAAACAGGCCCCTAGCTAGTCATTGATGAAGGCGTGCTCTTGAGCTCATGGATACGCTTGAATATTTAGCAAGTGACCCAGGACTACTACAAGTCCAAACAGGAAACTTCTGATCGTATACAACTAAACGGATTAAGAAGTCTTTCAGAAATCAGAACTATTCTCATCGTTGACAAGCAGAGCCGTATCCCGATTCAACACTCAAAGGCAAGCTAGCTAGCTGAGCTGGTCTTCTTTACCTTCCGCATGAGAAAATATATGCAGCACATGCATGCAGACGTAGGCGCCTCTCGCGTCAAACCGTAGTGTAGGCTAGAAGCAGTCGTCGTCTCGTCCTATTGGCCTATTACACATCGTTTGAAAGAGAGGTCCCTGACCATGATCCGATCGATCGAGGCGTTTAAGTAGAGATGAAACAGTGCCTTCTCTCGGCCGATCTCCATTCCAGTAGTATCCTCCTCGTCTGTTCTTGCCGATCGACAAGCTAGCTTGATTTGCACTTGCAGTTTCAGGGAGTGATGGGGTTGGGGGTCAAGGACGGCAACTTGAACAGGAACCACGTGGTTTCCTTCCTCCTCGGCGCAGCTCTGCCCACTTTCCTCCTGTTCATCTTGGCTTCGGACAGGGTGGGCGAGCAGCTGTCGAGCATATCGAGCTGGGGGAATGAGGCTAATCTCGCAGGCGATGGTGCTGCTCCTAAGCAAGAACAAGAGGTAAGAATAGATTCCACTATACATGGTTCTATCCATTTCGTGTACATGTGTGTGTTATATGGGCACTTTTACTTCACTTTCCACTCCTTGTGCCTAACCGATTGCCAAACCTGCATTAGTTCGATTAATATGATCTAATTCTAGAGAATTATATACTAGTTTGTCCCATACTATCAGAACTATAGGTAAACCGGGTAATCCGTGCACTGTTTCCTCTCACGAAGGAGTACAAACTACGAAGAGGTTTCATCATTAATTATTCATCAGCATAGTACGTGTGGGCAGATCCATCAACCCTACAATAGGTTCACAGAATCGTCGAAAATCGATTGAAAATCATGAAAATCGTCTTTATAGGTCCGACTCGGTAATAAAAACAGCTCGATAAGCCGTGGAGTTCAAATGCAAATTCAAAAAATTTAGCAAAAAATGTTAAAAAAATTGACTATTTTTTGTAAGGTCTTGAGGCAATGCTAATGATGCTATAAAATTTTCGGATGATTATCTGACCTGTGTATTTTTAAAAATTTCGACAGTGATACTGTCAGAATATATGCTCTTCATTTTTTGATTTTCTAGGGGAAATAAATGTTGTTTAATATTTCTTAAACTTTTTGTGTGATTTTATAACGTAATTATATATAATGATGTTGTATAATTTTCAGATGATGATCAGATTTGTGTATTTTTTTAAAAATTTGAAAGTGCTACTATCATTGTATATGCTCTTATGTTTTTGATTTTATATGCGCAATAAATTAAGTCTAATATTTCTAAAAAATTTTGTACAGGATCCTTTGGTAATAGTTATGATTACATTAAAATTTCATAATATAATAAATCTTATAAATATTTATAATAATCTAACAATATCTTTGTTCCTTTCCTTAATTACTGTTTTGGATTTTTTTTAGAAGCAATAAATGATTTCAAAAGTTGTTTAAATTTATATGAGTTGTTTTATATATTAATTGGGATTTTTAAAAAATCAATTTTTTTGGATTTTTTTTAGTTTTTCTTCGGTGTGCTCAAAATAAAAAAACGATGAAAATCGAAAAACATCGCTCGAAAATTGGTAAAATCACTCGATTTTCGTTTTTTCCGCTGTTGTTTGACCGCCAAGTTCAAAAATTTTAAATTCAAACTTCTTTGATTCCTTTCGATTTTCGCTCGATTTTTGAAAATAAAAAATTGTTCAAAATCGTTGGCTCGATTTTGTTAACCCTGCCTACAACACATGGATGCCAACTTTGCAGATATCCGATTGCATAGATTGCACCGTGAAACTGAGGCTAATGTTATCATTATTATTACTACTATTTTTATTATTATTACTCCTCTTTTTCTCATCATACATCATTTTCATCTCTCCTACTTCTAATTAGGAGTTGATGGCGGTCGTCCGTTCTCCTTCGAAGTACCTGATCCGTTGGATTTGATATAGACGGCTGAGATGGAAGGGGATTTAACCAGTTTCACTCTTTCCGTCGCCGCCTCTCTCTCCAGTCTCCACACATCGAGTTGTTGAAACCCCAAACCCTCTCTCATCTCCTCTCTCCTAGGTTTTAGGGTTTCACAGTCGCAACCGCCTCACCGGGGATGAGACGCGATGTAGCTGCCGATGAATGGGCAGCACACCCCAACGTTGCAACCTGTAGGTCCCCCCACCGTAGTACTACCAGGCGTCGTCATAGTACTACCAGACGCCGCCGCAGTATTACCAGTTGGGACCCCTGCACGCTCCTCCGCCAACGATATGGTGCTAGCCACAGCAGCAGCTTCCTCTGCAATACCCGCCCTCGCCGCTGCAGCAGTACGTCCCTCTGCCCCCTCACCAGTATGCACCACCGCCACCGTAGCATTAGGCGCAGGTGGTGGGTAGGCGTGCAGGGGTACGGGTAGGATACTCTAGTGAAAAAATAAAATTTTTTACCGCGTAACCAAAGAACCACTACAAGTTATAGATAACAGAATTACTACTAGACACGCAGACCCGTAGCGAAAGTAGAGTCGATATAGTGCGGTGGTGTAGATGTAGTCGTACTAGCCTCACGCCTTCCCAACAACTCCTTATGACTATCGCAGGTTACGGATCATCCTAGCGTTGAAACTTCGCAGCAACGCCTCCAAGGTATCCACACGTACGGGGCAGGAACACCACGCGCTGGAGTGCTAGCGCTGGCTGCGCGGTTCTGGATGAAGGAGGGGTGGCGGCTAGGATTCCAGGAATTATAAATTCCTATTGTGTCTCTTTGTGTATTTATCTCACCCATCGTAAAGCCACCACCTCCTCTCTTTATATAGACGTCCCATAACGGGTTTCAACCCTTGAAGTCCATTTAGAAACTCTAAGCCCATTACAACCCGAATCCCTATCCTAATTGGTTACAGCCCCTTAAGCGTGCGACACTATAGGTTCACGTGCACTCGGACATGACTGAAGTACCCCTATCGAACGTTGAGTACTCCTACTCGACCATCGGGTATACCTACTCGATCATCAAGTACTCCTACTCGATCATCAAGTATGCTATCAATAGTCGATAACAGCCCCTAGTAGGACTTATCGACTCCCGAGTACATATAAAAATCGGATGAACCTCAACAATGTCCTATATACATTTCCTTTTGCCTCACGATATCGGTCAAACCCAAGGCGAGTTGTTGTCATCCTTATTTGGATGGCTCGACCACTCTTTCTCGATGTCCTGACTTGGATTCCTTGAATACCTCGAGTTAACTCTTTGACTCGATGACTCGAGTAGCATGGTCATGCGTTTCTAGAATCCGACCATTCGAGAGGTCTAGAGATATCTCTCCCGTTGTATGGAGGGGCAAATCCTATCTTAATCGACTACGTCTCGCAGCATGTTTCATGACAAATCCGAAAGCCATCTTTATAACTACCCAGTTACATAGTAGTGTTTGATGATCTTTAAGTAAGCCATTATGCATCTTGAGAACACGCTACAATCTCAAGTCGAAGGATATAGCATACACATCATATATGAGACGAACTGATGATATGAAATAAAACAATGTTCTCGCAGTGTCTCATAGTGGGTCGATGCCCAACACCATGTTCTCTAACATGTGTCCATATTATTGGCTTGATATCTCCATATCTATGACCCGTAAAATATGATCATTGACCAATACATATGCTAATATACTCATATGTGTCCTCATATGATTATCGATTAGAGACCCCTTTTTAGAATGAACATCATAAAGATGAACACAGAATTTCACAAACAAGTCACATACTTATTAATCAATATCTATGATGTTATTCAAAGAACAATCTCATAGTTTATGAACATTTATGAAAATATAATCATCTCTATGATTGCCTCTAGGGCATATTTCCAATAAGGCCTGCGCCCGTAGGCGAGGAGATCAGGTCCCTGTGGATCGGAGATCTCCTGTATTGGATGGATGACGCCTACCTCTTCAACGCCTTTACACCCATGGGGCAGCAGGTGACGCCTCTCTTGGTCGATCGATCGATATCGAATTATGGCGTTACAAATTTACAATCCCGAGTGTTGTGATGTTATTATTTAAGCTTTCTGTCAAAGGAGGTTGCAGCCGCGCTTGCCTCCCCATTTGCTAGCGACCTCCCTCACCTCTGAGGCCACCGGTGGCCTCCTGCCTTTGCCGCTCCCTTCCTCTCTCTATCTCACTCCTTTCTCGGTCGAATCTAGCTGGAGCCAAGCCAAAAATGACCAGATTCAACCAAAAAATGAGCAAAGAGGAAACAAGAGATTGCTGTAAGAGGGTGGAGGAGGTCACAGAGCCATGGTCAGGGCGACCAGATCGACCCTTGCTGCTGTCGAATCATAAGCGTAAGGATGGCTGCGACTCACCAGTGCGACGTGCCACCGGCGGCGATGCTAGAGGGCACAACCCCTCCACCGTCTTCGTCTCCATCCTTCCTTACACCCTCAAGTCTTCTAACGTAAGTGCGAGCTCCTCCTAGCCTTTTACCCTTATGAATTTACAGCTTGCCCTCTGATGAAGTTAGCTGGTCCGTGCTGGTTATCGTCATGCCGCCCACGAGCGTGCTGCCCCCCGGATTCGACATGGTGGAAGAGCTGGTCGCCATGGTCCACTTATTGAAATTGAAGTTGTGTTTTCTTTTATATATATTTTTTGAAAGAGAAATGGTTAGTGATTTGAAACAACTCGTGCACCTATAAAACTTCATCTGAATGTTTTTATTTTCTTAGGTACGCATTTTACACTGTATCAGTGTAATACTGTAATATGTACAATGCCATGTTTCTAGCTTGTGTTTTGTGCAACCTGAAGTCTTATCTAGGCATACTCAACTTGCATATATGTTCCACAAATGATATATTCATTGTACGGTTTAGGAATTACATTGTTTCATATAAAAAAAACATGCCTTTCAAATGAGATTTTTATATAACCTTGTCTACTATTCATTGTGTTTGTACATAAGCAGTACTGAAGTGCATCTAAAATTTGTAAAGTATTTTGTAACGTGAGGGCCTTCAGATTGTGAAATTAAAGATAATTTTAAGCTCGAGTTTGTAAACAAGTGTTTGAAATTTGTATGCTTCGATGAATTGATTTAAATATTCAACCATTGCACATTCAGAATGAACAATATCATTCAGACAGAGTTAGTACTCTTTACAAATAATTTTTTTATCGCAAATTAAGTTTTCGTTGCAACACACGGGCACATGACTCATACTCATACATCATGCGCAAGTTCTTAATAGTCACTGACCAAACTTGTTCCCACAACGATTCGATCGGACCAATCAGCCCCTTAAGTGAGGCCCAGTATGCGAGAGCACGGGCTTTTAAGCCCACTGGATAGCCCAGCCCAAAGTTACGGGCTGAATTGGATGTGAGCCAGATTTATGGGCTCGTCTTGTCTGAAGAATAGATGCGATCGATGTAACTCCGTCAATTGAACCGCACGAGCAGGAGAAATTCCCCGGCCTAGCTGAGCTCCTGCCCAAGGTCGCCATGGAGGACAGGACGGTGATAATCACGTCGGTGAACGAAGGCTGGGCACGGCCCGGCTCTCTGCTCGACCTCTACCGCGAGAGCTTCAAGAACGGCGAGGGCATCGAGCACCTCCTCGGCCACGTCCTCATCGTCGCCCTCGACCCCGCCGGCTTCGACCTCTGCAAGGCCGTGCACCCGCACTGCTACCTCCTCGAGGTGAAAACCATGAACCTGAGCTCGGCCAAGCGGTTCATGTCCAAGGAATACCTCGAGCTCGTCTGGACCAAGCTCTCCCTCCAGCAGCGCGTCCTCGAGCTCGGCTACAACTTCCTCTTCACCGTAAGAATTAATGGTACAACTAATTAGCTAGTAATCCAGCTCTGAAGAATGGTGATTGATATATAGTAACTACACTGATATATCACTTGTACTAGGATGCTGATATGATATGGTTTCGCAACCCGCTCCGGCACATCGCCGTGTACGCCGACATGAGCGTGTCGTCCGACGACTTCTCCGCCGCGCGCGTGCCCCTGGACAATCCGCTCAACACGGGGCTCTACTACGTCAAGTCCACCAACACGAGCGTCGAGATGCTCAAGTACTGGCAGGCGGCGAGGCCGAGGTTCCCCAACGACCACGACCAGGCGGTGTTCGGCAGGATCAAGCACGAGCTCGTCAGCAAGCTTCATGCCAAGATCGAGCCCCTTGAGACGGTCTACTTCGGCGGCTTCTGCGAGTACCACGACGATCCGAGCAAGGCCTGCACAATGCACGCCGACTGCTGCGTCGGCCTGGACAACAAGGTGCACGACCTCAAGGACATAGCCGCCGACTGGAAGAAGTACACGAGCCTGACGCCGGAGGAGAAGAAGAGAGGGAACTTCACATGGACAGTTCCGGCCGGGTGCCGGAAGTCGTCGGCGTGGCGTAAACCTGTTCAACCTTGACGTACAAGAGAGGTACATGGCTTGGTTGTTAGCATCGCTGCATACGGTTGCTGTACACACTTCCATATATTGCAATATGAACTGCTATGAAAGTATGAAGTACTATGAACTTTTTAACACCAGAATGCTGTAACTGAGCTCCGAATAAAATGTCAGGTTGTTAATTAGCTATTTCTGAAGATTACACCTTATGAAGAGGCCAGAAAAAAAAAAGTGCGACCACCCTGTCCTTCCCCAGAGTTCTAATTGTGCTGCTGCTTAATTAGTTGATGAAGACAAAAACAGTGCAGTTCAGAAACCTGTTGCAACATGAATGGAGGCGAAGAATAAGAATAGGTTGAGAAGTACTTGTCAAGCCTGTCTCTTGAGCAAGCTGTTTTTTCTCCCCCGGAGGCCCAGACCAATGAATGCGATGTGAAGGGAAAGGAATATAAAAGTTCAACTGTATTCGCCCACACTTGAAATTCAGTGATCCAGAGTTTTTCATAAATCCTCTCCTGTTCATTTGGCCACCTAATATGTCACAGAAATGACTTGTCACTGCTCTTGAAAACGGCGGAGTCGACCGATTAATCGGTGACAATGACTAAACCGTCACAAATGGTTTAATTAGAGTGCAATTAACGCAGTCGAACGATTAATTGATCGTATAATCCGATTAATAGGCTATTTTCCGATTATTCATCTATTTTCTCGTTTAATCACGGAAATAGTTTTTTTTTATTTATTAAATATGATAAATTAGTTTATAATATTATGTCATAGTGTTCATGATACGTACCTTTTGATGAAGTATAAATAATAAAATGTAAAACATGTTTCGTAGAGTAATAATTTACAATAACTTTGGATAACTAAAATATTTCTAATTCATTCTAAATATAAATAAATATATTCATATGAATACATAATCGTTGGTTCAATTCCGATTAAGATATCATGTCTATCCATCGAGTGCGTACCATACCGTCTTTGGCAACGCTCTTTCCATCATTTGTCCACTCTTGACGTGCATATGGTCAACGTAGCTAGCATGTCTTAAATTTGTGGGATGTTACTGCATAGGATTGTTTTGTTCACGTCTTTTTTTCGTAGTGACCAACTTGTCTGATCATACCATGTGCAGATTACATGGAAGACGTCATCAGAATTATCACAGCTTAGCAGCGGGGACATGCCTCCCTCCTTGTTGTGTGCACACAATGCCTACACATCTCTCGCACAAATGAATAGTACGGTGCTACTGCTAACACTTGTTTAGTCTCTGTTCTCTGTTCTCGGCTGAAGAAGCATCTGCATCTATAAAAGCGGATTTGATATCCTTGATGACGGAGCCATGTACTGTACCAAACTCAACTTACGATCTGAATAACAGAAATCTGTACGCGGCCTGAAAAAAAAAGGGCTTAAACGTATGGTAAAAAAAGTATGTTTTTTGGGAAAAAGAATCCGAACGTTTTTTTCTGCGAAAAAGATCTAAACGTAATTTTGATTTTGTGGAAAAGGACCCGAGTGCTAGCCTTAAAAACACAAAAAGGACTTAAGATATATATTCTTTTTCGAGAAAAAGAATCTAATCGTATTTTTTTCTGAAAAAAGACTCGAATGTAATTTTTTTCTAAAAAAGGACCTATACGTAAATATTTTTAGGCTCGACTCCACATGGGGGCACTCCCCATCTAGGAACTCTTCCAAGTATAGTATATGTATGATTCTATCTCCACTGTATCACAATTCATAACCAAACAGAGGAACTAAATACTGCAATCGAATTCTCCTCTTTTGCACGAAGCTCGAGCTGTTCGTCTCTTGATCATCGGCTCGGGGATCCCCACCCGATCCAGATCCTTCATTCAATACTAACAAAAGTAGAATACGAGTTGTGCTTATACGCATAAATGCATCACATATAAGTTATATAAATCTTAAAGTAGACAAATAAATAAATAATTATAATATATTTTTTATTTATAATTTAATATTTACGTAACTTTGATAGGATAATAGAAGCACATCTCTACATAATGCCCTAATTTTTTTTTGCGTTTGGCACAAATGATACCAGACTGTTGTCATGGCAGTATAACTATTCAGAGAACTGGTTGCATGGAACATGAGTTGGAGGGCACGAAGTGGCACATTGGGCTCATTTATCAGGCTGTCAGTATCCAAGAAAAGTCAAGCTTGCTACAAATACTTGTTTTTAGAATAATAGAAGGGCAACAAACCCTTCCAATTTCTATTATCAGAAATCATAAAAGTCCACTATAGGAAAGAAAAAACGAAAAACAAAACAGAAACATAACTCTCTGCTACACCTTGTCTTATAAAGTTAGTCAGATAGAGCAAGTTAGTCAGATAGAGCAAGGTTAATGCCCAAACAAACGCACAGTCCAAAAATAGAAAGTAAATAAATTAAACCTATTACATTGCTATTCATAAACACAAAATAGGGGTCGCTTTGTCCTAGTACTTCTGGACCAATACAAAAACTCTTTCTTTTTCTCTCCATCTTTTTCTATTTCAGGTAGCAATCCTAGTAACCGTTGGTCTCCATCCCCTGTGCGCCTTGAGCACCTCAGTAACCACTTGTTCCAGCAATTTGCCTCCCCAGAGCATGGCTTCTCTGTCTTCCTTCTTTATCTGCAAAACAGTCCAAATATTAAGCCACTGTGTCATGTCAAAGATTAGTTTTGTGGGATCAACTAGCATGACATTTCTGAAGCACGCTGCATTACGCGCTTTCTAAATAGTACACAGCAATGCTGAAATTCCCACCAACAATAACTTTTTGGATTCATCTGAATTGAATCAACCAATTTTCAAAATAGGTGTTCAACATTAGCAGATGAACATCTCAAGCCAAAAACACATCTCACCATATTCCAAATAAATCTTGACAATGGACATGAGATAAGCAAATAGTCAATTGTCTCATTAGCACCACAAAACTGACATTTCATATCGTCTTTCTAACCTCTTCGTAAGAGTCTATCTTTAGTTAAAATGCTTTTCCTTGATATTAACCAAATAAAAACTCTAACTTTGAGAGGAATCTTAATCTTCCAAAGGAATTTATGAGGAAAATTTATA
The DNA here is from genome assembly GCA_036346275.1 of Otatea glauca. Taxonomy (NCBI): domain Eukaryota; kingdom Viridiplantae; phylum Streptophyta; class Magnoliopsida; order Poales; family Poaceae; genus Otatea; species Otatea glauca. Next base: position 82,649,363 of record CM070711.1, read on the forward strand.
TTCTTGGTTTTCATAAACAAGTAAAAAGATTTCACAGAAAACAAACTATTAGAAATCAGATTCCAAGCAATCTTATCATCTTCCTCACTTAGTGTCACTCCTTGACATTCTGCTTTCAGTTTTTCCCATGAGGCCAAAGTATCACCCCAGAGAGTTTTTCTGAAGTTGATAGTCTTCCAACCTTTAGAGAAAACATCGGCCACAATGATGTTGTTGCTAAAAGTCAAATTATATAACCTAGGGTGTTTGTGAGAGAAAGATTGGTTGCCCAGCCAAATATCTTCCCAAATCTTGTGTTGGAGCCATCTCCCAAGACGACTTTGCAATATTTTAGGAATTGATCCTTAACTGACATCAGACCAGCCCAAAATTGAGAATCACCATATTTAAAAGTCACTTGAAACAAAGTTTTAGAACTTAAGTATTTATTTCTGAGGAGTTCTTGCCATATTCCATCTTCATTTACTAATTTCCATAGATATTTTCCAAGCAAAGCAGTATTCATAATATACAGGTCTAGCACATCCAAACCCCCTTGGTCTTTTGGCACACAAACTGATGGTCAATTGACCAAATGATACTTCCTGATACCTTGGTCGATTTGCCACTAGTCGGTTTGCCACATGAAAGATCGAAAAAGGCGACTAGAGGGGGGTGAATAGGAGCCAAATAAAATTTTCAAATAAACTCTCCCTCTAGAATTCAAACCACCAAAAGACCAGAAAGAAACTGCACTGGTCGGGTATCTCTGGTCGGATGAACAGTACCACCGACCTACAGAGGTCGGATGAACAGTACTCGGAATGAATAGTATTCGGTGGTGAGCACTTACCAAAGACCGGCCTCGGATGAACAATACTCCCGACCTGAAGTGGCCGGATGAACAGTACTCTCGACCTGAAGTGGTCGGATGAACAGTACTCGGGGTGAATAGTGTTCAGGTGGATAGAAAAATCAGCACGATCTCAAAAACAGAAATCGATGTAACTTTTGATCGGCTGATCCAAAAACAGTGAAAATTGGTGTGCACCTCCCAAAGGATGTCAGGAACCTATTTTAATCAACAATCGAAGGAATTAATACCAAGGTTCCATCCTTTTCAGTTTAACAAATGCAACACCAAAAACAGAGTCACGAACACAGGCTTCACCCCTAACTTACTGGTGGGAGTGATGGTCAGAAATCCTTGGATGACTCTCCACAAATCATAGCAAGTAAGTACACGAAGAAACAACCCTTCAAACAAATAGAAACACTATCTGAAAACTAGGCACAGAAATTGGTTTCTTGCAAAACTGAATAGAAGAGGTTGTAGATTGCCTAGATGATTGGGATATGATCTATAGAAGATTCATCTAGCAATCTTTCATCCTTGGCAACAAGAACCAGAAGCCAATCAAGACTAAAGAACTGCAAGTCACATGTTTACGCACTTTAAGAACACACAGATTTACTAACTTGCAACAAGAATGCAAGGATTGTCTAGATGATTGAAAGCACCAAGTCCAGAGAAGAGTTCATCAATCATGAATTTCAACAAAGACTCAATAGCATGTAGAAGGAGATGAGGCAAATCCAAATTACGTAAAGTAAATTGCAAGTAAGTAAATGCGAATATAGATAATGTAATTTAAGTGCGTAATGTAAATACGTAAGGAAATGAAACAAGAATATAAATGAAGAACATTTCATTTACGGAAGAGAGGTTTACAAAGCCTCACAACAAAGTGGGTAAAACTCAAATGAGCAAAGAAAACCTCGAACCTTCAAAGAGGGAGGTGCCCTACCCTCTATTTATAGTGACTGGATCAATTCCCACCTTTGGATGTTCGCTTCAATCCTAAGCCAACATCCAAGAGCCGGATTTGATCCTTACACCATCACTCTCAACAACTCTCAACTACTCACGACACTTTCCTCACCGCCACCCTATCTCAAGGAGACACCCTCTCCCTGCCTATTTGTAGTGAGCTTGGACCACCTACCACCCTTAGATGAGCCTCTAAACCCTAGAGCACTCCATCAAGGGCTGAGATTTTACCCACTCACACAGCTTATGCATGAGCTCACCCAAACCCAACAACACAACGGGTTTTGCACGCTTTTCAACTCACACTAACTTGACTGCTACTCTATCTTCCCGATCGCGATCCAACGGTCCTCCTTGATCGAGCAGCTCCAAGTTAGCATCTCATCCATTCCTTTGTCTTCTCACTTGCGGCTACTCCCGGCCTTAGTCATCTTTGGCGACACCTTGATCATCCGGACCTCGGCTCTCCGGCCTAGTCCCGATCCCCTTCGCCTCACCATGACCTAGCTCCAAAGTCCTGCAACCATTATAGACAAGGAAACCACATCACATAGCAATGCCCACAACACATATCCATCTCAACAGAAAGATATACACTACGCTGACCAGCAAAACCCCGACCACACGTGGTCTGACGACCCGACCACTCGGGGTCGGACGACTGGTCTCCAACCAACCAAAGCCCCGACCACTCAGGTCGGACGACCCGACCATTCGGGGTCGGACGACTGGTCTCCAACCAGTAACTCAAATTGCTCTAGCTCAAAAAACAATCCAAATCAAACTCAAACTTGAGCACACCTTGCTCAAATAAAGTCAAATACTCATCACAAACATGGATAGACCTCCACATGGTCCTTCACCACAACAATCTGACTCTAAAATAATCTATTTTTTACCTTACCCCTTTAGTAATTTGTAAAAAGAAAGTATATAAAAAGAGACATTACTTAAACAAGAATTAATAAGGATCAATCTAGCCCCAATTAATAACAGAATTAACCAGGTTCAATCTACAAATACTTGTATCCACGGACCCATCCAGTTCTTCTTCCTCTTCCCCTACCTCCCCACTGTTAATTTGCTCATGCGTAGTAGTAGTAGCAGATACGAAGACATGGCGAGTTCCAAGAACAGCCTCTCCCCAGTGGTCATCTTCCTCCTCGGGGCGGCCTCGGCCACCGTGCTGCTCGTCTTCTTGTTCACTGCGGCTGCGAGGCCCGCGTGGCCCGCGATGGAGATGGAGACCACTCGTAGAAGTCAGGAGGTGGCTGGCTCGACTAGTATGCCTTGTACTCCACGGGCAAACAGGACAGCCGGGTCAGAGCAGCAAAGGAGAGCAAGAGCAAGAGTTCCAAGGGCTCCTTCTAATGCGGTAAGGCTTTGTTCTAGCGCTATTGTGTTGTTACTTCCCTGCTTCATCGATTGCCAAATCCAAGATCACCTCCAAGTTGCCTAGCTTCTTCTTGGTTGTGCATGCATTCTAATTTGCTGTCAAGAACAGAGCAAATATCGGAGGCGCTCGTGCCGAGACACGGTGATCGATCTCTGCGTGTGGTGATTTTGCAGACTGGCGCGGACGACGACGATTTCTCGCGGATGCTGCGGCGGGCGGCGATGGAAGACCGGACAGTGATCATGACGTCGGTGAATGAGGCGTGGGCGGCGCCGGGGTCGCTGCTAGACTCGTTCCTGGAGAGCTTCCGGGTGGGGGAGAACATCTCGCACTTCGTCCAGCACATCGTTGTGGTGGCCATGGACGAGGGCGCGTTCCGGCGGTGCCGGGCCGTGCACCCGCACTGCCACCTGCTCCTGCCGGAGGTGGAGGGGCTGGACCTCTCCGGCGCCAAGAGCTACATGACCAAGGACTACCTAGACCTTGTCTGGAGCAAGCTTAAGCTGCAGCAGCGCATCCTCGAGCTCGGCTACAACCTCCTCTTCACGGCACGTCGTCGCGGTTCTCCCACTGATTTTTTTTCCTTTGTGGAACGTGTTCTTGATTTCTTTTTGGCACGCATGCTGTTGTGAATCAAGTGACGTGATGTAAAATTCGTGCGTTTTACAAGGAGTTGACATCGTGGGTGCGTGCATGCGGCGCAGGACGTTGACCTGGCGTGGTTCCGGAACCCGCTGGTGCACATCACGGTGGCGCCGGACATCACGACGTCGAGCGACTTCTACTTCGGCGACCCGGATGACCTCGGCAACTTTCCCAACACGGGCTTCATCTACTTCAAGGCCACCGCCAAGAACGCCCGCGCCATGGCGTATTGGCACGCGGCGAGGCGGCGGTTCCCGGGGGACCACGACCAGTTCGTCTTCAACGAGATAAAACGCGAGCTCGCGGCGGCGCTCGGCGTCCGGATCAGGTTCATCGACAGCGCCACCGTCAGCGGGTTCTGCCAGCTCGGGCGTGACCTGAACCGGATCGCCACCGTGCACATGACCTGCTGCATCGGCCTCGAGAACAAGCTGCACGACCTCAAGAACGTGATTAGGGACTGGAAGAGGTACATGGCGCGGCCGCTGTGGGAGCGGCAGATGGGGAAGCTCGGGTGGACGTTCCAAGGAGGAAGATGCATACATTGATTGATGAGGCAGGCAGTTCCATAATCCATACCGTACATGGTTCTTGCAGGGTTGCAGCGCAAGCTTTGAGATTGGTGCTCAGATCTGTCATGGAGGAGCTATGGAAGAAGCGGGCCTCCTTTTGTTGTTTCATCAGTTTGTTCATATTTTAAGAAATTAGTATACATGTTGTACTATAGTAACCAGGAATATTACATGATGTTCAATTGAATTACTTACTAGTATCCAGTCTTTTCCTCTCTCTATTAGCATTGTGCGCCTATCCATTTTTCTCCCCTGTTGATGACGTGGATTTTCAAGCATGGTTTGCTGTTTGTCTGTGGTTGCGACAGAGACATGCTTTTGTTCGTACTGGAGTACTAAATGACAGTGTAAGCGAGTTTGTATAGAATAATAAAGGCCGGCCGGTGTTCAGCCGGTGCAGTGGATTTAGTGCTAGCTAGCGATTGATTGAACAGAGCGATCGAGATGAAGGTTAAGAAAGGAGGAGAATGTACTTAGCTAAGCTAAACTAACTTATACTTGAGCACTAGCTCGATGCCGACATCGCGATTGATCCTCCTATAATTGGCCAAGAAGGCAGATATATAATGGAAACGATCAGGAAAAGCGTTAATGTCGTACATAATTATGTTCCTGTGAGCCTGTGGACGTCCTAATCAAATCACAAGCTTCGTTAGTGTTTTCTTTTTCTTTTGAGAAGAACAAACTCCATTGGTCGGAAGTCGGAGGATTCCAGAGTTTTTAGAACGATGGGCTTGTGATCGTTGGAAAATGGAATGTGGGCCAGAAATGGGCCGTAGAGATTTTTTTTTCTTTAATATTTATTTTTATTCTTTTTTTCAAAACTATGCGTCCGAAAAAAAAAATTACGAAAATGTCTCCCGTCGCCCGTGTATAGGGCGATCGCCCCATACACGGGCGATTTGACCCGCGCCGTCTGCTGCTCCAAGCCTGCCCGTTAGCGCCGTCTGGTGGGCCCCCCTATCGCCCCCTACATGGGCGATCGCCCCATGTAGAGGCGACAGGCTTGTTTAAAGCCTCTGCCTCCTTCGCCCTGAAGCGCAGCAGCAAAAGTGGCGAAGCGAGGCAGAGAAAGAAGAAAAGAAAGGAAGAAAGGAAGAAAGGAAGAAAGAAAGAGAGAAGAGAAGAAAAAAAGAAAAAAAAGGTAAATTTCTGATTTTTTTTATAGTTATTTGTAAGAATTTTTTTAAGATAATTGTAGGAATTGTTTTATAGGTTGCGTAATTAAAGTATTATTTAATATTTAGGACTTTGTTGTAGTATTTAGAGATTTTAGGATTGCGTAGTATTTAGAATTTTAGAATTGTATAGCTCTCGTGAAATTTAATTTAGCAGTTACTTAATGTAGTATGTAGTATTTAGAAACTTAATGTAGTATTTCGGTATATGCAAATTTAATGTAGTATTTTGTATGTAGAAATTTAGTTCATTATAGTTTAGGCAATATTTAGAAATTTAATTTATTAGGGTTGTGTATTACTATTTTTATTACGTAAATAATGTATTAGGCAATGTAAATAATTTTGTAGTACGATCAATGTACGTTTTGTAGATTGTATTTTAGAGTAATATTTTTCCGTTGACGTTGCAAAGCATGTCGGAGAAATTGTATTTCCAAATATTTTATGGAGATGGGGAGATAGCACGAGCGGCGGATGGGGTGGATCTATCATCATTTTCAAGAGTCGACGGGCATATGCGATCGAGCGATAGGACATCTGAGGGTTTGTTGGAGTGGATGTCTCGGATGTTCGGTTTGGATGCCCTGATCTGTTGGTTCTTGGGTCGAGCAGAGCGAGCCGAGCGCAAGACCGTTTTACGGAGAGTTGATTCTGTTAACTCGACGTCCACATGGAGGAGTTATGTTGGTTTTGCAGAGAGCCGGGTTGGCGCTCATGTTGTTGGCACATGCTACCCAGAGCTCCATCGGTGTCGCAAGTTCGTGATGTCGGGGTGGACATTACGGCGGAGGGACATCAAATGTAGAAGGATGCGAAGAGGAAGGCGGCGAGGAGCCCGAGACGAGGAGCACGAGGCTGGCGGTGACGAAGGGACCGGGGCGAGAGAGAGGCGGTGGAGGCGCGAGGGTGGCCGACGAGGGGAGGAGGTGGAGGACATTGTTGACTTGATGGAAGAGGAGGACCGTGCGGATGAGGAAGTCCTCGATGGTGAGCACTGACGAGGAGGACAACGCCTGGGTGCCTATCCTCGGTGCGTGGACCAATTACAATTTCAAGACCTAACAATGAATGAAGGGAACATTGATGCATGGGAGTATCGTGAGAACGAGGTGACGCAGGGGCCGATATAAAGACAAGGAGGTCGTGATGGATGCGGTGAAGCATCGGGCAATGTCTCTCGGCGGCAATTCGAGGTTGTGAAGTCCAAGAAGAAGGACTACGACGTGAAGTGCGTAGTTGATTCGTGCCCATGGCGGTGCATGCATACCAGGGAAGTGGACGGACTATCGGAAATGCTCCATAGTGATGGAGCATAATCTGCGGTGGAAGAAGCGGAGCAGGACACCGCAATCTGTCGCCCACTTGGGTGGCAAATGTGTTTTATGGTCGATCGTGGACAATCCCCATCCGCTGACCTCGATCTATTATCACGGTACCGGAGGAGAGGTTTCAAGACAAGATTAGCTACGCAAAGGCATGGAGAGCAAAAGGATACGGAAATACGGTTCGACGACGAGGCTTCAGACGAGAATATTCCCACTTGCTCGTGGCAATCGCACAAAGGAACCCCAGACATCCATCGACCTTGCGGAGTTCCTCGCGGGTGGTGCGTGCACCGGAAGTGGGTATTGCGGCGTGCATTCTTCGCCTGGCGCATGCATAAATGCGTTAAGACGCCGCGCCGGCCCTTTGCATGGATGGCACATTCTCACGGGAAGTACAAGGGCGATTCTAATCTGCGATCGCGGTGGATGCCAACAACCGTGTTCTACCGGTTGCGTTGGCATTCGTGGAGGGGGAAAACACGAGAGTCGGTAATCTGGTTCCTTGAAAGAGTGAAGTGGCGCTTGTTCTCGACAGTTCGATGTTTGTGTCATCCATGACCGACATGCGGTCGCTAAGGGCGATCGTGGATATGCAACAAGGGTCCGCCGTCGTGGGAGCAACAAAGTGGCGGATCCGAGGAGCAGGTGGTGCATGAGGCACATGGGTGCCAATTTTTTCGTCGATTCCAGAATAAGGAGCTTATGAACATGTTCAAGCGCTGTGCAAACAGAACCAACGGAGGAAGTTCGACGCGCTTTGGAAGACGTTGGACTAACTAACGAAGAAGCAATCAATGGATCCCAGAGGTACCGCTAGTTCATCAAGGAACCCGATGGTGTACCATGAGCAAGGAGAGGACCCCACACCTTATGCGGCCGCCGACAGACACCCAAACCTCCGGCGAGGCCGGTACCAAAGATAAAGAGTTTCACCGATTGGATACGACATGAGCCTTTGGAGAAATGGTCCTTACAGACGACGAGGGCGGCTCGCGTTATGGGATCATGACAACGAACTCGCGGAGATTTACAATCGGTAATGAAAGGCACCGATGCCTTCCATCGTGGGTATAGTTGAGGTGTCTTATTAGGGACACAGAGATATTTCATTGAGCGATACAAGACCTCCGCAAAGATGTATGTCGGACAATCGATTGTCTTACTCAACTGTTGTGTCTACCTACATGTCCAAGAAAACAAGAAAGGCGCAGACACATCGGGTTACAGGAGAGTGGCGTGGAACGGAGATACCACGTGCATCTGCGGTGACCGAGGTCGCAGGGTGCCCACCGGGAGAGGACTTCCCATCGTGCATACCCGAGCGGTGATTGCGAGTGCTCGCCGAAACCACGCCTTGACTTGCCGTGCTCGCACGTCATTGCCGCGACCGCCGAGACGCATCAATCTCGTCGTCCGCTCATCTCCCGCACTACTACAAGCGAGCGTTCTCAACACGTGGCATCATGAGGTGTACGGCACCGAGTGGATGGATCGCTCACAATGCCCCTCTCCGACCATCGATGGGTACCGGACATCCGAATGTTGAAGATGAAGGTCGGCGTCGAAGGACAAGGCGATTCGAACGATATGGACGAGTCGAGGCGCGTCGCAACCGCGGATAATGTAACTTTGCATGTTGTTCCCATCTTGTATTATTCAATGGACCGTAAGTCAGTAATGTACGTTGTAATGTTCGATGTAATTTTCAATGTACTAGTAAGTTGTTGTTCGTGATCATGTTATTCTCCGATGTCCCGCTTAGTACCTACGAGGATAATGTAATTCTCGACGCCAGTGCCTCGTCGAACATGTCTTTGTCTTTCGTATGTTTGCAATCCGAGTTTTTTTGCTCTCCACACTTCGGTTGTATTGTTTGTTGAGTATGGTACAATTCGTTATTTCGCATTTCATTTTGTGTGCACATGTAATTACCGAGCAACTGTTGTATTTGCTTTGTAACAGCCACGATGGCGCGACCTTGCCCTCGAGTCCGGACGTGATCGCCGATGCGACTCCACCGGCCTAGGTACTCCGCAGAGGAGAACCGAGTGCTAGGGCCACTTCGACCTCGAGTGCCTGTGGAGCCGCCGCGATCGACCCACGCCGGGTTCCACTGAGTCGCGAACGCTTGCACTCTTTACGCATACATACTTACTCGTGAATGCAATTCTAACTACATGCGAGTTGCGAGCGGTGGCTTACTTCCTCTTTGTAGGATGGTGGAGTGGTGATCGCCTGTTAGAGGGCAAGGAGGTGCCGCGATTGGTGCACGACCGGTCCTCGCGGCCACACTCGTGGACCGGTGGAGACCGAGACGACACGCTCCACCTTCCGTGCGGAGAGATGGCTCCGACGCCGCGGGACGTGTCGTACCTCTTAGGCCTCCCTTGTGCGGGCCCAGCGATCGTGCCGCACGACGCCTCAAATCACGTGGCACGCCGAGTTGTCCGCGTTTGCCGAGGTGCGCAGCACCCGGCACCCCTACCGGCCCCTTAGGGAGGCCGAGCGCCACGGACCGACGGCGTGGTCGCTTCATTCACGGTGAGTACCTCTTTCTTTGAGAATTAAAATAGAAGCGCCAAGTTGTCGATAATGTTTGTTGCGAACGCCGCAGTCGACCTTCTCCACCAAGACGCGGAGGAGGCGGGACGTGGTTCGCCACTTGGAGGCATACCTCCTGTTGTTGCTCGGTTGGGTGATGTTCCGCCCTCCCACGGAACACGGTGGACCGTCACCGATCGAGTACGCCAAAGACATCGCCGACACCCGGTGGATGAGGTAACACACTCGGGCCCAATCTCGCCTCAACGGAGCACGTCTAACTCCCCCCTTGTAAACAGTGATGCAGTGGTCGGGCCTCGGTGTGCTTGCGGCGACGTCTGAGGTGCAGGCGACGCCGTTCTCTGGGCGAGCACGACGCGACGATGTCGTTGCGCCCTACTCCTCCGCTTGTGGTCTTGGGAGCGCTTCTCCGTCGGCAGGCCGTTGTTGACACGACACCGTACCCTGAGGAGCTTTACGGAGACGACCCGGTGGACTGGCCCACCATGGGCCACTACTGGGTCCGACGACAGGTACGCTCCCTCGTATCTTTTTCCCCACTAACGCACTTGAATAACCTTCGCCATTTCTTATTTCCTCGCAGCGGAGGTTCGCGCACCTACAGGTGAGGAGGTCCTATCAGGAGTTCGTTCGGGAGTTCGACCGCCTCCACGACGAGGACGTGCGGTGGACGCCATACACCGCGTACGACGTCCACGCCCGAGCACCTCACGGGGTCTCCGTGCTTTGCACGCGAGATGAGGCCTTTTGGCTCACCCGTAAGGTGCTCGTCTTTGACCTTTGTGTCGAGGAGTACTCCCCGCACCGAGTGCTGCGGCAGTTCGGCCTGTTCCAGTCCTTTCCTTTGCCGCCTCGTCACGTTGTCGCACGTGGCGCCATGTGTACTTGCCCCGATCCTACTACTCCGCATCTTTGCGAAATTAATGTGTCACAGTGCATCGCTTTTTGCATTGCAGATGACCCGGATGGGTCTTTGCGGTGGAGCTCTCGATTCGCAGACCGTATGCGACCATGGGCCTGCAGTGGGACGCCAGACTCGACGAGAGGGTCACCGAGACCCGGCCAGACGACCATGACATGTACGATCAAGACATGGAGTGGTTCGCCAGCAAGACTCGCCTCGGGGTGGGGTACACACCAAGACCGACGTCGTGACGGCAGCATCAGAGCGGACACGCACCCTTCACAGATGTCCCGGAGGGACAACGCCTCGGTAAGTGTCACAATCGAACCTACATGGGCACGTCTTTTCATGTAACTTACGTAATGCCAACCCGACGTTACATGCGGACTCACTCTTGGCGGAGATTGAGGTGGAGGTCAGGTCCATGTTGACGCGCCTAGAGGGGGCATACAGTGACCACCGCCGAGTCCGAGACGCCTTGGGGTCGGGTCCTCGCACTACTGAGGCGGTTGGCTCGCAGCCACCGCCGAGGGCGCGAGACGTCGGCGGACGCAAAGACACCACGCCACTTCGCCCCAAAGACTCGCCTACCCACCCGGTGCCCGTCACGCCCCACGCACCGCAGGGGGACAGTGGTCGACGAGGCTCCTTCGCGCCTCGCCCTACCCGTCGGTTCCTCGCACGCCCCACGCAGCAGCAGTGGGGGACGATGGTGGGAGGCTCCTTCGCCTCTCCCCTACCTGCCGGTTCCTCGCTACGCTCCCACGCGAAGAATGGGGCGGGCTGGCGCGAGGCTCCTCCTCGTCCCGCGCCCAGCCAGACCCTGTGGTGGTTTCGACGAGCCTTCGACGACGAGTTCGACCGGAGGAGTACCTTTCGACCGACTACCTCGACCCTCTCGGCTCTCGGGTGCGCGCCACAGACTTGGCCTCGCCGCCCAAGACTACTTCTACGCCGCGCGCAGGTCGCCTAGGAGGACGTCCGTCCGCCGTCGCCACTCACCTACCCCACGCCGATTAGGAAGCGTGGCGTGATTGACTTGTTGTACGGATGTATTTTTTAATGGCTTTACGCTCAAGAAGACATTGTATAACTCCCGAGTTAGTAACATGACAGCGTTATCACTATAAATTGTTCAAATCATTTATGCATTGCTTGCCTATGCCACACGACGTGACAACACACCAACGCTTTGCACCTATCGCCTCTAGTAGGGGCGATCGCCCTAATGTGAGGCGATCGCTTACATGGGGCAATCGCCCAAATATGAGGCGATCGCCCATACCCGGCGATATCGCCTTTATAACATTCGCTCACAAGCGGTCTCGCAAAGAACAAATGGAGAAAGAATAGAGGGTGAGCATCAATCGAAAATGCCGAGGCGCAAGTGCAAAGGGTAAGGGAAGGCAAAGGAAGAAGCGAGTGCATGCTCATGAATTTAGCGCATCAAGATCTCTTCCTACCTCGTGGAGTCAGTAGCGCCCATGTGTATGTGCGGAGATCTTTGCAGCTTGTCCGCTCTTGGGAAATTTCAACTTGGAAGAGGAGGTATTGGAAGTGCCGAACTACGCCTTCGATCCACGGAGAAGAGCTCAAGGATCGCCGCATGGTAACAATCGTGACGGGGTTACATAATATTTGTGAATGAAACTTTGCTAATTTACGTTTCATGCATCACCTCCGCCATCGTGTGAATTTGAGCAATGGTTTGATACGAGATCAACCCCGAGGACCAACGGCTTGACCAAGCCAACCGGCAGGATGAGTTCACGCGGCGGTTTCAAGAACAGCGCGATGCCGCACGCGAGGAGGCATGTAGGAAGGAAGCGGAGGAGAAGGAGGCAGAGAGAGAGGAAACGAGAGAGGCGCGACGTGTTGGAGAAGCTCACGAGGCATGGGCGAATGGGAAGTGGCCTCAAGCACTCAATAGACGTCTGGTGTTAACTTTGGTTTTCCTTGTTCGTGGTACTCCTTTTAGTTTTAAGTCGTAATAAACAAATGCGGCCCAACCTTCAAGAGTATGCTCACCGTCAGGAGGGCTAGTATGTGTCCTATCGCTCAGTGTCCCAAATGATGTTATTTTCTCCATCGAGATAGGTTATAGCATTTTCGATTCGTCATATCCGATTTCATCGAGTTTTACCATCGCTTATGCGAAAGATACGGCAATTTTCATGTTTTACCGATTGCATGTTCGGACAACAATAAAATAGTGCGACCTAAAGTGACATCTAAATATTTTTACATAATTGTGACCTATGCAAGCCCAAGAATGCAACAAAACTGGTTCTCACAAGTTTTGAGGTCGTTCGATATTATTCTAACCGCTTGAACAATGATTGTTATAAAGGGTTTAAACTAGCCATCTTTTATTCAAAATGCAATCATATTTAGATATTTTTGCAAAATGAAGTGCATAAGGTTGTAGTAACTTATTCTATTTATTTCATGAATTATGGATCAACACACATTATAATTCCTTCACAATCCATGATTAGAGCCTAGCATTGAACTCAAATAAAAAAATTCTGCAAACAACACATGGATTTTTATTTTACACTCTAATTCTTCATTCCAAAATTTAAATTTAGAAACAAGTTTCATTTAATTTGGACACTCCTAACAAAAGTTACGGGTTTATATTAAAAAGCATATAGTAATTACAAAACAAAACTAAAAAAACTCATCTGTCGCGCCCTACAGAGAGGCGATGGGGGGCCCCACAAGCTGGCCGCTAACGCCCATTAATCTGTGGCAGGCTATCGCCGTGTATGGGCGATCGCCCCATCTACACGGCGACGAGCATTTTGTCATTTTTTCATTCGGACGCATAGTTTTGAAAAAACGAATAAAAATAAATATTAAATAAAAAAAAATTCCACGGACGGCACCTTGTAAGTGTGATTGCGTTAGCGCAAAGGAAAGGCGGAAAGTTTGAAACAATTTACGCGAACGTAATGGGAAGGCGGAGATTGGAAGAAGCAACCCAAACCTCACTCCTCTCCTCTCCAGTCTCCCCCGAGGCCCCGAGTGACGACGAGTCCACGGACCAAACCAGAATCGGGGACATCGCCAGAGTTTTCAGATGAGCGGCGGCACGAGCCGGCGTCCCTCCGCCGCATCCAGGAGCCGCGGGCACCCCTCCGCGTCGGAGCCGGAGCGGGAAAGGCGCCGGGGGGCAGCCGCCGTAGCAGCGTGGCGCCGTGGTCGCCTCACGGACGTGAGCGCCCGAACTCTCTTTCTCTTAGGGGTTGCTTCCTTCGCCCTCCTCGCCGTCGCCTTCGTGGCGTACACCGGCGGGTGGCGGGACGAGGCGGAGGGCGCGGCGGCGCTGCTCAGGGTCGCGCGCTCCGTCACGCCGCTCGACGCGCCCAGGATGATGGATCTGCCTCAGGTGATGACTATTACTTCGTCGCACTGTTGTCGATCCTTCAATGTTTTGTGAAGTATCTATACAATACGACTCTCAATTACTCCCTCCGTTCCGAATACATGTCTTCTAGCTTTAAAATACATATCATTCTACAATTTCGAGGTGATTTTTTTAACCATTTTTTTTTACTTCTATACACCTCACATTTAGCTATTTCCAATGTTATTTACTGTCATGGACTAGAGTAAGAATAATATGAGGGTTAATGCAGTCTTTTATAGATGCGCCTCGGCGGGAAGTGTAAAAACCTAGAATGACATCTATTCAGGAATGAAGGTAGTAGTAGTTAACTAGGTGTGATTCTGCAAGTTATGTATGATCTGCTGTAACAGTAACGCTTAAGACCTTAATCATGTAAGAGCTAAGCAAATAGGGGAGACACTCCACTCTTGTTTGGGAACTTTGTTGGATTTGGCAAGGGCTGCTTATGTTTGAACCACAAAGTAGTGATGGCTGCTGGTTAATCAACCTGGTTAAGCATATGGCAACATTACTGCATTGAAGTATTGGCCTATGAATTGCTTGTGCTTTTTTTGAGTTGTAATGAAGTTGCCTTAACGTGCACTAGTAAATGTTCCCGTCGATTTTATGGTGGTTGTTAAACTTGTTAGGAGGTGTGAAAAAGAATAGAGCGTCTTGGCAACCTAATGCCGCTTTTGATAAAATGCACTAGTTTCTAATGCATATGCTTTCTAATTCTCTTCTAGGTTTGTGTTTGATTTACTCTCCACCTAAAAGTATGTTCTGGATAATTTATATTCAAGGCTCCCATTTCTTCAGTATTGTTGAGTTTTGGCTGTAACTAGATTAGCCATTTGATGGTTCATGTTTTACTGGATGCAGTTCCAGGGCAATCACAAGGAAAGCTTGTATTGGGGTACTTACAGGCCAAATGTGTATCTTGGATTTCGTGCAAGGTGCTTAATTTTTGGGTGTCTTCTCCTTGTTCCTTATGACATGCTAATTGGAAGGATTCTGTTCGCTTAGTTATCTAGGACATAGTATAACTACGTAGGAAAACTCATATTGCTTGGATCATTACTTTTGATGATGTGACCTTACTAGTCTCATGTACATTAGACACATTAAGGAGTTTTGCTCCCATTTGCTTAGTCCATTTGTAGGGAGTTAACTAAAAAAGAATAGACGTACTATTCTGGTGATTCCTGTACTGCGCCTTGTGGAGTGGTGTACCACTTGTCCTGCTGGTGCAGCAATTTTTTCTCTACTCTGCTTAACATGTGAAAACTTAATGCTAATACAATTTATATTTCAGAAAGCATCTGTCCCTAATTGCTGGGTTGATGTGGATTGGCTTGAAAAATGGACAATATTTTCTTCGTCATGTTTGCCAAGATTCTGATGAGCTTAGCACATTTGGGTGGACAGATCACAATGGTAGGGATTATGGACGTCAAGTGTTGGTTGATCATGGCTTATTGTTGACCACTAGCTTTCTAAAAGAGAAAGGAGAGGGCAGTGGATATGGTGGAGACTGGGCAGTTCGATTGGATGCTAACAATGAGAGGTAAATTTATATTCATTAGTTGCAAACTGAAAAGAAAATATCTGTTTTTAGGGAGGAGATATAAATAATTTCCTAGTATTAAGCACAAGATGGAATCATGGAAAGAATGACAAGTTTTACTTGAGTTGACTTTTTCATTGCTGGAATCCTAATCAGCACTATATCATCTGTCATTGCTTACCTGCTACATGCAAAATTATCTAAGGAACCAAAAGAAATTCATCCTATGTAGTTACTTTCCATTTAGGTCAAGTTTAAGCGAAGCCCAAAAAAGCACCATGCATCTGTTTTTCTACATTGCTGACGAAGCCGGAAAGCTGATCACTATGGGACTTATGGGTTCACGTGAGCCTTCTTCAAGAGGTCCTGTTCTTTTGGCATCTGGGTCGCATGAGGAGATTGGTGGTTGGGAAGTCTATTTGAGATCTGAGGTATACACATGTCTCAGTAACTTTGTCACCTTGCTTCTCCTAATTGTTAGCTTTTCTGTGTTACTTGCTACTATTATATGGCAATACAATTCCATATGGCTAACATTTATGTTGACATATGTGAACACTGTTTTCTCACAAGACAATTTGGAAATTCACGGAGCTGGATTCAAATCAACTAGTATGCATAATCTAAGTGAACTAGTACAACAAGCCCTTGCGACTAATGTATGTCTAAACTCCTCATCATTTACCTTATTTTTGGAGAACAAGTTTCATAATCTTTTATATGTTACAAAGTTGTGTTTCTATTTAGCTACGTCTGTGGACTTTTTCTAGGCAATGCAAAGTGAGAACCTTAACCTGCCAGACATGACTGAAGATTCTTCAAATATAATGATCTATCAGGTACTTCAAAGGTGAAAAAAGAAGCTATTCCGTCAAGGTAGTTTACACCTTCATGTATGCGTCAAACCTAGAATAGGTCAATGTACAAACAGAACTTAAGTAGTATTTTCTTTTGCAATTGTGATTTATGTTTTCCCTCCGATTTCACAGGTTTCCATAAAACTTCCTTCCAAAATAGACATAGTGTTCTTGTCAGGGGCTGCCTCAAAAAATCCAATGATTGCAGAACGCATTAACATGCTAACAGGTGAGCCTGCAGTACAGTGCATACTGCATATTTTAATTCTATTCATTATGGGATGCTATAGTATGGATGCACTGTACATTTTGAAGGAATCTGCGTGGGCTCTTGACTTAGTTTTGGTTCCTTGCATTAGATATCAGATCTTTTTACCTGCATTTTGTTTTCCTGTTGAACCTGAACTTCAGGAATATTGAAAGAACAGTATATTCATTTTGCTTGTTATATCACTAATGATGTCAGGTCCCATGTTGAGCACCCATCTTGAATCGAAACAGAAGGATTTTGAAGAGAAATATGATCAAAATTTCAATGTAAACCATAAGGTGTGGTCTCTTGGATGAGTTTTTATAGTTTCCACAAAAAAAATTTTCGGCGGTGTCTACAGTTTTGTCCCCTCATTGGGTTTATGTTTTCTGCAAATAGTGTTTATTTAATTTCCCAAATCAAATGTGTCTTCATCAAGGGATGCCACACAGTAGCTTTCTGACTCTTGTATTTGTTTGTGTGCACATGGTGTGCACAATAGTGTGGTTGCCTTTTTGTTAGTGTTTGTGCGCTTTGCAGTTGTAAGACACTTGGAAAGCCAATTAATTTTTTTTGCTAGGGAGATAAGCAGCGTTGCAGGCAATTGATAAAGCTTGACAAAAAAAGTTTGTGCTGGACCTATGTCGATATTATTGTTGTTCTGATGCAGATTATTTCCAAAGAATTATCTGTTGGTAGAGCTGCCTTGTCACTCCTTGGTGGTATTGGCTACTTCTATGGGCAGTCAAAAATTGCTCTTCCAAAAGGTTTCACAGTAAGTTTTAGAGTTTCACCTGATATCTATTTCCTTTTCCTCATGGCTATTTGCAACCGCACTCTATGTAGTGATCTGCTCTATTATAAGATATTGCTACCCCCAGATAGTTTTCTTTTCTTGTTAGTGTTGTGCTTTTTTTCTATTGTATTGTAGTTGATTGGATCTAAATCCCAGACGATTACGTATCATACACAAACAAAAATTCTAATGCTTCAAGAATTTCTCTGCAGCAAAAAAATGGTGATAAATATATTGCATATTGGCCTGCTGCGCTATATACAGCTGTGCCTAGTCGCTCATTCTTTCCGAGGGGATTTCTGTGGGATGAGGGTTTCCATCAGTTAGTCATTTGGTAAGTATTCCATCAATTCTTAATGGTCAATGCAGGGCTTCTGCTACTCCAGTTCATTATCTGCAAATTTTTGATAGTTCGTTATCTGCAAATTTTTTATTCTATGCTGGTATTATTGCTTTCTTTGACACACATCCTTGGTGGTGATGTACAGGCGTTGGGATGTGCATATATCCATGGACATAATTGGTCATTGGTTAGATCTAATTAATGCAGATGGAAAGATTCCTCGAGAGCAAATCTTAGGAGCTGAAGTTTTAAGGTGGGTTCCACCGCAAGCTATGAATTATGGTCATAGCTGTTAGACAGTATCCTTGTTACCTTATATAAGAGATTGCTAGTTGCCCTGTATAGAGATTATTTGCATTGTATAGATATTGTCTTATATAGGCTTTCCTTCTATACTCTCTTGTACATGTATATATACTGGCCCATTGGCCTCATGTTGAATACAAGTGCTATTCATAACATGTTATCAGAGCAATAGGTTCTAGGGTTAGGGCTTACCGGTGTGTGCACTTGTGCCTTTTCTTTTGCGACTTTTCTCGTCGCTTTTGGTTGCCCAATGTTTGACGTCGTTCGTCGCGCATTGCCGCCATCCTTCAGACGCTGCTCGTTTCTCCTTCTCCGTCGGCGTAGCAACAAGATCTACCGCGGACGATTCGCCGGCTCGCGTGATCCTCACGCACCGGTCCGACTACCGATCGTCGGTCTTCATCGCGCGTCCACTCGGATCTGCGCCGGCCGCCGCTTCGTCTTCATCGCGCATCGCACCGTCCATCCGGGTCCGTGCCGTCATCGTGCTTGGCTCCGTCTTCTGTGTCGTTCTCTTCACGGCGCAATAAATAAAACAAATTCAAATAAAATTCAAAAATTGAAAAGAATGGTACTGGAAGATAGATCTTGAATTTAGATGAATTTAGAAATTTGAATCACTGGAATCGGAGCTCGAACGAAGGAGAACGGGCTCCTGGAAGATTCCTGATCGTAAAATCGAAAAACAGAGGTCGACACGCGCATCGCGATTGGTGGAATTTCGGTTTTCGGAAAATCGAAAAAGAAAAAGAAAAGCGGCCGACACGTGGGGCCCACGAGTCGAGACTCGGCCATGGCGGATGCGCCCACCGAGGGATCTGAGGCGACGTGGCGATCGGCGTGACGGCGCCGACGCGACGGTTAGGGCCGACGTGGTAGCCGACGCGGCCGCCACGCAGACGGTGACGCCATGGGAGCCGAGGCGACGCGACGAGGATGTCGGGCGCGAAGACGAGGCGGCGCGTGTGTGGCGGCCGGCGGAGCGAGGCGACGTGGCGCCGAGTGGCGGCCACGTGGCGACACGCTGCCGACGAGGCGCCACGGGCACGGCACAGGCGAGCGTGGGATGGCAGGCATGGCGGCGACGCGGCGCACCGGAGGCGGAAGACGACCTCGCCGCGACGCAAAACGCAACTAACGCCACGGGGCTAGGGGCAAAAGGACGCGGGAAGAAGGTGAGAACAGCGGAACCAAAGGGCGCGCGAGCCTCACCGAGAAGGAAGAAAACGGCGAGAAGGCTCGGGACGGCCAGCGCAACTTCGCGAGCTCGCGGGAGAGACGGCGGCGTCTCAGCGACGAGAAAGGGCGGCAGATCGCAAGGCGAGGAGGCGAACCTCGGGAAGGGTCATAGGGCCTTAAATAGCCTCGGAGGCGGGCGCAGACGGACGCCGAACGGCGCGACGCGGCGGCGACGCGGATTAGGTTTAGGGTTTTGGCGGCGACGGTACACGCGTACAGATCTCGACTGCTGCGTGTCGCCGATCCGACGTGGAGGAGAGAATGGCCGGGCTGGTCTGCGAGAGGCGAGCCGGGCCGAGACGGCCGACTGCCGAAGCGGAATGAAGGGAGGTGGGCAGCGGAAGGATTCGCCCACTAAGGATTTCAAATAAAAAAGCATTTTTTGAATTATCAAAATCCCGTGAATTGAAATAAAAGCAAATAAATTCAAATAAATATCAAATAAATTGAAAAATCTCCAAAATACTGAGAAAAATTCCTTGCAAAGATAATGAACCCAAAGAAAAAGCGAAAAATCTAATGTTTGATGGATAGATTAGCCAAATTAAATCCTTTTATAAATAGAAAATTCAAAAATTGTGAAATTAATTCAAAGAAATTGCAAATGGTGAATTTTGAAATTCAAACATTCTAAAATCCAAATTTTTGGAATGTTACAAACCTCCTCCTTAAAAGAAATCTCAACCCTAGATTTGGACGATGACTAGGAAAAAGGTCAGTATTCTTCTCTAAGATCTTCACGCTCCTGTGTTGCTTCCTTTTCGTAATGGTTGCTCCATCGAACTTTGCAAAACTTGATTGTTCTGCTTCTTGTTCGCGCTCTACCTCATCCAAAATTCGACGGATATTCGGGTAGGTAAGATCATCCCGTAGCTCAACATTCTCAATCTGCATTTGCTCTTCTGGTACCCTGACACACTTCTTCGGTTGTGACACATGGAACACATTGTGCACATTTGACAACTGCGGTGGCAGCTCCAACTGATAAGCCACTTGACCACTTCTGGCTAGGATTGGGAACGGTCCGATAAATCTTGGTGCTAACTTTCCACGAACTTGAAATCGACGCATTCCTCCGGCGGTGAGACTTTCAAGTACACATAGTCACCAGAGCAAAGGTTAACTCTCTCCGACGATTATCGCCAGAGCTCTTCCGCCTAGATCATACTGTTCTCAATCTTTCTTGAATCATTTTTACTTGTTCTTGACCTTTTGCAAAATATCGTGACCAAAGACTTGGCGATCTCTGTTTCATTCCAACAGAGAGGTGTTCGCACTTTCTTCCATACAAGGCTTCAAATGGCGACATCGCAAACTTGCTTGATAATCGTTGTTATATGAGAATTCCGCATAAGGTAAACTTTGATCCCAACTTGCCGCATTGGACAATGCACAAGACCTTAACATATCTTCAAGGATTTGGTCCACTCGCCGCTTTGTCCATCACCGAGGATGATAAGTCATCTTGAAATTGAGTTGGTACCCAATGCTTCTTGCAACTTTGCCGTAACCTTGAGGTGAATTGAGTGCCTCGATCTGATACAATTCTCTTTTGCACCCCATGCAAACACACGATTCTTGACATATACAACTCTGCAAGTTGATCTCCCTGGTAAGTTGTTCTCACAGGAATGAAGTGTGCAACTTTTGTCAATCGATCCACTACAACCCATATTGAATCATAACCTGATCTGGTTCTCGGAAGTCCTGTAATAAAATCCATTCCAATTTCTTCCCACTTCCATTCGTGCACCTTTAACTGCTGTAGCAATCCTGCGGGTCTTTGATGTTCAGCTTTAACTCGCTGGCACACATCACACATAGCTATATACTCTGCGATTTCCTTTCTCATCCTTGGCCACCAATATATACCACGAAGATCTTGATACATTTTAGTATTACCTGGATGAATTGAGTACGCTGACTCATGCGCCTCCTTTAATATCAATTGTTTGATCTCTTTTTGATTCGGCACATATATACTTTTTCCAAGCCAAACTGTTCCTTCTTCATCCTCGAAAAATCCTGGGGCTTTACCTTCTTTTATTCTATCTTTGATCTTAGCAGCTTCTTTATCTGATTTTTGCAGCTTTTTGATCTGATCCCCCAAAGTTGGTTGAATCTCTAAAGCAGCAACAGAACCTTCCTCCACTAATTCCAAATTCAAACGATGAAATTCCATGCGAAGAGCAGGTTGACCTTCTTGAATCATCAAATTATTGCAATAGCTCTTCCGCTTAAGGCATCTAAGAACTACATTAGCCTTGCCAGATGGTAATGTATTCCCACATCATAATCCTTTATTAATTCTAACCATCTTCTTTGTCTTAAGTTGAGGTCCGCTTGAGTGAAGATATACTTCAAACTCTTATGATCTGTGAAGATCTCACATCGATTCCCGATGAGATAATGCCTCCACAACTTTAGTGCATGCACAATCGCGACCATTTCAAGTCATGGGATGGATAGTTTTCTCATGTGGTCGCAATTGCCGTGAGGCGATGCAACTACTTTGCCTTGCATCAAGACACATCCAAGACCTGCCTTGAAGCATCACAGAAAATCTCAAAGTTCTTAGAATATTTGGTAAAATGAGCACCGGGCCGAGGTCATCTTTTCTTTAATTCTCAAAACTTTGCTCACAAGCTTTAGACCATTCAAACTTCTTTTCCTTCTTCAAAGAATCGGGTAAGCGGTCTTGCAATCTTTGAAAATCCTTCTATGAATCTTGGTAGTATCCCGCTAAACCAAGAAAACTTCGATATCGTGTAATCGACTTGGGTTGCCTCCAATCAAGTACACCTTTCACTTTTTCGTGGTCTACCGAGACACCTCCACAGAAATTATATGACCTAAGAAAGCAACTTCTTTCAACCAAAACTCACACTTCTTGAACTTAGCATATAACCGATGATTCTGAGCTTTTCTAACACCATCCTCAAGTGACCTTCATGTTCTACTTCATCTTTAGAATAGATAAGAATATCATCTATGAATACTACCACAAACTTGTCCAAGTATTCCATAAATACTTTATTCATCAAGTTCATAAAATAGGTGGTGCATTGGTCGGACCAAATGACATAACTCGTGAACTCATATAATCCATATCGGGTAGCAAAAGTCGTCTTCTAATATCTTGTGACCTTATTTTCAATCGATGGTATCCGGATCAAGATCGATCTTGGAGAAAATACACGCTCCTTTTAACCGATCAAACAGTCATCAATCCGGGCAACGGTACTTGTTCTTGATTGTGACTTCATTCGTGGCTCTATAATCCACGCACAAGCGCAAAGTATTATCCTTCTTCTTTACAAAAGAATCGGCGCCCCAAGGTGACGAACTTGGACGAACGTATCCTTTTTCTTGCAACTCCTCAATTTGTTTCTTCATCTCGGCGAGTTCATTGGCTGGCATGCGGTAGGGTTTCTTGGAAATTGGAGCCGTACCAGGGACTAGCTCTATAATGAACTCTACATCTCGATCAAAGCATATACCGCAAATCTTCAGAAATACATCCGATATTCTTGCACCACGTGCACACTTCCCAAAGTTGATTCCTTCAAACTGCTCAAAGCGCTTCTTACTTATGACTCATCGTGCATATACTCCACTCAATGCCTTCGAATTGGTAAGGGTGATGGCTCTCACCGCACAATCTATTTGACCTTTATCTCTGGGTTAACCAATCCATCCCTAGGATGACATCTATTCCTTTTGAATCCAAGATGATAAGATTCGCTAGAATTCTACTCCATTGATTTTTATGGTTGCACTTGGGCATACCAACTAGTTCTCAATTCTTTTCCCTGATTGAACTATCATGGGGCTCTTAAGAGTAAAGGTTTCCCAACCAAATTGTTCAACAAAACTCTTCGATATAAAAGAATGCGATGCTCCGTAATCAAATAATGCCGAGGCGTGTATTGAGTTAACAAGGAACTTACCCAAAACCACATCCGATGCCTCCGAGCTTCTTGGCGGCCACATGGTTGACACGCCCTTTCCGTAAGATTGCGGAGCTCTTGGCGTCTGGGGTTTCCATGACCTTGTCCTTGCGTAGGAGCTCGCGTAATTGGATCCCAAGTTGAACGGCACCGGGTCACTTGTCGACGCTTATCGAGGACGAAGCATCGCATAATGTCCCATCCGAAACACCGATCCTCGCAGATTTGAATTCCCTTTTGCCTTTGACCACCGGCATTGATTTGTCGTCCTTGAGCGATTAGGCGCGGTCCGAATTAGAGTACGGGTGCTCCTTGAACAGTGTCTTGTTGGCTTGCCGAGGTTGGAAACGTTGTCTAGAACCACTTGCTCCATGCCGAGCCCGAATGCCATTCTTCTCTTGCGGGACTCATTTGTTGGCGCTAGGCATCCTCTTGCACTAGTGCCTTGTTCACCATATCTTGAAAATTCGGAAAATCCAAAGCAACTAGTCGCACCTTGATGTCGGGATCAAGTCCTCCATGAACCTCCGGATCTTGGCACTTTCAAGAGCTACATCCTCCGTGCATACCTTGACAAGCTGGGTGAACCTATTCAAATACTCAGAAACACTCTGGTTTCCCTGATGTAGCTTGCGAAATTCTCTTTTCTTCATTTCAATTATGCCGGCAGGCACATGAGCAGTACGGAAGGCTTCAGAGAATTCCTCCCACGTTATAGTTTGAGCATTCGATGGGCAAGATGAAATTATCCCACCAAGTAGCAGCTACCTTTTAATTGATGACTCGCGTAGAGAACCTTTTCACGGTCATCACACTGAGCCAACTGGAGCTTTTTCTCCACATCTCTTAACCAGCCATCTGCCTCCAAGGGTTCACCTGCTCCCGTGAAGGTAGGCGGTCTAGTTCTCATGAACTCTCCAAGCTTAGGCTGGGCAAGATCACCGCATCGCTGCGGTGGTCTTGGCTGCGGATTGTTTACCATATTTCGAGCAAGGGCACGCAACAATCAAGCCGCATTGCCATCATCTGCCGGATATCCGCAATGGGGTTTGGATCGGCGGCGGTGGCACTTGCCGATCTTGAACATCCTCGCCGCTCTTGTGGCTCGCTCGACCACGACCACGACCACGACCTCCAACACGACCTCCTCTGCGACCGGCTCCACGACCTCTTCCTTGACCTTCCATCCAAGCAACGGCCAGGACAAAGTTAGCAATAGATGAGAGGAAAGAGCAAAAGATGAGAAGACTAGGAGGTAGCCATTCCAAGACCAAACAAGCTATAAAACTCCAAAAGAATGGTGGTTGCAACACACCGCTAGGGCAAGTGTACAACACACCCAACAAACAAGCAACAAAAATTCTAATACACTCGAACTATACGCTGCTACACTAAAAGGGTGACATGCTCCAACACTATTGAGCACTATTAGCTTATCCTATATGGTAGTCTTCTCTGATATACTCTTTGTGGCTTGATCATCTTCTTCCTTGATCTGGATTCTTGCGTAAGACTTGAGGCTTTGAGAAGTTTCAAGAGATAAGATCAAATTAAAATTTTAAAATAATATTTCAAAGAAAGAAAAGGAGTAAGAACCTAAGAATAAGATGAGATGAGATAATCTATTTCACAAAGAATTCGTTGGTTTGATTTAGAAAATAATTTTGAAGTTCTTGCTAAGAAGACCGGACTAACTAGGGATGCGACCTACAATCGATATGGCTCGATACCACCTCTGTCTCGGACCGGATTTCCAAACCAACCCTCTGTATAACTGTGCTAGTCCAGAAAAGCTAGCACACACAAAGGAAAACAGATGATGACAACACATCCATATCACGAATCAAATAATATTAATTAAGCAAAAGAATATTAGCCTTATGGCCAATTATTACAAATAAGAAGCATCATAGCTTGAGTTCAATAAGAAACAATGAAACGAAATAACAAAGACAAAGTAAGTAAGCCCATCCATTTGCCCAACAGTAATCGATCGGGTTCGCGTCCTAGCATTCCGGACGCCTTCATCATAACCACAAGCGTAGAAATCGTAGTCACCACACGCGACACTCTTACGTGGAAAGTTGGGGACGTTGCAAGGGTGAGCACAGAATGTACTCCGCAAGTCTTGGAAACATAATGCATGATAACTATATGCAAGGCTAAGCAATTGAAGGCATAATATGGCTCTTTTAGCATAAAGCAAAGTTTAACTTTAAATACCAATAGTAATTTCACAAAGCATCGTTTGAACAAAATGTAATTGAATAGTAATTGAATTTGATATAACAATTAAAGCCGGTTCCATCTACCTGACTGGCTCCATCCGCCAAACCATAACCCAAGAGTTCCATCTGCTCTCGGATTCCCAAACCATCATTTTCCTTTGAAACAAAACCATAAAATCTACAATGTGCAAGCGCACTGCCGCTTTCTTGCTTGGCCGGGCACGGCTACTTAAGTAGTTTTAACTCGCAGAGTGTGTACACTTTACCCACAAGACATGATCGACTCTTGTTGCCATGCACTTAACACACTTCCTTTGGTGTGTCGGCGGAGAGATCATGACAAGGCCTTTACAATGCACAACCCCACTATTAACCTCCGCTAAGGTTTCACCATTGTTAGGGTTCTACCGCCCAAATCTGAAGCCCTCTTGCGCCGCCAACATCCGCACTCACCAACCGCGAAGCTAATAATGAGACGCACAAATTATTTAGCCGTGTCGCACCCATATAGACTTGTGGTTGTGCGGTAGTGCTCGGTCCATGGTAACACACGCTCGGTCCTTAATTGACTAGGCGGAACATTCACATACCAAGGTCTCGTGCTTTTCGCACCCGCCCAACATCCATCCGCCTTGCCTAAACCATTTCCACTTTATTTCATTTAAATCACAGCAGCAACACCAATTGCCGCACTTTCACAAATAAGTTTGAACAATATTTGAAATGATTCCCATAATGGCACAATACCAAACGCTTAATTTGGACTAAGCAATTCTACCGCTCCATGCTAATCTACCGTTATCACCAAATAAAATAGCTAGTATATATCATCTAGGTGTCAAAGGTTCGACATGATCAATACCAATGAGGGTATAACAAACCGAATTTAACTATACTCTAAAACTATGTTTAAAGTACATTGCATAAAGTAAGCATGCATAATTTAAAAACAACATAACATTTTCATAAACTTTGGGATCAACATGTTCAAGGAAGACTTGCCTTCACGCCTCTTCTTTGGTTCTACTCTCGATTGTTGATTCGATCGATTTCGATCGGCTGCCTACACGCTAAACGAGGCAAATAAATAAAACAAATTCAAATAAAATTCAAAAATTGAAAAGAATGGTACCGAAGATAGATCTTGAATTTAGATGAATTTAGAAATTTGAATCATGGAATCGAGCTCGAACGAAGGAGAGCGGGCTCTGGAAGATTCCTGATCGTAAAATCGAAAAACAGAGGTCGACACGCGGCAGATCGCGATTGGTGGAATTTCGGGTTTTCGAAAATCGAAAAAGAAAAGAAAAGTCGCCGACACGTGGGGCCCACGAGTCGAGACTTCGGCCATGGCGGATCGCGCCCACCGGGGATCTGGGGCGGCGTGGCGAGCGGCCGACGTGGCCGACGCAGCGAGTTAGGTCGACGTGGTAGCCGACGCGGCCGCCACGCAGACGGTGACGCGGCGGCGGAGCCGAGGCGACGCCGACGAGAGATGCCGGGCGCGAAGACGAGGCGGGGCGCGGCGGCGATCGGGCGGAAGCGGCGGCGTGGCGCCGAGGTGGCGGCCACGCGGCGACACGCCATACGACGAGGCGCCACGGGGCACGGCGGGCTTGGCGTAGGCATGGTGGCGGCATGGCGGCGCGGCAAGACCGGAGGCGGGAAGACGACCTCGGCCGCACGCAAAACGCAACTAACGCCACGGGGCTAGGGGCAAAAGGACGCGGGAAGAAGGTGAACAGCGGAACTAAAGGCGCGCGCGAGCCTCACCGAGAAGGAAGAAAAACGGCGAGAAGGCTCGGGGACGGCGCGCAACCAGCGAGCTCGCGGGAGAGAGGGCAGCGCCTCAGCGACGAGAAAGGGCGGCAGATCGCGCGAGGAGGCGAACCTCGGGAAGGGTCATTAGGGCCTTAAATAGCCTCGGAGGCGGGCGCGCAGACGGACGCGAACGGCGCGACGCTTGGCGGCGACGCGGATTAGGTTTAGGGTTTTACGGCGACGGTGCACGCGGCCAGATCTCGACCGTGCACGTGTCGCCGATCCGACGCGAGGGAGGAATGGCCGGGCTGGTCGCGGAAGCGGCCGGGCCGAGACGGCCGACCGGCCGAGGCGAGCGGGAAGGAGGTGGGCAGCGGAAGGATTCTACCACTAAGGATTTCAAATAAAAAGCATTTTTCGAATTAACAAAATCCGTGAATTGAAATAAAAGCAAATAAATTCAAATAAATATCAAATAAATTCAGAAAAATCTCCAAAAATACGAGAAAAATTCCTTGCAAAGATAATGAACCCAAAGAAAATGAAAAATCTAATGTTTGATGGATAGATTAGCCAAATTAAATCCTTTTATAAATAGAAAATTCAAATTAAGTGAAATTAATTCAAAGAAATTGCAAATGGTGAATTTTGAAATTCAAACATTCTAAAATCCAAATTTTGGAATGTTACAAACCTCCCTCCTTAAAAGAAATCTCGACCTAGATTTGGACAGACTAGGGAAAAGGTTCAGTATTCTTCTAAGATCTTCACGCTCCTGTGTTGCTTCCTTTTAGAATGGTTGCTCCATCGAACTTTGCAAAACTTGATTGTTCTGCTTGTTCTCGCGCTTCTACCTCATCCAAAATTACGATCGGATATTCGGGTAGGTAAGATCATCCCGTAGCTCAACATTCTCAATCTGCATTTGCTCTTCCGGTACCTCGACACACTTCTTGATTTGACACATGGAACACATTGTGCACATTTGACAATCTGCGGTGGCGGCTCAACCGATAAGCCACTTGACCACTTCGCTAGGATTGGGAACGGTCCGATAAATCTTGGTGCTAACTTTCCACGAACTTGAAATCGACGCATTCCTCTGAGCGGTGAGACTTTCAAGTACACATAGTCACCAGAGCAAAGGTTAACTCTCTCCGACGATTATCGGCGTAGCTCTTACGCCTAGATCATACTGTTCTCAATCTTTCTTGAATCATTTTTACTTGTTCTTCAGCCTTTTGCAAAATATCAGGACCAAAGACTTGGCGATCTCCTGTTTCATTCCAACAGAGAGGTGTTCTGCACTTTCTTCCATACAAGGCTTCAAATGGCGACATCTGCAAACTTGCTTGATAACTGTTGTTATATGAGAATTCTGCATAAGGTAAACTTTGATCCCAACTTGCCGCATTGGACAATGCACAAGACCTTAACATATCTTCAAGGATTTGGTCCACTCGCTCAGTTTGTCCATCAGTCTGAGGATGATAAGCTGTGCTGAAATTCAGGTTGGTACCCAATGCTTCTTGCAACTTTTGCCAGAACCTTGAGGTGAATTGAGTGCCTCGATCTGATACAATTCTCTTTTGCACCCCATGCAAACACACGATTCTTGACATATACAACTCTGCAAGTTGATCTCCCTGGTAAGTTGTTCTCACAGGAATGAAGTGTGCAACTTTTGTCAATCGATCCACTACAACCCATATTGAATCATAACTCGATCCGTTCTCGGAAGTCCCGTAATAAAATCCATTCCAATTTCTTCCCACTTCCATTCGTGCACCTTTAATCTACAGTAGTAATCCTGCGGGTCTTTGATGTTCACTTTAACTCACGCACACATCACACATAGCTATATACTCTGCGATTTCCTTTCTCATCCTTGGCCACCAATATATACCACGAAGATCTTGATACATTTTAGTATTACGGATGAATTGAGTACTGACTCATGCGCCTCCTTTAATATCAATTGTTTGATCTCTTTTGATTCGGCACATATATACTTTTTCCAAGCCAAACTGCTCCTTCTTCATCCTCGAAAAATCACGGGCTTTACCTTCTTTTATTCTATCTTTGATCTTAGCGACTTCTTTATCCGATTTTTGCGACTTTTTGATCCGATCCCCAAAGTTGGTTGAATCTCTAAAGCAAAGAATGTAACCTTCCTCCACTAATTCCAAATTCAAACGATGAAATTCCATGCGAAGAGCAGTTGACCTTCTTGAATCATCAAATTATTGCAATAGCTCTTCCGCTTAAGGCATCGGCAACTACATTAGCCTTGCCAGGATGGTAATGTATTCCCACATCATAATCCTTTATTAATTCTAACCATCTTCTTTGTCTTAAGTTGAGGTCCGCTTGAGTGAAGATATACTTCAAACTCTTATGATCTGTGAAGATCTCACATCGATTCCGATGAGATAATGCCTCCACAACTTTAGTGCATGCACAATCGCGACCATTTCAAGTCATGGGATGGATAGTTTTCTCATGTGGTCGCAATTGCCGTGAGGCGATGCAACTACTTTGCCTTGCATCAAGACACATCCAAGACCTCGCCTTGAAGCATCACGTAAAATCTCAAAGTTCTTAGAATATTTGGTAAAATGAGCACTGGGTGAGGTCATCTTTTCTTTAATTCTCAAAACTTTGCTCACAAGCTTGCACCATTCAAACTTCTTTTCCTTCTTCAAAGAATCGGGTAAGCGGTCTTGCAATCTTTGAAAATCCTTCTATGAATCTTGGTAGTATCCCGCTAAACCAAGAAAACTTCGATATCGTAATCGACTTGGGTTGCCTCCAATCAAGTACACCTTTCACTTTTTGAGTGGTCTATCGAGACACCTCCAGCAGAAATTATATGACCTAAGAAAGCAACTTCTTTCAACCAAAACTCACACTTCTTGAACTTAGCATATAACCGATGATTCTGAGCTTTTCTAACACCATCCTCAAGTGACCTTCATGTTCTACTTCATCTTTAGAATAGATAAGAATATCATCTATGAATACTACCACAAACTTGTCCAAGTATTCCATAAATACTTTATTCATCAAGTTCATAAAATAGGTTGGTGCATTGGTCGGACTAAATGACATAATGTGAACTCATATAATCCATATCGTAGCAAAAGTCGCCTTCTAATATCTTGTGACCTTATTTTCAATCGATGGTATCCTGATCAAGATCGATCTTGGAGAAAATACACGCTCCTTTTAATCGATCAAACAGTCATCAATCCCGGCAACGGTACTTGTTCTTGATTGTGACTTCATTCGTGGCTCTATAATCCACGCACAAGCGCAAAGTATTATCCTTCTTCTTTACAAAAGAATCGGCGCTCCCCAAGGTGACGAACTTGGACGAACGTATCCTTTTCTTGCAACTCCTCAATTTGTTTCTTCATCTCACGAGTTCATTGGCGGCATGCGGTAGGGTTTCTTGAAATTGGAGCCGCATCAGGACTAGCTCTATAATGAACTCTACATCCCGATCAAAGGCATACCGCAAATCTTCAGAAATACATCCGATATTCTTGCACCACAGCACACTTCCCAAAGTTGATTCCTTCAAACTGTTCAAAGCGCACTTCTTACTTGCGGACTCATCAGGCATATACTCCACTCGAATGCCTTCTGAATTGGTAAGGGTGATGGCTCTACTGGCACAATCTATTTGACCTTTATACTGGGTTAACCAATCCATCCCTAGGATGACATCTATTCCTTTTGAATCCAAGATGATAAGATTCGCTAGGAATTCTACTCCATTGATTTTTATGGTTGCACTTGGGCATACTGAACTAGTTCTCAATTCTTTTCCCGGTGATTGAACTATCATGGGGCTCTTAAGAGTAAAGGTTTCCCAACCAAATTGTTCAACAAAACTCTTCGATATAAAAGAATGCGATGCTCCAGAATCAAATAATGCTGAGGCAGGTATTGAGTTAACAAGGAACTTACCCAAAACCACATCTGATGCCTCCTGAGCTTCTTCGGCGGTCACATGGTTGACACGTCCTTTTCCAGAAGATTGCGGAGCTCTTGGCGTCTGGGGGTTTCCATGACCTTGTCCTTGCGTAGGAGCTCGCGTAATGGATCCCAAGTTGAACGGCACGGGTCACTTGTCGACGCTTATTGAGGACGAAGCATCGCATAATGTCCCATCCGAAACTTTGGATCCTGCGCAGATTTGAATTCCCTTTTCGTTGACCATCGGCATTGATTTGTTTGTCCTTGAGCGATCAGGCGCGTCCGTAATTAGAGTACGGGTGCTCCTTGAACAGGTGTCTTGTTGGCTTGCTGAGGTTGGAAACGCTGTCTAGAACCACTTGCTCCATGCTGAGCCTGGAATGCCATTCTTCTCTTGCGGGACTCCCGCTGTTGGCGCTGGGCATCCTCTTGCACTAGTGCCTTGTTCACCATATGCTGAAAATTCGGAAAATCCAAAGCAACTAGCTGCACCTTGATGTCAGGATCAAGTCCTCCATGAACCTCCGGATCTTGGCACTTTCAAGAGCCACATCCTCCGTGCATACCTTGACAACTGGGTGAACCTATTCAAATACTCAGAAACACTCTGGTTTCCCTGATGTAGCTTGAGAAATTCTCTTTTCTTCATTTCAATTATGCCGGCAGGCACATGAGCGTCTGGAAGGCTTCGAGAATTCCTCCCACGTTATAGTTTGAGCATTTCGATGGGCAAGATGTAAATTATCCCACCAAGTAGCGGCTACTCCTTTTAATTGATGACTCGCGTAGAGAACCTTTTCACGGTCATCACACCGAGCCAATCGGAGCTTTTTCTCCACATCTCTTAACCACCATCCGCCTCCAAGGGTTCACCGCTCCGTGAAGGTAGGCGGTCTAGTTCTCATGAACTCTCCAAGCTTAGGCTGGGCAAGATCACCGTATCGCTACCGTGGTCGGTGGTGCGGATTGTTTACCATATTTCGAGCAAGGGCACGCAACAATCAAGCCGCATTGCCATCATCTGCCGGATATCGCAATTGGGGTTTGGATGGCGGCGGCGGTGGCACTTGCCGATCTTGAACATCCTGCCGCTCTTGTGGCTCGCCGACCACGACCACGACCACGACCTCCAACACGACCTCCTCTGCGACCGGCTCCACGACCTCTTCCTTGACCTTCCATCCAAGCAACGGCCGGGACAAAGTTAGCAATAGATGAGAGGAAAGAGCAAAAGATGAGAAGACTAGGAGGTAGCCATTCCAAGACCAAACAAGCTATAAAACTCCAAAGAATGGTGGTTGCAACACTTTGCTAGGGCAAGTGTACAACACACCCAACAAACAAGCAACAAAAATTCTAATACACTCGAACTATCGCTGCTACACTAAAAGGGTGACATGCTCCAACACTATTGAGCACTATTAGCTTATCCTATATGGTAGTCTTCTGATATACTCTTTGTGGCTTGATCATCTTCTTCCTTGATCCGATTCTTGCGTAAGACTTGAGGCTTTGAGAAGTTTCAAGAGATAAGATCAAATTAAAATTTTAAAATAATATTTCAAAGAAAGAAAAGGAGTAAGAACCTAAGAATAAGATGAGATGAGATAATCTATTTCACAAAGAATTCGCTGGTTTGATTTAGAAAATAATTTTGAAGTTCTTGCTAAGAAGACCGGACTAACTAGGATGCGACCTACAATCGATATGGCTCGATACCACCTCTGCTGTCGGACCGGATTTCCAAACCAACCCTCATGTATAACTGTGCTAGTCCAGAAAAGCTAGCACACACAAAGGAAAACAAATGATGACAACACATCCATATCACGAATCAAATAATATTAATTAAGCAAAAGAATATTAGCCTTATGGCCAATTATTACAAATAAGAAGCATCATAGCTTGAGTTCAATAAGAAACAATGAAACGAAATAACAAAGAAAAGTAAGTAAGCCCATCCATTTGCCCAACAGTAATCGACTGGGTTCGCGCCCTAGCATTCCGGGACGCCTTCATCATAACCACAAGCGTAGAAATCGTAGTCACCGACACTTCCGACACTCTTACGTGGAAAGTTGGGGGCGTTGCAAGGGTGAGCACAGAATGTACTCGCAAGTCTTGGAAACATAATGCATGATAACTATATGCAAGGCTAAGCAATTGAAGGCATAATATGGCTCTTTTAGCATAAAGCAAAGTTTAACTTTAAATACCAATAGTAATTTCACAAAGCATCGTTTGAACAAAATGTAATTGAATAGTAATTGAATTTGATATAACAATTAAAGCCGGTTCCATCTACCTGACTGGCTCCATCCGCCAAACCATAACCCAAGAGTTCCATCCGCTCTCTGATTCCCAAACCATCATTTTCCTTTGAAACAAAACCATAAAATCTACAATGTGCAAGCGCACTCGCCGCCTTGACCGTGGGCACGGCTACTTAAGTAGTTTTAACTCTGCAGAGTGTGTACACTTTACCCACAAGACATGATCGACTCTTGTTGCTGTGCACTTAACACACTTCCTTTGGTGTGTCGGCAGAGAGATCATGACAAGGCCTTTACAATGCACAACCCCACTATTAACCTCGCCCGCTAAGGTTTCACATTGTTAGGGTTCTACCGCCAAATCTGAAGCCCCTCTTGCGCCGCCAACATCCGCACTCACCAATGGCGAAGCTAATAATGAGACGCACAAATTATTTAGCCAGTCGCACTCCATATAGACTTGTGGTTGTACGGTAGTGCTCGGTCCATGGTAACACACGCGGTCCTTAATTGACTAGGCGGAACATTCACATACCAAGGTCTCGTGCTTTTCGCACCCGCCCAACATCCATCCGCCTTGCCTAAACCATTTCCACTTTATTTCATTTAAATCACAGCAGCAACACCAATTGCCGACTTTCACAAATAAGTTTGAACAATATTTGAAATGATTCCCATAATGGCACAATACCAAACGCTTAAGTTGGACTAAGCAATTCTACCGCTCCATGCTAATCTCTCGTTATCACCAAATAAAATAGCTAGTATATATCATCTAGGTGTCAAAGGTTCGACATGATCAATACCAATGAGGGTATAACAAACCGAATTTAACTATACTCTAAAACTATGTTTAAAGTACATTGCATAAAGTAAGCATGCATAATTTAAAAACAACATAACATTTTCATAAACTTTGGGATCAACATGTTCAAGGAAGACTTGCCTTCACGCTTCTTCTTCGGTTCTACCTCGATTGTTGATTCGATCGATCTTCGATGCGGCTGCCTACACGCTAAACGAGGCAAATAAATAAAACAAATTCAAATAAAATTCAAAAATTGAAAAGAATGGTACTGGAAGATAGATCTTGAATTTAGATGAATTTAGAAATTTGAATCACCGGAATCGAGCTCGAACGAAGGAGAGCGGGCTCTGGAAGATTCCTGATCGTAAAAATCGAAAAACAGAGAGGTCGACACGCGCAGATCGCGATTGGTGGAATTTCGGGTTTCGGAAAATCGAAAAAGAAAAGAAAAGCGGCCGACACGTGGGGCCCACGAGTCGAGACTCGGCCATGGTGGGCTGCGCCCACCGAGGGATCTGGGGCGACGTGGCGATCGGCCGACGGCGCCGACGCGGCGGAGTTAGGGTCGACGTAGTAGCCGACGCGGCCGCCACGCAGACGGTGACGCGCCATGGAGCCGAGGCGACGCGACGAGATCTCGGGCGCGAAGACGAGGCGGCGCGTGTGGCCGACCGGGCGGAGCGAGGCGACGTGGCGCCGAGGTGGCGGCCACGCGGCGACATCGCCATACGACGAGGCGCCATGGGCACGGGCAAGCAGGCAACATATGGCAATGGCTGGCGAGCGGGCGACCGGAGCATGGGAAGACGACCTCGGCCGCGACGCAAAACGCAACTAACGCCACGGGGCTAGGGGCAAAAGGATGCGGGAAGAAGGAGAACAGCGGAACCAAAGGGTGCGGCGAGCCTCACCGAGAAGGAAGAAAACGCGGAGAAGGCTCGGGACGGCACAAGCAACTTCGCGAGCTCGCGGGAGAGAGGGCGGCGTCTCGAGCGACGAGAAAGAAGCGCAGAGTCTGCGCGAGGAGGCGAACCTCGGGAAGGGTCATTGGGGCCTTAAATAGCCTCGAGGCGAGCGCGCGACGGACGGACGCCGAACGGCGCGGACGCGCGGCGACGCGGATTAGGTTTAGGGTTTTCGGCGGCGACGGTACACGCGTACAGATTCGACCGGCACGTGTCGCCGATCCGACGCGGTGGAGAAGCCGGGCTGGTCATGAAGCGCTGGCCGGGCCGAGACGGCCGGACAGCCGAGCGGAAAGGGGAAGTGGGCAGCGGAAGGATTCGCCCACTAAGGATTTCAAATAAAAAAGCATTTTTCAATTAACAAAATCCTGTGAATTGAAATAAAAGCAAATAAATTCAAATAAATATCAAATAAATTGAGAAAAATCTCCAAAAATACGAAAAATTCCTGCAAAGATAATGAACCCAAAGAAAACGAAAATCTAATGTTTGATGGATAGATTAGCCAAATTAAATCCTTTTATAAATAGAAAATTCAAATTAAGCTGAAATTAATTCAAAGAAATTGCAAATGGTGAATTTTGAAATTCAAACATTCTAAAATCCAAATTTTTGGAATGTTACACTTTTGCGCAAGAATCACGATCGGATTCCAATCCAATCGGAAACCGAGTTTAATTGAAAGCGGCTCCAGTTCGGTCGGCTCCGGTTCAGTTAGCTCGTTTTGACCGGCTCTGGTTTTCGGTGTGCTCTCGGTAAAAAAAAATGTCATCATCTTCAGGTCCTTCTTCGGACACCGCCTCGCTCTCGCCGGTGCTATCTTTGATGGCCTCAATTATCGCGACGGGTTCTTCATACGCGCTTCACATGCGAGGACGGCGTCTATATGGAGTTTTCATCGCGAGCTATCATGTCCACCTCGCCCCGCTCCCCGACATGCTCGTTATTCCTAAGGGCGAGGTCGATGTCACGCCAATGTAAGGCCTCCGATGACTATGTCGACATCGCGGAGTCTTTTCGGACTCAATTTCATCGCATACAAGATATGGCTTGATGAAGATGCTCGTGCATCCGCTATTCAGTTGCTAGTATGGAAGTGCATCTCATTGGCGATATTGTTGGTTTGTCTTCAACACAGTTGATGTGGGCACATCTTCGCGACCGCTATGAGCCTACTGGTGATTCTTTGTACCTTGCTATTGTACGACAGGAGCAGTCGTTACAGCAGGGTGATTCTACCGTGGATGAGTTCTATGCTCAACTGTCCTCGGTGTGGCGCCAACTTGGTTCTCTTGGACCGGAGGTTTGTCGCAGACTGCCGATCACGCTAGCGCCAAGACTCTCACTTAGAGCTTCGCGATCTACTACTTCGACCCGCCTTGGCCGAATTTGAGCAGATTCGTACTCACCGCTTGTTCGCCATCCTCGTGTGACCTTGTTGGAGGCTCTTGCAGCTATTCGTACTGAGGAGACTCGTCTTCGTGGTGCGGGCCTGCTAGTATCTCCTTCAGTCCTGGCAGTGCCTCGTGCTACTCCTCCATCAGTGGCGCCTACTTCAGTATCGACTACTAGGAGTGCAGGGCTTCACTGCACCTACTGCAATAAGGATGGGCATGTGGAGCAGTTTTGCTATCGGAGAAAAAGGATCTTGCTCGTCGCAGTGGGCGTCCTCCTAAGGGCACTGGACTCCTAGGTGCCTCTCCTCAAGAGGCTTCAGCTGGTTCTGACCCCACTCAGGAGATTCTTATGCTGTTACGTCGCATGGCTACTTCTGCACCGTCAGGTTCTGCTTCTCAATCTTCCAATGAGAGACCACTTTCCTCCTCATCAGGTATCACACCATAGATTCTTGACTCTGGAGCTTCTTTTCATATGACATCTGATCCAACGAGTCTCCATTCCATTAGTCCTCTTGCTGCTCATATCACATGCAGATCGCAGATGGTACCTCTCTTCGCATTGCGTAACGAGGCACTCTTTTGTCTTCCTCTTTTCATGTTCCCGCTTTGCTTTCATGTTCCTAAACTCACCATGCAACTTATATCCACGCCACCACCGATCATGGTCGTCGTGTTATCCTTGACTCGACTCTTGCCGTGTTCGGGATCGCAGATCGGGTCTCTGGTTGGTATTGGTTCTCGCCGCCGTGATTCTCGCGCTTTGGGAGCTTGATCGCTTCGTCTTCCTTCCGCCGCCCGCCGCCTCTCGCCTCCTCCGCTGCTTCGCCTCCGCTGCATCTTCTATCGGGTCATTTGCTCGGTGGCATCACCGCTAGGGCATCTTTGTGGGTCACGTCTGTCTTATTTAATTCGTCGTGATCTTTTAGGATATGTGTCTGAGATACCTCTTTAGATTGTGCGGGTTGTAAGCTTGGTAAACAGCTACAACTCCCCTATCCTTCCAGTGAGTCTGTATCCCAACGTCCCTTTGATCTTATTCATTCTGATGTTTGGGGTCCGGCTCCTTTTGTTTCAAAAGGGGGTCATAAATATTATATTCTTTTTATAGATGATTTCTCTCGCCAAACTTAGATATACTTTATGTCTTCTTGTAGCGAGGCTTTGTCCATCTATAAGAATTTTGCTACTATGATCCGTACTCAGTTTAACTCTCCCATTCGAGTTCTTCGTGGCCGACTCAAGAGTGAGTATCTCGTCAAAGCTTCTTGCTTTTTTTGCTACAGGGCACTCTTTCTCGATTTTCTGTCACGGTGCTCATGCTCAGAATGGTGTGGCTGAGCGCAAGCATCGCCATCTTCTTGAGACAGCTCGTGCTCTTTTACTTGCTTCCGCTGTTCCACCTCATTTCTGGGCTGAGGATGTTTCCACTGCCACTTACTTGATTAATATTCAGCTTTCTTCTGCTCTTCAGGGTAGGATTCCGGTGGAGCGTCTTTGTGGCATGCTTCCTGATTACTCTAGTCTTCGCCTCTTTGGGTGTATGTGCTATGTCCTCCTTGCACCTCGTGAACGCACCAAACTGACTACTCAGTCTATTGAGTGTGTTTTTCTGGGATATAGTGCTGAGCACAAGGGATATCGCTGTTGGGATCCTGTTGGCCGACGGATGCGGATATCTCGGGATGTTACTTTTGATGAGTCTTGTCCCTTCTACCCTCGTCCTTCTTCCACTTCAGCATCTTTTGTTGAGCCGCTTTCTTTCTTGACTTTTCCTGATACTCCTGTTGTCACTTTTCCTTCTCCACGGTTGACGTCTCCTTCTTCATCGATCTCTCCACAGGAGTCTTCACCTTCTGTGCTTTCTCAACATGTTTCTTCTGACATTGTTCCTTCTTATCCTCTATACTACACTCGTCGTCCGCGTGTTGAGGATTCTTCTGATGTGTCATCTTCCCTTGTTGAGTCCTCTTCTTTCGTGCCTTCTCCTCGCTATACTCTTCGTGATCGTCAGTCTATTCGGCCTCCTGAGCACCTTGGCTTTGCTGGTTCTGTTCTTGCCGAGCCAACTTCTTACCGCGAGGTTGTTATTCATCAGGAATGGCAGCATGCGATGGCAGAGGAGCTTGTTGCCCTTGAGCGCACTGGCACGTGGGATCTTGTGTCCCTTCCTCCACGTGTCCGTCCCATTACATGCAAGTGGGTCTATAAGGTTAAGACTCGCTCTGATGGTTCTCTTGAGCGCTAGAAGGCTCATCTCGTGGCACGTGGTTTTCAGCACGAGTATGGTTGTGATTATGATGGGACT
The DNA here is from genome assembly GCA_036346275.1 of Otatea glauca. NCBI lineage: Eukaryota > Viridiplantae > Streptophyta > Magnoliopsida > Poales > Poaceae > Otatea > Otatea glauca. The sequence goes on from CM070711.1 coordinate 82,688,184, forward strand.
TTTGCTCCTGTGGCTCATATGACCACTGTTCGCACTCTTCTTGCCGTGGCATCTGTTCGTCAGTGGTCTATCTTTCAGCTTAATGTCAAGAATGCCTTTCTTAATGGTGAGCTACGTGAGGAGGTCTTTATGCAGCCACCACCGGGGTATTTTGTTCCTAAGGGCATGGTTTGTCGGCCGTCGCTTTCTTTATGGGCTCAAGCAAGCCCCTCGTGCCTGGTTTGAGCGTTTTTCTTCTGTGGTCACTGCTGCTGGCTTTTCTGCTAGTGCTCATGATCCTGCACTCTTCGTTCACACTTCACCTCGTGAACGAACTCTTCTTCTCTACGTTGATGACATGCTTATTACTGGCGATGACACTCATTATATTGCCTTTGTGAAGGCACATCTCAGTGAGCAGTTTCTCATGTCTGATCTAGGTCCTCTTCGCTACTTTATGGGGATTGAAGTCTCTTCTACACCTGAGGGTTTCTTTCTATCCAAGAGAAGTATATTCAAGATCTTCTTGATCGTGCTTCTCTCACTGATCAGCGCACCGCTGAGACTCCTATGAAGCTCAATGTTCACCTTCGACCTTCTGATGGTGAACCTCTTGAGGATCCTACTCGCTATCGCCATCTTGTTGGGAGTCTTGTTTACCTTAGTGTCACTCGTCCTGACATTTCATATCCAGTTCATATCTTGAGTTAGTTCGTTTCTGCTCCCACCCAGTTCCACTATAGTCATCTTCTTCGTGTTCTACGATATCTTCGTGGAACTATCTCTCGCCGTCTTTTCTTTCCTCACTCAGCCTCCTCCAGTTGATTCTGCATACCCGATGCTACGGGCGCTGATCCCTCAGATCGCCGGTCTCTTTCTGCTTATTGTGTTTTTCTTGGTGGTTCTCTCATTACGTGGAAGACTAAGAAGCAGACATCAGTTTCTCGCTCCAGTGCTGAGGCTGAGTTGCGAGCTATGGCTCTTTTGACAACAGAGGTTACTTGGCTACGGTGGCTACTTGAGGATTTTGGTGTTTCTGTTTCTACACCAACTCCTCTTTTATTTGACAGTACAAGTGCTATTAGCATTGCTCGCGATCCAGTGAAGCGTGAGCTCACTAAGCATATTGGCGTTGATGCTTCCTACATTCGGACACAGGTACAGGATCAAATTGTGGCTCTTAAGTATGTGCCTTCAGAGCTTCAGTTAGCAGATTTCTTCACGAAGACACAGACTAAAACTCAGCACAGTTTTTATTTCTCTAAACTCAGTGTTGTTGATCCACCATGAGTTTGAGGGGGGGTGTTAGACAGTATCCTTGTTACCTTATATAAGAGATTGCTAGTTGCTCTGTATAGAGATTATTTGCCTTGTATAGATATTGCCTTATATAGGCTTTCCTTCTATACTCTCTTGTACATGTATATATACTGGCCCATTGGCCTCATGTTGAATACAAGTGCTATTCATAACAATAGCTAGTGATAAGTTTAGTGTGGCACTTCTTATATCATCTTTTTTTCTGGTTTCATGCAGTAAAGTTCCCGAGGAGTTTTTTCTGCAGTACCCTTCCAATGAAAACCCCCCAACCTTATTTCTTGCGCTGCGTGGTAAGACATTGCTTTCTTCCTTGCTCTTCATTTTCATGATGTGTTGATTGCAGCAGTGTTGAAAATCGAATCTATAAATTTCTGTAGCTTTCTTGGACATATAGTTTAATTTTGCACCTATTGCACTCTTTAAAATGACAACGGCTGAAGTATAAGGCAGAAAAATCAGGTTACACGGTAATGTTCTCCGTATCTACCCCCCTTTCTTCAATATACAAGTGCCATAATAGTAAGAAAAAGGGAATAGAAAATAACACTCACACAACAGAAACCTGTCTTTGAAGTATTACAAATTATGTTAGTGTGCATTGTCTTGGTGCATGTGTATCAAATTATCAACATAAACGCTGAGAGAAAATTGTTCACATTGGCCAAGTATCAAAACTTTGTTAATGTATGGAAGTGTGTGATCAAGTGCTCGCAACCACTTGAGTTTATTTATCTTGTCATTTTTTGGCTCAGACTTGGCAAGTGGAATACATGCAAACCAGTTTTCAGACGAGGACGCTGAAAAATATCCACTTTCCTTAAAAGGGCTTACGACGTCTGAATTCTTGGTTTCAGTGGTTCAACAGTACACAATCAGGTGAGCTTTGTTGTTCCATTTTCATGTTCTATACTATATGCTAAATTGCTAATCATTGGTGCCTGTGAAGATGGAAATAGTCGTCTTTTGTCTGGCAAGTATGGAAATGTATGTGCGGATTGGTTCTTCTCTTTATTTTAGGTTATTAATGATAGTGTTCAGATAACACACAAACATGATGTGCTTGCAATCTCTTATATGATTACAGACATATTGTTAAAGATGAGGGTTACAATGCTCAGTTGACTGTTATTAGGGGCTAGCTGTTGTTGTATGATACAAATTATCAGAAGAATAGATACAATTGAGGCTTTTGCTATTACTTTTTAAGGAATGTTTGTCGAGTGATACTGACTACCGACTTTACTCACTAATTATGGTCATCATAATTTCTACGTAACCTAAGTGTTAGCGTAATGTACTCCCCCCCCTCTGGTGGTTAGTTGGTTATGTTTGGCAAGGATCTCCTAGATTAGATCTTTCCTATTCTTAGGGATATCCTTGCCATGGTTAGTTGGTTATGTTTGGCAAGGATCTCCTAGATTAGATCTTTCCTATTCTTAGGGATATCCTTGCCTATATGTACTTGAGCCTTGGGCTCCTCCCTTAATCAATCTACTATTTTCCCAGCCATACTCTTTCATCGTATCACGAGACCGGGATCTTCCCCTCTCGCCCTTCTGCCCTGCGCGCTCTGGCCATGGCTACGCAAGATGGTCGGGACCGCCGCGCCGCTCGCCGACCGCTGAGCGAGCTCGCCGACGCCGACGCCGCTGGCAAAGACTCGCCGAGACTTCGCCCGCCGCCTCGCCGAAGCTCCAGCGCCGAAAGCAGAGGTCGCTGCCGATCCGGCAGACGCGACGCAGCGCCGAAGGCGTCCGCGCCAGATCGCCAAGGCGCCAAAGTTCGCCGACGCCGCTGCTGCGGCCGATCCGCCGACCGCCGGCGACGACCACGAGGATGACACGGACATCTCCCGCGCCATGATCCTCCACGAGGCCGCCGCCGTTTCAACCTCCACGCCAGCCGCTCTCGCGCGTAACGCCCGCACTGGTCCCTCGTCCTCGACACCTCCGGCAACTACCCACGTTGGCGCGAGCAATTCTACCGCCGTCACGAAGTATTTGCCGCAGACCACGTCCGCAGCCCCGCCGCCTCTAAGACTTCTCGATTGGGCTCGGATGAACGCCGTCGTCAAATCATGGTCAGACAAAGACGGCCACCGCCGACCTTGCCGACGCCGTGATCGACCACCGCGCCACCGCCACGGCTCGGATCGCCATCGAGGATCACTTTGGCAATCGGGAGACCGTGTTTCCACCTTGACGCCAAGTTTCGCGTTTGCCCAAGGTGACCTCTCCACACCGACTTTTGCAAACACTTCAAGAAGATGGCCGACGACCATCGACTCGGCGAACACGTGGATCGACCGCACGGTCCTCAACGTGATTCGCGGGCTCAACGAAGCAGACAGGACATCGGTCCACCTCGCCGCGGCCGCCTTCCTTCCTTCGCCGCCGTCGTCGCAATGAACTACTCGAGGAGATCAACATGGTGCAGACTCTCTCTGCTCCTCGACCGCCTCGCTACCATCGGCTCTACTCGCGCCCGGTCGGCCACAAGACCGACCAAAGAACGGTCCTCTCGTCCGGCCGCCTTAAGAAGAAGAAGAAGAAGAAGCCAAGGACCGCGCACCTTCAAAGCAGATCGCCGCACTGGCACAAGGCTTCCTCCTCCGGCTACTCCTCTACGCCAAGACGATCGCGCTTGGCGTGGCCGCCATCGTTCTTCAACCCGTGGAACGGGTCCATCCAAATGTGGCCGGGCCCGTGCACCTCCTCCGCCCAGCTTCCCGGGCGCGTCGGCCCCAACAAAGAAGAATCCCAACAAAGAAGGCCATTGCCCAAAGAATGACTCCGCTCCAACAAAGAGCCTTCTGCCGTGGCCAGACTAACAAAGAAGAAGAAATGCGATGCCGACCCATGGTGGGGTCTCCGCTCGGGACCGAATTCTCCGCCTCCACGCTCAAAGACCGTCACCCTCACTCACGGCGAACAACGACCGGTACCTTGATACAGTGCCTCTTCCCACATGACCTCCCACGATGGTACCTCTCTCACTCCTCAACCCCCAGATCCTCTCCCACCTCCATTGTTGTCGGTAATGGTTCGCTCCTCGCTGTCACCGCCACCTCCGACGCACCTTGGCTCTCTTGTTCTAAATAATGTTCTTGTTTCACCACTTATCAAGAATCTTATTTCGCTCGTTAATTCACTATCGATAACAATTGTTTTGTGGAGTTTGACCCGTATGGTTGTTCTCGTGAAGGATCTTCTCGCGAACGTGATCATCAGTGCAATAGCTCGGCCCGCTCTACCCTGCGCACCGCCCGTGGCTCACTCCTTGTTGCCAACTCCACGCCATCCTCCCGTGGCACCGCCGCCTCGGCCACCCCGGTCGCGAGGCCCTCTCCAAACTCACTTGGCTATCCCCGGTCAGAATAAAAGTTTGGAATCCTTGTGCCATGCGTGTCACCTAGGACGACATGTTCGCCTTCCTTTTCATCCTTCAAGATCTCGAAGGCCAAACAACTTTGATCTTATTCATTGTGACTTATGGACATCTCCCATTGTTAGTGTCTCTCGGTTACAAATATTACTTAGTTGTTCTTGATGATCGCCACATCACTGTGGACGCTTCCTTTACGGCTTAAATCGACACGTTTTCCACCCTGCCTAACTTTTTCGCCTATGTGTCTACCCAATTGGCGCATGCGTCAAGGCCGCCCAGAGTGACAACGGTACGGAGTTCGACAACTCCGGTAGCGCACCTTCTTCCTCACACATGGCGCTGGGCCAGATGTCGTGTCCCTACACGTCCTCGCAGAATCTGGCCGAGCCGAGCGGATTATTCGTACTCACTAACGATGTCATTCGCTTCTCTTCGCTTCAGCGAGCATGCCACCTTCAGATTAATGAGGCGTTGCACACCGCAACTCTCCTCCTCAACATCTTGCCGACCAAGACATCGGATTTTTCAACCCCGACTTTGCTCTCTTCTAAAGGCACCGCTGTACGATAATCTGCGTGTTTTGGTCGTAAATGTTACCCCAATCTTTTCGCCATCGCCCCACAAACTTGCCCCGCGCTCGCCTCTGCTGATCTTCCTTGGTTATTCTCGCCACCACAAGGGATACCGATGTCTTGATCCTACCACAAATAGAATCATCATCTCCGCCATGTTCTCTTTGACGAGACCGCTTTTCCTTTGCCGAGCATACCTCCTCCCATCGCTACGGACTTCACCTTCCTCGATGAATTCCCTAACCCGGCGCCCTTCCCATGTGGTCGCTAACTGTCTCCCGCAGTCCTCGGCGCCACCATGTTGTTATATCGGCCCCATGCCGGCGGCCGCTTCTCGCGCGCCAGCATCACGCAGATTTCCGCTCCTCAGACGGGTGGTGCACCGTCCTCGCTAACCGCCAACGGCCGCCGTCCGTTGCCGTCCTCCGCGCGCACGCGGCCACGATCCAGCGGCACCGGCGACGGCTTCCCGCGACTCCCACGTGCGGGTCTGCGCGCCACGCGCAGACCGGCTTCTCCGCCAACTTCCGGCGCAGCCCACGCGCGGCTCTCGCCTTGCGCGTCTACTCCAGCGCCTAAACCAGTGCGGTCCTCCGACAAGACGAGCCGCCTGCGGCACCGGCCGGTGTTCGGTGCCATTGCTGCCTCCGACAAAGGAACCAAAGACAAGATGACGACTCGGGCCAAGGACGGTTTCGCACCATCCTTGTACCATGTCGCGCCATCGCCCCTGCCCAAGACCTTCCGTGGCGCCTTGCCGATCCCAATTGGCGGGTCGCTATGGATAAGAACATGTCGCCCTTCTCCGTAACTGCACTTGGGAGTTGGTTCCTCGCCCGCGACATACCAACATTGTCACGGGCAAGTGGATCTTCAAACACAAGTTCCACGCCGACGGTTCTCGAGCGCCATAAGGCACGCTAGGTCCTTCGCGGCCACCTGCGTCCGGGCATCGACTTTGCCGAGACATTCATCCGGTCGTCAAGCCCACCACTTGCGCGCGACAAAGGCTTTCTCTCGCTCTCTCGCCGATGGCGATTCACCACCGATGTCAAGAACGCCTTCCTCCATGGCACCTTGACAGACCGTGTTTGCGGCTCACCTCCGGATTCGAGGATCCCGCCAGCCCAACTTTGTGCGTCGTCTCGAACAAGTCGCTCTACGGCCTCAGCAGGGCTCCGGTGCTTGGTACACCGCGCCGCCACGATCCGGTCTCTCTTGGTTTTGTGGAAGCCAAGTCTGACACTTCATTGCTTGTCTATCGCCGTGGCACCGACACGCCTACCCGCTTCCTCTACGTTGATGACATCGCCTCACCGCCTCGACACACCTCCCGCGGCGGTCATCTCGCCCTCCAGCAGAGTTTGCCATGAAGGATTTGGGCAAACCCATCACTTCTCGGGATGCGAGTTCGCCAGCGGTCGAGCAAGATGGTTCTCTCGCGCCAAGACATGATTGACATCTTGATCGTCTTTGGGACGGCCGAGTGCAAACCATGCACAACGCCTGTGGATACCGGCCCAAGGTCTCGCCAACTCGGGAGCTCGGTTCTTGACCCATCCGACACGGAGTCTTGCCGGCGCCTTGCAAGATCTCGACCTTCACACGCCCGACATCGCCACGCCGTGCAAAGCGAGTTTGCCTTTACATGCACGACCCTCGAGAGCCCCACTGGCCGCCTCAAGCGCATCCTTCGCTACATTCGGTATTCTACACTGGTCTTCATCTTCGACCGTCGACCGTGATGACTTGGTGGTTTATTCGATCTCGACCGGGCCGTTTGTCCCGATTCGCGCAAGTCCACCTCGGGCTATCTTTGTGTTCCTTGGTGACAACTCGTCTCCGGTCCTCCAAACGCCGAACACCGTGTCCCGCTTCCAAAGATCGAGGCCGAGTACCGCGCTGCCGCCAATGGTGTTGCCGAGGCTTCATGGCTTCGGCGCCTTCTTCATGAGCTCCACATTCCGCCGCGTGCTACCGTTGTTCATCGCGACAACGCGGCAGATCTACATGTCCTCCAACCCGGTTCAACATCAACGGACGAAGCACATCGAGATCGATCTTCAGCCGCTCGTGAGAAGGTAGCCATAGGTGCCGTCGCGGGTTCTCCACGCTCCCACGACATCCCGATTCACGACATCTTCACGAAAGGTCGCCTTCTTGATGTTCTCCGAGTTTCGGTCCATCTGAACAACCGTGGCTAACCACCGACGTTCCGATTGCGGGCGTGTTAGCGTAATGTACTCCCCCTCCGTGGTTAGTTGGTTATGTTTGGCAAGGATCTCCTAGATTAGATCTTTCCTATTCTTAGGGATATCCTTGCCATGGTTAGTTGGTTATGTTTGGCAAGGATCTCCTAGATTAGATCTTTCCTATTCTTAGGGATATCCTTGCCTATATGTACTTGAGCCTTGGGCTCCTCCCTTAATCAATCTACTATTTTCTCAGCCATACTCTTTCACTAAGCTTGAACAGAAGTGCAAACAGATGACACAGCTGACAAAATCGTTCCTCCATCAATCATCTAGACTTCCTCCTTTCTCTTTCAGAGACAAACTAGATTTTTTTTCAGAAGTTACTTGTTTTCCCTTCAGTTTTACGCCATGTTTAGTCATCAAAGATCCCCGATTCCTCTATATTTTGTACTCTCTCCTCAAGGTGGTGCAAATACTATATTTTGGTCCTCAACTAGCTCAGTATCTGTTATATCAGAGATCCACTGCTCCAGTGAGTGAGAAATGTGAGCTCAACACTCCGACTCTTCAGAGTATGAAATACTTATGTACCTTCCAGTCAAACTAAAGGATCTGCCTGTTCAAAAATAGAAAACATAATCATTGGTAGGTCACAGTGCTTGAGTTTCGATGACCCCCCAAAGAGATATGCTCGATCTTATTGTCACATGGCATCACTTTATGTATTAAAGCTTTCTCCAGACAGGTGTAAGCTGTAAGATATTAGATCTGTTTATAAAGTTGAAGTCAAAGTTAGCCCCTTGTTTAGTCAGTGTATCCTGGAGATAGATTTGCTCGTTCCATTATCCGTAGAATAACCATTAGTATATATTTCTGCTTCTCATGCCAAATTTGCTATGTTTGGCTTATTTATCCTAAAGAAAGTTTCTTTGACCTTAAACTTGTTCGTAGGGAAATATGAAGGCACCTTTTATTGGCATGGAAGAGACAGCATGACAACGAGGGAGTTGAATCCAAAGGTTTTTGAACAATTCTTAGTGGCTTGCTCCTACACTGATCAGTTGATCGCAAAGAATTATATAAAATTTTGATGTTGAGCTTTTGTCATGCCAGAAGCCAGATTAGAATTTCTTCACCTATTTTTTTTCTTCTATATCGTTGTAGCTGCTCAGTCACTCCTGATGTTGCTAACTACTTTACAGACTTTGACATCTGGGTTGGATGACTATCCTCGTGCATCTCACCCTAATGATGAAGAACGCCATGTTGACATTCGCTGTTGGATGCTTCTATCTGCAAATTGTATACGCTCAATTGCAGAGTTTCTTAACATGGATAGCTCGCTTGAGAAGGTACTGCAGTGGCTTGCTACCTGTTTTGTCTCAACCATTGTCTTTGACTCTCTGTGTGAAAACCTTTGTGAACTTCTACAGGATTACTAAAAGATGTCAAATCAACTTTTGGATTTTGGGACACTTAACAGGGTATTGCTCTGAAAATCCTCTCAATTTCTTCTCGTTCTTGAATGGTATCTTTTTTATTTAGTGTCAATTATATACTGAATCTGCAAGTCATACAACTAATGACTATTACATTTTTGGATGTGATTAACAGCTCTTGACGCAATGCTGCTGGGTGACATTTTTATCCTTGCCTGGAATTCATAATGTGTTATGAACTTTTGTTCTTATTCAAATAGTAGCTACTGCATGGTTCTTATCAACTGTTATTGAGTGTTTGTATGTAACAAGAGCAGTGTTGAAGCGATCACCAGAGTTCATATGCTTGTATAAACTATAATTGGTAATGTTGTGAACCATGTTGTGTTTCTTCTATGATGTGATATTGCTTTAGTTCTGTTTGCATGTTGTAATTGTATTCAGTTTTGTGATCGTAAGTATTGGCTTTTTACAGATGCACTTGGATGAAAAAATTGGGGCCTATTTCGACTATGGTAACCATACAGAAAAGGTTGGTGTTGCGCGTCGTCTCAGCTTTGTCATTTTGCTCACTAGGCATGATTCTTAATTTTGATCGTATGACCATTCTTGTAGGTTTGATTGAGATGGTATGAAGTTAAAGACAAGGATATGTTATGAGACGGGAACTCTTGCGAGAGACATTACAACCTCCTCAGCTGCAATTAATACCTCATGTTGGTCACGTCAGCCTTTTCCCATTCATGATGGGTGCCATTCTACCTGTATGCTCTTTACTTCTATCTGTTTGTTTCTCATTTTGAATGTTTTATATCCCAGTCCAGTGATACTCATTCTAAAGTAATAACCACCATTTGACACTGTTCAGGAATCATGGGTTCTTGAGAAGCAGCTTGATCTTATATCTAATAGCTCTATCTCGTGGACAGATTATGTCCTTCGTTCACTTTCTAGAACAAGGTATATCTAAAGGTCATTATTTATTTCACTTAAGCTTTTGGGCTAGATAGTTAATGCATGAAAATCTAAAAAAAAATGTTTATCTAACGTTACTATTTGCTTATTCAATTACTGGGGTCTGAATTATCCATGGTCCAATTCAATATATATGATGCGTAATACGAAGCATGATCCCCCATATTGGAGAGGTGCCATTTGGATAAACATGAACTACATGATTCTTTCAGCACTACATCACTATGCACATGGTAAAATCTTCAATTGATGTTGCTAAGTGAACTAGTTTATACCCTTTGCAAGCTTTACTGTTTGCAAAATGATGACATTGTGCTGTCCTGTAGAGGACGGTCCGTACAAGAGCAGGGCAGGGAAATTGTACGACGAGCTAAGATCAAACCTGATCCGGTATACCCACCTTTCTCTGCTAAGCTGAATAAATTAGCTGAATTGTAGCCTCTCTAATATATTGCTGGTGCTACTTGTCTGCTTACATTTGCAGGAATATTGCGTGGAATTACCATGAAACTGGGTTCTTCTGGGAGAACTATGACCAGAAGAACAAAGGAAAGGGGAAGGGTGCAAGGTCGTTTACTGGATGGACTTCACTTCTTGTTCTGATCATGTCGGAGGCCTACCCAACGTTGCATAAGTGAGGGATATACGCCAAGCAGCCAAACAGAAGATAACAATCCCAATCGGAATGGAAGGCATGGCCATGCTTTAGCTTGATGTCGACCAAAACGATGGGAAGAGCTTTATTTGTAGCGCTGCTGCCTGAATGGAATTTTGGACGTTTCCTCCATATCCTCAAACATACGCCTATCCCCGCACATGTTCTTACTCGCATATTGGACTTACGAAAGGTAAGCCTTATTCCCAGCTATTTAACTAGAAAAAAAAACTCTTCACAATGCTTAACGCCCATATGTTCATTCTTTCTTTGCTTCTCATGTTTCCATGATCCTTTCTGGTGGCAGGAGGCAAAGAAGAGACATAATGGAGATAATGATGGTTCAAATCCAACCATTCCTTGGGCGTAGTACAAGCGAGAATTCAATGATCTATTTAGATGTGATGTCTCGGGAGGCACTTTGAGTGCAATTCGTTTGCCTAAAACAAGGGAGTGGTACTGCTCAGGATTACAATATGAAATGCGACAACTTGATGAGGTATGGTCCCGACATTGTGGCAGATGACTTCCGCTTGCGACGGCAATATCTGGAAGGGCTTAATCCCAGATTTACACGAATAATCGACCTTCCTGGTACAGTGAGAGTAGTGGATCTGATGGCACATGACGAGCTGATGGATCATCAACCAAGGCCAAGTCCGTCAATGAATTCCCCTCCAACAGCAAATCCTGCTAGGCCAAGTTCAGGCGTTGTGAATTACGAGAAGGTTTGGTGTCGATATTGTCAAGGGAGACTTCATGAGTCAACTTGCTACAGAAAGAATGGCACTTGTTACAATTGTGGTGGGATCGGTCATTTCGCTAGGGAGTGTCCCAAGCCAAATTCGAAACTCATGCTTGGTGTACAGACCGAGAATCAAACCAAACCGATGACACAGGCAGTAGTGGTGAGAGGTGGCGGTACACAACAGCCGAGAGGTTGTGGAGGTCCTATCTCTCAGCGGGACGTGAGATTTGGAGGTAGAGGAGGCGCGTGAGTCACAGGTAAGGCACATCACAGCGAGGCTGGGGGACCAATTGACAGACTAGATCAGATAGATGACACTACCGTGGCCACAGAACTGATAGCTGGTATCTTCAATATTTTAGGGTGCTTTGCTTACGGACAGATTGATACTGGATGCAGTCACTCTGTCATCTAAAGCTTGGGTCAAAAGATGTGGGCTGGCGACAATAGAGAGTGGAAAAAACAATGTTGATCGGAACACCCAATTCTTAAGTTAGTTCGATACATATGATCGAAAATGAGAAAAAGAAATGCAATAGCTAAATGATGGTGTCGACGATCGGGACCGTCGACCGCAAAGAAGGGGGAAGGATCGTGTAAAGGGGGAGGCCCTAAGTCGTGCTCGTCTGGGAAGGAGGGAGCGTCGGTAAGTGCACAGCTCGAGGGAGAAGAACAATTGGATGGGAGACATAGCGATTATACTGGTTCGAGCCCCCTAGGTCGGGTAATAGCTCTACTTCAGTCTTGCCCGTAGGCGAAAGATGACTATAAGCTCCTCGGGAGAGAACAAAGGGGGAGCTCGACCTCGTGGTCGTCCAGACGTGGCGACCGAGGGGAGCCTGACGGATGGTTTGGTGTACAAGTGTGTCTGCATATGTGTCTACGTATCCCCCTTGGGTTTGTGATGTGTTGTTCTGTTGTCTCGCCCTTTCGGACCAGGGTCATCTGGCGCTTTTATAGGCTCTCGGTGCTGATCTCGAGGCTGACGTCGGGTGGTTGTCTGCGAGTTGACAGGGGTAGTTGACCCTAATTCCCACGCAGGGGAACTGACAGGAGTTGCTGGGAGCAGGTGACCCTAGATTCCACACAGGAGAACTGACAGGGGTCGGTGACCCTAGTTCCCACGCAGGGAAAAAAGTCATATATACATTAAAAAGATATTACTACACCGGAGGCCGGGTCGAGGTCGCTGAGGCCGGAGAGGTCGCAGGAGTCATCACGAGCTCGGAAAAACTCCGCCTGAGTTTAGGAACCATCCCCCGAGCTCGGGAACAGTCCTCCGAGCTCGGGGGGACAGCCTAAAGCCAACAACGGAATTAGTCAGCCACAAACTTTGTATTTGTGGATGGAATCCCCCAAGAAGAGTTAGAATGGTAGTTCTGGCTCCTTGAGCGGTACCAAATAAATTATTACTCGAATCAAGGTTTTAGGCATAAAGATTTCACTGATCCGTTAGAAGGGGTCCCAACCCTTAAGGATAGGGTAATACATCTAAGAAATTATTCCACCAACTCCATTCAACGTTTACGGTTTTTGTTGACTACACTTACATAGCTAATGATTGCCAACATTTATCTGTGATTCTATAATTAGTTTCTTGAGTAAACCTGTTTTCCCTGGGCTCTGAAAGCATAAGCATGTAGAAACTAGAGACAATAAGACTGATCTGTCAAGGAGTAAGCCACGGTACTGCAGTACAGTACCATGACTTAGCCGAGGATCGGAGTCAGTAGCATAGAGGGGTAGAAAATCTGGCCCCAGAAGATCTTCCAATCTCGCGAGCACTGGGTGGACTTTGCTTGCTACGTCTGCCAGCATCATCTTTCTCTTCTCTCGTAAGCAAACGCAAGCCAAGTGGTAACACGTTGGAGAGAGCTAGTACTAGCAGCTGCAGAGAGCTACATGCGCGTCTGCGGGCGCGAGCTTTTGATCACCTCGTCAAGTCGTTGCTTCAAATCACGGTATAGTATCTTTAAAAAAAAATCATGGTATAGTAGGCTCTGTCAGATAATCTCTTGCTATTAATCCGCAAATCTCATCAGCAGTGGTAGCCATGCATTATACTATGCTGCACACGCATTCGCGCCCAGGTTCACAATCCTGGCGAAATTTTGAAAATTTTGGTCGATATTTTGGATTTCAACGGGGTTTGAGATTCTAAATCTCGGCAGAATAAAAAAAGAAATGAAAATTTCTGAATTGCTACAGTAATTTCAGTAAATCTTGGTGAAATCAGTCGCGTCCACGCTGTCCCAATAATCGATACTCCATGTGGGTGCCGTACAGTGTCCCAATTGAGCCTTAGGGGCCTACGCTAAGAACTCCGATTCAATGTACATCTACTATGACTTCTTTTCTATCTCCCTGTGGTTTCAATTCTAAAATATACACATGTATCTTAGTTTTAGTTTATATTCCTAGTTCGTCCTTATCACTATTTGTACCGTAAAAGTAGCAAGGCAAACATAGCTACCGAACTGAACTTTACGCGCTATGCAATTCGCACGTATATTACAAAATACTATATCCAGCTTCGTCCGGTTTGTTCAAACAAGAAACACCACTTTGTTAAATTATTTTAACATAATATGACCCATGTAAATTACAGAATGATTTTTATAATAAAAGGTCTAAGTGTGATGGTTGCTAGACTAAAAGATTAAGAATCATGTGGTTTAAAATCCCTCTCTTCTCCCTTCAAAATATTTAATTATGTACTAATTAGTGTTATTAAGCATAATGCTACGAGAGGGTGCATGGCAATGCAATGACAATTAATATCCATGCATGTATTAAAACGTTAAGTTACAGTCAGTTTGATTGAGTTTTAAGATTTGAAATTAAAGTGCGAGTGGTTAGTGCATGGATAATTAAAGTGCCGGTTTTATTGAGGGTTAGTGCATGGAAACTGACGTTCCTCTGGCTTCTCTGTTTGGAAATTGACATTCCTCTCGCTTATCTCTTTGGAAACTGACTGTCTTGCGTGTAAGGAAATTGATGCATTTAGTGCGAGGAATTGCTCTAGCTTCTCTTTTCCTCGCACTGGCTTATCTCCTTGGCTATATAAGAACCTCCTGTGCATCTAAGCAAAAGGGTGAACTGAGCACAGAAAGAAAGTACACACATAAAAGAAAAAGAACAGAAAAGTTCTCTGACCATTGAGGGAACTCTAAAGGTTAAGAAAAAAGAGGGGGGGGGGGGGAATTGACATGCAAGACATTGCTAACATGTCTCAATGTGAGTTTGTGCTCTTGCACATATAAAGAATGATTTGTGTTTTTGCACATATAAATGTTACTTATTCGGTTTAATGAAATTGTGCTAAACAATCTTACAACCTCCACATTTATGCTTACACACTTCACTAAATTACATGCATACAACAATTCCTCGTCGATCATTCAGTCCACACATCCGGACTCTGCCGGCTGAACGTACCACATGTGCTTAGATATCCGTGTAAGTGGTTGTCGCGTGTTCGAATTTCACATTACAAAACAACCTTCTTTAGTATCAGTAACATTATTTTTTTCATCTTAACCTATGTCAAATAAATTTCAAAAAACAATTTGCACGTTAGAAGGAGCTCCTGTCGCACTACTGCTGCTGGAAAGTATCGCCCTGCTGCTGCTCTACCGCAGCTCGGTAGGTGCTGCCGCTTTGCCGCAGCTTGGCAGGAGCTGGCAACACCTACTTCTCTGCCGTAGTGTAGTACTGTGCCTCCTTCCACAGCCGCCGAGCGCTCCCGTGGTCGTCGTCCTGCCACGAATAACAACGCTTCCAAGCTTCCCTAACACGACTGCCGGCTCTTCCGTGTGCACTCAGAGAGAGAGATTTGCAATTCTTCTGACAGAGGAGCCAGATTCGTAGAAAATGAAGTCTACCGAGCCAGAAAGTGAACGGTTCGATCAACGAATGTGATGCGAAGGTAAATGAATATAAAAGTTCAACTGTATTCGCCCACATTTGAAAATTGAAATTCAGTGATTCAGAGTTTTCAGACATTTTCTCCTGTTCATTTGACAACCTAATATATCACAGAAATGACTTGTCCTTCCATCATTGATTCACTCTTAACATGCATATGGTCAACGTGGCTAGCATGTCTTCAATTTGTGGGATGCTACTGCATAGGATTGTTTTGTCCACTTCTTTTTTTCGTAGTGACCAACTTGTCTGATCATACCATGTGCAGACGTGGAAGATGTCATCAGGTAACCAGGGCAAGGAGGCACCGCTGCAGAGTAGACCATGGGGGCCACCATCGAGCGGGAGGGGCACACGCCGACAAGGGCTCTGCCGTGAGACCGTCGGCGATGACGGAAACGGCAGGGCTGGTTGCTTGCTGTTATGGATGGTGGTTATTAGTTAGTGGGCATCCAAAGGCTGGCGTGTGTTGTGTGATGGTGAATAGTAATTGTCGTTTGTTACTGTCGGTAAAGCTGTGGTCAGGATGCCAGGCTGTGTAATTAGTTGGAGAGAGAGAGAGTCTTGGGAAGGGATATATATCGATTGCGTGGGGGAGAAAGAAGAAGACATGAAAATGAATTGACATCTATTTTCCTCCTCCCTCTGTTCTGTGCGTTCGTGTTCTTCCTGTTTGCTATTTCTCCTCCGATCTGTGCTAAATCTCACGCCCCGGTCTTTGGCGGCAATGAGAAACTACTGGATGTAACAACTGTATCGAGCCGCCTCGATCGCACCTTGAGTCGTAAAATCCCGGAAAGGGTTGGGGAACACAGATCGAGCAATCGGTTCGAGATCCCCGTGAAATTCTTTCGAGACTCGGTTGGCTCGGCTTGATCGAAAGAGAGGTGTAGTCTAACAGACTCACCACGGCTCCACCAAAGCCTTCCATCCAAACCCAATTCGCCTTGGAGGCGATGGGTGAGACTGAGCGAGCAGGAGCACGTATGAATGGAATCAAGGAGAGTTTAGATCCGCTTCTTCGCACGTGTCGAAATGATTGATGCGACCCAACAAAGATTAATGTCTCTGACGGATCTCACAAATAAGGCGATCGAAAGCGAGCTCGAGGGAACAACAATTACTCTCGAGGCAGATGGAAGCAACCGCTCAAAAGAGTACGAATCACCGCAGGAAGGGTGATGGAGATGAACCGGAATGGGGAAGGGGTGGCAACAACAGTTGGGAAAGGATTACTTACGCCGGCACCACCAGAACAATGGATGAACTTAGAGGGGGAGACGTCAACAGCTTTTGGGGCACCACATTCTGGGAGACAGAGTGGAGGTCCTCTGACTGCATTGCTCAGCATCAGCGTCAACAAAGAGACATGGGAGGTACAACAAGAAGTCCTTTACCTAAGCTAAATTTTCCAAAATTTGATGGGGAGGGGCCTAAAATTTCAAAGGACAAATGTGTTGACTACTTTCGGATATTCAATATACCTGATGCATTGTGGGTAACCGCGGCTACAATGCATATGGAGGGAAATGCAGCACGCTGGTTACAGGTCTACAAGGCCAGAAATGAACTAGGCGATTGGGAACAGTTTATTCAAGCAGTGGAGAGGAAGTTTGGCGCTTTTGATCACCGAAGATTACTGGAAGAGTTGGTGGTTGTCAAGCAGATTGAAACAGTATTGGAATACAAGAATCGGTTTGACGAACTGATGTATGAAATTTTGATCCACAACCCTTATTATGGCGAGGAGTTATTTGTATCTCAATTTGTTAAAGGGCTGAAACCTGAGCTGAGGGGAGCTGTTCAAAGCATGATTCCAGAGTCGGTGGACCGCGCAGCTCTTTTAGCCACAATTCAGCAAGATATCCTTGATCGTAGCAAGAATTGGAAAGCAAAAGTAGGAAGTGTTAAAGATTGTGGCCATGCAAATAAATCTGACAGTCAAGCAAGCAACAATAGGACAAACCAAGGTGAATTGTGGAGGGCTAGGCAAGTGCGTGAATATCGTCGTGCTAATGGTTTGTGTTTTCAATGTGGTGACAAATTTGAGCCAAATCATTACTTACAGTGTAAAAAGAAGAATCCAGCACAGTTATTAGCATTGTCAGTTGAAGAGAAAGAAGAGATATTATCAGATGCAGTACTGGATATGATTGAGACTGAAGAATTGCACAAGGAAGAGGTGGGCAATTTGTCATTGAATGCCTTGGCAGGAACTGAGGAGAGTGAAACTATCCGTATTTTAGCCCTAGCTCGAAATCAAGTCATGTTGATATTATTAGATTTTGGCAGCTCTCATAGTTTTGTTAATAAAGGATTTTTGCACAAAATCGGTTGTGTTCCTCAAAAGATCAAACCAATGGAGGTAAAGGTCGCTAATGGAGATAAGATATGGTGTGACCAGTGGGTACCAAATCTGGAGTGGTGGACTCAAGGTCATACTTTCCAGATGGATATGAGAGTGCTAGAATTGGGAGCTTATGATGCCATTTTGGGAATGGATTGGTTAAACCAACATAGTCCCATGATATGCAAATGGAAGGAGAAAATAGTTGAGTTCCATCACAACGGTCAACCAGTTCGTCTACAAGGTGTGACAGGAATTGAGCATAAGGAAATCAAATCCTTATCGCTGGAGCAATTGGTTAAATGGAACAAGGGAAATAATATTTGGGCGTTGGCTATTGTGGAAACTCAGCCGGCTGAAGAAGTTGAGTCCATACCAGACATTATTGAGCAGGTGTTAGAGCAGTATGATGATGTATTCAGGGAACCCAAGGGCTTACCACCAAGGAGACAATATGATCATGCCATAACTCTTAATCCGGGAGCTGCTCCAGTCAATGCTAGACCATACAGGTACTCACCATTCCATAAAGATGAGATTGAAAGGCAGGTAGCTGAGATGCTTAAGTCTGGAATTATTACACCTAGTGTAAGTCCTTTTGCTTCTCCGGTGCTTTTGGTGCAAAAGAAAGATGGTTCTTGGAGGTTTTGCGTGGATTATCGGCGTCTAAATGACCTCACAATTAAAAATAAATTTCCAATGCCTGTTATAGATGAACTGTTAGATGAGTTGGCTGGTACCAAGTATTTTTCAAAGTTGGATCTCCGAGCAGGATACCATCAAATTTGTATGAAGGAAGAGGACGAATTCAAGACTGCATTCAAGACTCATCAAGGTCATTATCAATTTAAGGTAATGCCATTTGGTCTCACAAACGCTCCCGCAACATTCCAATGCATAATGAATTCAATTTTAGTACCTTATTTGAGAAAGTATGTGTTGGTCTTTGTGGATGACATTTTAGTATATAGTTCTGACTTGAACAGTCATGCTGATCACTTAAGAGCAGTATTGCAAACTTTGAGGGAACACCAGTTCTTTGTGAAGAGATCCAAATGCACTTTTGCTCAACAGAAACTTGAATACTTAGGTCACATTATCTCGGATCTGGGTGTTGCTACTGACCCAAAGAAAACTGCAGTTATGCTCCGGTGGCCGAAACCAAGCAATCTGACAGAGTTGAGAGGATTCCTGGGGTTAACAGGATACTACCGAAAATTTGTTAAACATTATGGCATTTTAGCAAGACCCTTGAACAACTTGTTGAAGAAGAAGAGTTTTAGTTGGGATGAAAAAGCTGAAGAAGCTTTTCTGTTTTTAAAGCAGGCCATGTCGTCTACACCGGTGCTGCAGTTGCCTGATTTTGAACATGAATTTGTAATAGAGACTGATGCTTGTGAGCAGGGCATCGGGGCAGTATTGCTGCAACAAGGGAGGCCAGTTGCATTTTTCAGCAAGGCTCTCGGGCCAAAACATCAGAGTCTATCAATTTATGAAAAGGAATTTTTAGCTGTAATGTTGGCAGTGGAACGGTGGCGATCATATCTGCAGCGCAATGAGTTTGTTATCAAAACGGATCATCGAAGCTTGTGTTACTTGCAAGACCAGCAGCTACAATCTGATATACAAAGAAAAGCTATGACCAAATTGATGGGCTTAAGGTTTCGAATCATGTATAAAAGAGGAACAGACAATAGAGTTGCTGATGCTCTCTCCCGAGTGGGTCACTTGATGGAAGTACAGGCCATTTCTGCAGTACAGCCTGTGTGGGTTCAGGAAGTACTTAATTCGTATGTCACTGATGCAGATGCACAATGTAGATTGACTCAATTAGCCATCCACAGCCCAAATGAGCAAGGCTTCGAGTTGCACCAAGGGTTGATCCGGAAGAAAGGACGGATATGGATCGGTAACAACTCAGCTTTGCACACTAAGTTGATTTCTGCATTTCATACAAGCGCCATTGGAGGGCATTCCGGTATTCAGGCAACTTATCACAGATTGAAAAGGATATTTTGTTGGTCGGGAATGAAGTTGCATGTTGAAGAATTTGTGAAACAATGTCAGACATGCCAACTTGCAAAAGGAGAGCGATCCAAGCCGGCAGGGTTGCTGCAACCTTTGCCAACTCCGGAAGCTGCATGGCACGATCTGACTATGGACTTCATTGAGGGATTACCATTATCTGAGGGTTGCAATGTCATCATGGTAGTAATTGATCGTTTTTCGAAGTATGCTCACTTCATAGCTCTGCGCCACCCGTTTACAGCTCAGAAGGTTGCAAAACTGTTTTTGGAGCATGTGGTTAAGTTACATGGAGTGCCGAGGACGATTGTTTCGGACAGAGATAAAATTTTCACTAGTTTATTTTGGCGGGAACTCTTCCAAGCCTTGGATGTCAAGCTGCAGTTTAGCACGGCTTATCATCCCCAAACGGATGGTCAATCGGAACGACTTAATCAATGTCTTGAGATGTATCTGAGGTGTGCAGTGCATGAGACACCAGGGAAGTGGAGATCTTGGTTGCCGCTGGCGGAATTTTGGTACAACACCACTTTTCATTCAGCTCTTCAGTGCTCTCCTTTCAAGGCTTTGTATGGAGTGGAACCAAATTATGGGATACTACCAGTGATATCCGGTACTGGTTCTGATGACATAGCAAACATTCTGCAGAATCGTCAGGAGTATGATGGGTGGATCAAACAGCATTTGGCGAGAGCACAGAATCGCATGAAGCAACAAGCAGATAAGAACCGAAGGGAACGGGTATTTCAAGTGGGGCAACAGGTTCTGCTCAAGCTCCAACCTTATGCACAAAATTCAGTGGTGAATAGGCCATTTCCCAAGCTAGCGCACAAGTTCTATGGTCTGTATGCTATACTGGAAAGAATTGGCCAAGTAGCTTACAAACTGGATTTACCAGCAGGGTCTCAAATACATCCAGTCTTCCATGTCTCTCAGTTAAAAGCCTTCAATCAGGACCACTCTCCAGTTTTCCTAGAGCTACCTAAAATAACAGAGCTGGATGTTCGGGACACAGAGCCAGAAATGATATTACAGAGAAGATTGGTCAAGAAAGGAGGAGCTGCAGTGGTTCAAGTGCTTATCAAATGGTCCGGACTTCCGCCGTCAGCAGCCACTTGGGAAGACATCAGCGTTCTCCAGAATCGATTTCCATCAGCCATTGCTTGGGGACAAGCAACGCAGTCGAGCGGGGGGTAGTGTTATGGATGGTGGTTATTAGTTAGTGGGCATCCAAGGGCTGGCGTGTGTTGTGTGATGGTGAATAGTAATTATCGTTTGTTACTGTCGATAAAGCTGTGGTCAGGATGCCAGGCTGTGTAATTAGTTGGAGAGAGAGAGAGTCTTGGGAAGGGATATATATCGATTGCGTGGGGGAGAAAGAAGAAGACATGAAAATGAATTGACATCTATTTTCCTCCTCCCTCTGTTCTGTGCGTTCGTGTTCTTCCTGTTTGCTATTTCTCCTCCGATCTGTGCTAAATCTCACGCCCCGGTCTTTGGCGGCAATGGGAAACTACTGGATGTAACAATTTCGGTTCTCTCGGCCCCAATTTTTTTGGATTTTAAATTTTCTTTTTCAATTTCATCCAGATTTCAGCCGAAATTCTGAAATCTTGTTGAAATTTTGGATTTCGGCCTCCTCCGAGATGTGGTCCGAAAACAAAATTTGAAATCTTGCAAGCAGTTCATCGCTTCATCATTGGCTCGGGATCCCCGCCCGATCCAGATCCTTTGTTAAATACTATCAAAGTACAATATGAGTAGTGCTTCTAATCATGCAGGGCTCGAGGTCACATGATTCTAGATTTCCAGACCCTCATATGTATTTTTGTACTAGTCCCATGCTCTGGCTAGTGCACACAATTACTTAGAGTATAGCATCATTGTCCATACACAAATTTTAATAAAGGAGTATATTGATAATATTTATGTAGTCTTACAAACTTGGCCTTGAGGGCCGCATACATTAAATAAAGTATGTCGCGAAAGGTAAATAAAGATAGAGCCCAAGTGGTTTGCCATAACCCACAAGCAACTGATTGGGGATTGTGTCCTAATATTCGGCCTCATTGTCATCTCCAAACACGGTGGCACAGAAGTACCCTATTTTTTAATCTTCGTCTTCAACAGGTAAGGTGAGTACTTTCGTGCTCTGCAAGACTTTTACAAATACCATTAACTACATGTAAGGTTAGTCAAAGGGAGGATATATGTCTAGTTTTCTCAAGGCCAATTTCTGGATTACATATGAGAATAATAGTAATTTCCAAAATAATAATTGTAAAAGCATTACTTAAACAAATGTAATTACAAAACGAGCAATAAAGATTTATAATAACTTTGAGAACCTATTGCCTATACAACTTTGCTAATATGGTAACACAAGCCCATTAGTACATCATATCCAATATATTCATTTTGAGTCCAACAACCTTTGTTAAGAATTCAGTTTTGAAAACCATCAAAATCTAACCAAGTATGGCTTTTCCTTACAATGCCCATGACCGAGGGCACGACTAATCGAATAGATTTGATTATCACTCTGTTGAGAATGTACATCTGTACCCATAAGATATAATCATCTCGTATTGTCCATGCATGTGGAATATAAGAACCCGGGTACCCTCATGACAAGCCCAAGAGGGAGGCCCAGAAGATACTCCCCGCGTCAGGCCCCGCTGCCGTGCGCGAGGGGACATATCCTAAAGGAAGTTGAACTTATATTTAGATATGATAGATACGGTTGTAATCCGAGTCGTTAATAGGGTAGATAAAGATGTAAACTCTATCCTATTAACTGACTAGAATCTTGTAACCGATCGGAATCTCCAAACCGATCAGGACTCTGTAAGCCGCCCCACCCCCGCTATATAAGGGAGAGGGCGGGCAACAACATAGAGATCCGATCATCCAAGCATAGAGCAATCAAGCCATAGAGCATAGAACACCTCATATCGCCCGAGCATATTGTGCTTTGAGCAACCCTGCATCCAAGAGATCCATATAATCCTAGCACACGAGATTAGGTATTATCTCTCCGCGAGAGCCCGAACTCAGATAAACCCCTTGTCTTGTGTGACCTTCGAGTTTGAGATCAAGCGCTTACCCCATAAATTCATTGCCGACTACAAAAGTCGACAGTTGACGCGCCAGGTAGGGGAAGCGCTATAATCTTTTCCCACAGACTCGATGGCAGCAATCGGTGGATTCATCGCCACCTTCGTCTCCGACCAGGCCTTCCGCTTTGGAAACCTGGACTTCGTCACAGATGCGCGCGGAGAGCTTGTCTGTCTGGTCCAAAACCAGATCCGATCTGGTAAAGATCAGGCCAACCCATCTCAGGTATGTCACTTTGACTTGGCCGGCAAACCAGTCGGCATCGCGAGGAATTGCTGCGATCTTCGTAGCATCTTCGCGATAGAAGAGCAGAAGACCGATCTCCAACGCCAACAAGAAGAACAGGAAGCTGCGGGGGAAGATCGTCTTCGTAAGGGTAAGGAGGTGCAGGTGCGATCGCTTCGATCTCGCGGCCGCAATGTCCGCGAGGACCTCCTGCAATCCAGGTTGGGAGATCAAGCGCCTACCCCATAAATTCATTGCCGACTACAAAGTCGGCGGCTGGCGCGCCGTAGGGAAGCGCTATAATCTTTTCCACGCACTGATGGCGCAATCGGTGGATTCGCCGCCACCTTCGTCTCCCGCCAGCCTTCCGCCGGAACTCGGACTTCGCCGCAGATGCGCGGAGAGCTTGTCGTTCGGTCCAAACCGATCCGATCCGTAAAGATCGAGCCAACCCATCTCGTATGTCACTTTGACTTGGCCGGCAAACCAGTCGGCGTCGCGAGGAATTGCTGCGATCTTCGTGGCATCTTCGCGATAGAAGAGCAGAAGACCGATCTCCAACGCCAACAAGAAGAACAGGAAGCTGCGGGGGAAGATCGTCTTCGTAAGGGTAAGGAGGTGCAGGTGCGATCGCTTCGATCTCGCGGCCGCAATGTCCGCGAGGACCTCCCGCAATCCAGTTGGGAGATCAAGCCGCTTTCGCGACGCCAATGCGTAACGCCGCCGCCTCCAAGACGCTTCTTGACAAACTCGACCCGATGATTGCATCGGATAGCCCGACGGCCCCGATCGTGGCCCAGATCAAGGCCATGGTGACGGCGGCCGCAATTTGGCGAAATCAGGAAAAGCCGGTAGGTGAAGCGTACTTGAGCTCCCACGCGGCTTTCGGCACGGCCATGAGCCACGCTGCGCTTCGAAGCGCCACCTTCGGCAGACGGCCACGAGCCTACGCTGCGCCCGAAGCGCCACCTTCAAGACGCCACGAGCCTACGCTGCATACTGGCGCCTCCTTCGGCTAAGAATGCCACGAGCCACGCTGCGCCGAGCGCCGCCACACCATCTACAAGCCTACGCTGCGCCACGAGCAAAGATGGCATGATCACAAGAACATATGGAGCATAAAGTAGCTAAGTCGCTTTTTACTCAATTATGTCATTATAAATAAAATTATTGACTTTCCTGACTTGTTATTTAGTTGACCCACAACTAAGCATTAAGTCGGGGGCTACACCTAATAGCGTGCGCATGCGCACCTTTTTTGAGTTGTATTTTTCTTCTTTTGCTTAACGATTGCGAGTGAATCCGAAAGCGATAACTCCAAATTGTGAAGCTCACCCCATGAACGCGAACTTTAGTCATCCAAAACACGTGCACAGGAAAAGAGCCATGAGCCGACTCCCAACGCCGGGGCTAGACTAGTCAGGCAGAGTGCTTAAACAAAAGAGTCAAACCACTTGATGAATTCAAAATCAATAAGGAAAAGAGTAAAAACTCTAAAATTATATATACACCAATGACATCACATCCGAGTGAATTGTTTTTACATTGCCTAAGTTCGCATATACATGATTTCGTGGCTACTAAATTTGGATGCGATGTGTGTGAGCTAACGCTTCAACGATTTACATCAAGAATTTCGACGACGAATGAATTTAAAGGAGTGGCGGTGAATTTTGCCTCGGCGGGAAAAGCGTTTTGACTTCGTGATATCGTTTGGGATACAAGATGTCCCAAGATGAGCCGATCGCTGAATTCCAATAATAGGGCTAGGAACCACTGAGAGTTTAACGCGTGGAGCTCTATTGAGTCCTTCACGATCTCTTTGCCTACAACAGGCACTCGATCGTAAAGGAAAACTAGTCGGAAGTCGCATCAAGAATCGAAGCACTCGGCGTGAAGCATGACTCGGTTGGTCAGAACCGTGAAGGCGGCAACTTGATCGCAAAGGACTCGGGGCTCTTGTGGAATATAAGAACCCGTACCCTCATGACAAGCCCAAGAGGAGGCCCGTAAGATACTCCCGTGTCAGCCCCGCACGCCATGCGCGAGGACATATCCTAAAGGAAGTTGAACTTATATTTAGATATGATAGATACGGTTGTAATCCGAGTCGTTAATAGGGTAAATAAAGATGTAAACTCTATCCTATTAACTGACTAGAATCTTGTAACCGATCGAAATCTTCAAACCGATCAGGACTCAGTAGTCGCCCCACCCCGCTATATAAGGGAGAGGGCGGGCAACAACATAGAGATCCGATCATCCAAGCATAGAGCAATCAAGCCATAGAGCATAGAACACCTCATATCGCCTGAGCATATTGTGCTTTGAGCAACCCCGGATCCAAGAGATCCATATAATCCCAAAGACACAGGATTAGGGTATTATCTCCTCCGAGAGCCGAACTCAGATAAACCCCTTGTCTTGTGTGACCTTCGAGTTTGAGATCAAGCGTCTACCCCATAAATTCATTGCCGACTACAAAAGTCGACAATGCAATTTACACTTAATAGGATAGGGTGACTTAAGAGATTATAACATGGTCTTTACAATACATACCAAGCCCTAACATCACCCCACCCGATGATCCCTCAATGTATGGACGTCCGTTACCATTACAATGAGGTAAACATCAGTGTGTCGGACAACCTTGCATTTAAGGTGCAAGTGTGTCCTCAGACATGGACGCTCGTTACCATCATTCGCACACCCAAGTCAACCTATAATCTACAGTCTGCAGGGATAATGCTAGCTCTTAGTAAATTATTCAGCCAGGTCCTATCCATAAGGACATGTGGTTTGTACGATATATGCTACGATCAACAGCACTTGAGTTCGGTCCTTAAGTGACTCAGGCGAAACACACTAACCTCAATTCCACACTTACTTACCACTCACCCGAGATAAAAATCATTTTGTTTTGCATTTTGCCCATGTAAAATTTTCAAAGTCTAACCATGTCCAAAATATATCATAAGAGTTTTTCTAAAGTA
The DNA here is from genome assembly GCA_036346275.1 of Otatea glauca. Lineage (NCBI taxonomy): Eukaryota > Viridiplantae > Streptophyta > Magnoliopsida > Poales > Poaceae > Otatea > Otatea glauca. The sequence goes on from CM070711.1 coordinate 82,714,088, forward strand.
TCCCACCGTAAACTAGAATTTTCCAAAAATGGCAATTATAAGCATGACTAAGCATTTGCTAGGTATATTCCTCTAAGTCCTACAAAAGTTATTCTAGTAAGTGGGTAACTATTCCTTGGGTGACAATGGCAGGGACATTTCAATGTCAAGGTAGTATTTGTTTCAATAGTTGGCAATAATTAATTCCCATGCAAAGGTATATCAACTTTATTCGAATTAAGCATGCACAAAATATTTATAATAAAAACAACAAAGCCTTTGAAAAACTAGGATCAACATGATCAAGAAGGTGCTTGCCTTGCTCATCGAGTGCTTGTTCTTGTTTTGGTTCAATTTCAATCGTGTCTGGTACGTTGGCGCGTAAACGAGAGAACCAAATAGCTCAAATAAAAATCCAAATAAAATCTAAAAATTACAAAACAGGTTACGGGGATATTGAATTTATAAAAAAATTTAAAACAAAAACGAAGGCATTTGGAGTTTGTATGATGGAGAATGGGCCATCCAAAATTTAGAAAAAAAGAAGTTATAATTATTTTCTTTAATTCAGAAATTATGGTTTATTGCGATGAGGCTAACGTGTGGGGCCACACTTCAAGTATATTGCTTTATTTAAAAACTGAACCAAGCTGTGGGACCTATATGTGAGTGACTAAATTTTTGAAACTGGTTTTAAAAAGAAAACTGACATGTGGGACTGGCCTATCAGTGACTGTGTGAGAGTGAGTGAGGGGGAGGAGCGCTTGATAGGTGAGGCCCGCTTGTCAGTGACTCAGAATAGGGCAGTGACTTGGGCGAGGCCACTGGCGGCGAAACTTGTGGCGCTGAGGCTCGGGATAGCAAGAGGGAGTAGAGGGGGACCTTAGGGAGGAATTGGCGGTGGTCAGAGATGACCCGAGATGGCTAGTGGCGATAGCACAATGGTGTGTCCATGGCAGATGGTGGTGATGGAGATGTGGTGGTGTTAGGGTCGAATTGATGGAGGTGAAAGCATATAGGAGGTGAGGGGATCCCATTTTGTAGGTTGGCAATGGTGGAGACTCATCGTGGGAGAATTAGCGACGATGACCCGAGACGGTGGAGAACGGTGATCGTGGCAGCGGTGTTCTAGTAGTGCTTGACCCTCGCCATTAAATAAATCATCACTTTTCTAGCTCCTTTACTTTTTTTTTTTTTGCAAATTTAGCTCACTTCCGAACGAAATTGTAAATATAGCCCCATTCCCACACTCCCTAGGCGAGGCAACACTTGCTCCTGCGCTTATCGGCTCCCACGCTCTCTAGATATGCAGAGAATATGTGTCGCCTGTCGTGTCTTCTGCAATAGGAGAGAGGATCAAATATGCAAATACCTTCAGGGAGTGACTAAATTTAAAAGAAAAAAAAACGAGTTAAGCGGGCTACAAATGTGACGACTTCCCCGTTAAAAACCAACGCTGCTGGTAGTTAATTAGGGGGAAGCCTCGCTTCCCGAATCCACCACCCACGGCGCCGGCGGCATGGCCGCGCCGAGCAGCTTCGCGGTGGCCGTCGGCGGCGCCCTCCTGCTCCTCTTGTTCGCCCTCTCCTCCACCTTCCTCTACCTCACCTCCTCCTCCGCCCCCGCCGCCTCCCCCAGCCTCCTCCTCAACCTCAAGCCCTTCGCCGCCAGGTGCCCGCCCGCCGTCGCCGCGCCTCCCCTCCGCGTCTTCATGTACGACCTGCCCCCGCGCTTCCACGTCGCCATGATGATGGACGCCTCCGTCCCCGCCTCGGGGTTCCCCGCGTGGCCGCCGTCCTCGGGTGGGATCAGGCGCCAGCACAGCGTGGAGTACTGGATGATGGCGTCGCTGCAGGACGCAAGGGGTGGATTGGAAGGGAGGCAGGCCGTGAGGGTGGGGGATCCGGAGGCGGCGGAGGCCTACTTCGTGCCCTTCTTCTCGTCGCTCAGCTTCAACGTGCACGGCCGCAACATGACCGATCCCGAGACCGAGGCCGATCGCCTCCTCCAGGTGCCGCTAATCTCACACTTCGCTAGTTATTTTTGCTCTGTCCTGTGTCCTAGAATTGATTAGCTCGGCTCGGATTCAGACAGCTCTGCGCAAAATTGTGCTTTGTCGTGTGTCTCACTTCTCTGTGTAGTGGAAAATCATCTCCGTGCAACGACGGGAAGGAAGCAGCCAAAATTTACTTGGTAAAAGCTATACTATAAAAGTCTAGAACACCCACTGATCAGACAAAACATAATGAAAAGTCAACGATCCATTGAACACAAAAAAGCGCAATGAAGATTACATGAAGAGACAGAAACCGTCGGGCTTTGAACAGTGCTTTCATTAGTTGGTGTTCCATCACCATCAACCACGCTATATAGCAACAATGGTCTCCCCAAATTCTGATAGATCAGATAGACAGATGTTTCCTTTGCCCAATAATATAACGTGGGATTTTTTTCCTGTCACTGTATTAATGGAGATTTTTTGACTCGCTCAAACACCATCTTAGTTTGAGCTAGCTCTAGAATATTTGAGAATCAGGCACTATGATTTGTCTCTTAGGTGTTTGTGGTGAGATTTTAATTGCAATATGGAATGGTGAATTTGCCTGTTAGTATTTACTATGGTTTACACTGTTTCTGAGTATGGTTTGATCTGACTCAATTGGATATGGTCAATTTGTAAAGCTTGCTCAGCCAAAACAAGATAGTTATCCCCTAGCTGTAGAATATTTAATGGTCCCAACCCTTGCGTCTTCTAAAGCATATACGAGAAAAACAATCAAATAAAAACTGGTCCATTACTCATGTGTTGCATTGGAACTGATTAGGGTGGTGTTGAACAGCGCATTTCAGGTCATTGGTATGCAGTATGATGCCTTGTAAAAGTGTCATCATGTTCTAGTTTTTAATATTGAGAAAAATAATTACATGAAATAAACAATTTAACTGTTTTTAATTTATTTTCTATTTTGGTTCTTGCAGGTTGAACTTATGGACATTCTATGGAAGTCTAAATATTGGCAACGATCTGCAGGCCGTGACCATGTGATTCCAATGCATCACCCGAATGCTTTTAGATTTCTGCGAGATATGGTGAATGCATCTATTCTTATAGTTGCAGACTTTGGGAGATACACAAAAGAATTGGCTTCCTTGAGGAAAGATGTTGTGGCACCATATGTGCATGTTGTAGATTCCTTCCTCGATGACGATCCACCTGATCCATTTGAGGCTCGTCCTACACTGCTTTTCTTTCGAGGGCGCACTGTCAGGAAAGATGTATGGAATTGATTTATGATAGTAATAACTACCTTTGCCCCTTCTCTGTGATCCATCCTAATTTGCTCATTTAGTTCACTGTTTATTTTTTAGTGGAACTTGTCTCAACATAAACAACCTTCTTTTAGAGTCTCAAGAATATGACATTTTCGGTGTTCATTTTTTCAGGAAGGGAAAATTCGTGCAAAACTCGCAAAGATATTAAAAGGCAAGGATGGTGTGCGCTTTGAGAATAGCCTTGCCACAGGCGGAGGCATTAAAATAGTAAGGCATCTCTGTCAATTTTATCCTTCTTTTCTTTACTTAGTGACCTAGACTTGGATGGATTTGCTCCTCAGTATACTAGTGTCTTCTTAATGTATAGTGGCCTTTTGTTGATGGTTTTAATATGCTGAGGTGATCTTAACTCTTTTCTATTGAGGCTTCTTGATAAGACATGTCATTTTCTAAATGGTCTGATCCTAACAGTCTACAGAAGGTATGCGGTCATCAAAGTTTTGTCTCCATCCTGCTGGGGATACTCCTTCCTCATGCCGCCTGTTTGATGCCATTGTCAGTCATTGTGTTCCTGTGATTGTCAGCAGTCGTATTGAGCTCCCTTTCGAAGATGAGGTTGATTACAGTGAGTTCTCCCTTTTCTTCTCAGTTGAAGCAGCACTAAGACCTGGTTACTTGCTCAACCAACTCAGACAGATACCTAAAAAGAAGTGGGTTGAGATGTGGTCAAAGCTAAAAAATGTCTCTCGTTACTATGAATTCCAGTATCCTCCCAGGAAGGGTGATGCTGTAAACATGATATGGCGTCAGGTGAGGCGCAAACTCCCTGCAGTTAATCTTGCAATTCACAGGAATAGGAGACTAACAATTCCAGATTGGTGGGGGTGAAAGTTAGTGCATTGTATACATATTATCATATCAACTGCTAAACTGGCATTTTTGGGGTGCATGATGAAGCCATGCAGGTCATTGCTTGTGCACCAGGAGTTCGTCTTAAGCACCATGGATGTGAATCCACGACGGTTTACTGACACATGCTAACATTATTATCCTTTTTCCTCAATGTTACGAAATAGTGGAAACAAATAAAGTGCAGTAATGTTATAGAGCAGACGTACCTGACAAAAGCATTTGTATTATATCATTTAAAAAAAAACAGAAGCACTGCAGACATATTGGATGTTGCAATTTATTTCCGTTAGATAACATTCCTTCCTGCGCTTTGCTACATTCCTCTCTGTGCTTGCTGCTTCGAGTCTCTTGATTTCATGGAGGTTTTGCCCTTCTATATGTCAAGTACTTGAAATACATGTCCGTAATGGTGTTGCATGGGACCCCCTGTTATGACACGGTTTTAATATCAATTTATTCTCGCTCACATGAAGTAGCTCAGTGCCATCTTCCTCAAACCACCTTCACCGTCCATTGAAGAAGTTCATTCATTTTTGCCGAATCGGATAAACCAACGGTAAAGAAACAGATTAGATTATCGCTCCCCATCGCTTAGGCATGTAAGAAAGCATATCATCATCCAACATACATTCAGGACGTTTTTTGAATATCCATCAGTCATATTGGCTAGTGACTCCAGATCAATATCTGGTGCCAACTCTTCTTTTGCTAGAAGTACTTTCAAAATCTTCTCCCTATTTGGTGCGTCAGGTAAGTTTAGCGTTAACTTACACGAATAATAATTAACAATCAAATGGTTAGATATCAATAAGCAGCAATTAGATGATCCCACTCCAACACACGAGACTATAGTTTCCTGCGTGGGAACCTCCTAACGACAGCCTAATCCAGGTCAAAAGGTCTATTTGTGGCACCGAGAACCAGAACGCATTCTTTATCTTTAGTGCGTAACCCCATCCCAATTTACCATAAATTCATTTTCAACTTGCGCATTGCTCAATGCTCCCCTTGATTTTCTCTCGTTCCAAGCATGCTGCGACCTGCGAAAGTTAAAACATTTATTACAGATTGTTGTATCAATAGACAAAAAAATCAATAAGAGCATATACAATAATAAAGTCCTCTACTTACTCCATCTCTCATCCATGTCATCTAAAGTAATCAATAAAACTAGCTTGTACAATAACTATCTCTAAAGGTTGTCTCTAAAGAAATACTAAACCATTTAATTTAGACATTCAACACTGACTTTATCTTTATGGCTATTATCAAAACATTAATTTCAACACTAAGAGCTGTTCGCGCCGGCTCCAACACCGGCTTTTAGCCAGCGATAGCACATATGTTCCCGCGATAGCACATATGTTCCCGTGCGATGCTTGCTACTAAATAAGAGTCGGCTCTCTTCTATCTTCTCTTTTCTCACTCTTCTATATAGGACAAAGCTGATATGTACATGCTAAAAGTAAACTAAGGTGAATTTTATTGTATATGCCTTAACAGTAACAAAAGTAATTTACGTGCTTGCATACCTCATCAATAAATATTACACTGGAAGGTAATTTTACTTGCTAACAAAAAAACAGCCTTTACATAATTCTCTCCTTCGCCAAAACACTGAAAGAAAACAAAATACCATTTAGTCTTGAGAAGCACATAGTACACCTCATTGGTTGCTCTTGGGATGAAATAATACCTTCGACGTAATGCTTGGCATTGATATGTTGATTAAGTTAGCGCATGCTTCAGTTGCTACTGCTCTAGCAAACATTGTTTCCCCAGTGTCAGGAGGCCTAAACAACGGTATTCCCTTGCAAAACTGTGAGTAGAAGATTGAGAGCAGGCACTTTTAAGATCTCAACGTAACCAAAGCAACAGAATTAGGTAGTCAACATAATCCTTGAAATTAAATTTTTAACAGCTAAAATTAACTAATATACTATTATCATCTTATAAGCATATGATAAAGAAAGGAGAGGCTGGGGACTCAACATCCTTGGAGGCCAAGAGTTTCATGCAAAAGTCAGGAAAAATGATTTTCCTTCTCTGCCTATCAATTAAACCCGGCTAGTCTATAAGAGCCCAAATTTTCTTCCTTCAAGATATTTTGCCATTCTCAATTTAGGAATTTTGGAAATGGAACCCTAGAGAAATAACACTGCCAAATTGCCAAGAACCATAGTGCATTCAGACAAACTCTGAAAGGAATTAGAAGACTAAACGCCTATGGATTTCACTTTTGTTTTCATGTAACTATTAGTTGGATGAAATGCTTTTGAGCAGGGCTTGAAACCTGTTTATTATATTCAGCTACACACCTTCAGATAACACACTTGAATAATCACAGCATTTCATAAATTACCTCAACACGATTCTACGCAACCATGTCTAGGGGGACGATGTAACAGGAAAGCTTTGTTGTACAGATTGTAGAAGCAAGAGCAACTTCCCCATGCTACCTTTTGCTTTCTCCATGTTTGTCTGCTCGCCAATGTGAGGTCTCTCTCTCAAGTAATGACAGCACAACGGGCAGGTGTGCCCCTTGAAAAGCCACACGGTGACGCATCTGGTGTCGAAAGATTGGGAGCATTCACCGGCGACATTGCGCCGCCGCCGACGCTCAGGAAGTCCTCTATGCATATGGAGCATTGGTCGGTCGGGGCTATCTCGATGGTCTGCATGACGGTCTCGGCGCAGGCACGGCGATCCCCTACGCACGCAATCATGTTGGCGAGCAGCTCGCAGCTGACTGAGCTGCTCGCTGCCATGCAAGGCCGCGCCGCCTCCATTGCCGACACAGTGCTATCCCCTTCTCGCCCATAGCTTCGCTTCCACATCCTGTACCGCCATGTGCTCCACAAATGCCAATTGCGCCAGAGGCTGGCAGCGCCATCAATTTCGTCGGTAAGCACCGCCGCCATAGGCGATCCGCGCCGCCTCCATGGTTTGTCCGAAGCATGATTTTTGCTCCATCTTCACACTGCTGACTCGGCCATGCTCTAGAGTACTCTCCAATCCGCAGTAACGTCAGCAAGAGCTCGTCGTCGCCCTCCATCTCTTCGGTGAACTCCACCGCCCCCAAATCCTTCATCCATGGCCACCACTTCAATTCGGCGCCACCCTTACTTCCTTCCCCCAAATTGAACCTCTCCCAACCTTCTTTTCTTCCTTGCGGTGCCATGGGACCGCCCCTTCGATGTCCTCGTCGCCGGGAGGGCGTGCTGGCATGGCACGCCGCGGTCATACCTGTGCGCCGTGCCGCCACATCCGTTCTGCCGCCTCCCGTCTCCCTTTCCATGCCAACCGCGTCATGAGCCTTGCCTCTCCACCATCAAGCTCCCTGTGTCCTCTACCAACCAGTCATGTCGCCGGCGTGCACCCCCGCGCCGCCATGGCTGCCGTCACCGCCAGCATCCTCAGGACTGCCTCCGGCCAGGCCAAGGCCACTGTTAACTTCCCCGTGTTTGGGACGTGCTTGTGCGCGCGTCTCCCCGTCTCTCCGTCGCCGGGACCTCCCCGCCGCCGCCCTTGTTTGAACCGCCCCCCAACACCATTGCGCTGCCGTTCCGGCCAACTCCGTCCACCTCTGCGTCACTAACTGCCACCACTAGCTTCCCCTCGTCCCAGAACACGCCATGCTCGCGATGTTGTCGCCATTCCGCTGCTTGATCTCCCCACCGCCGTGCGTCTCTCAACCCTGTTCCGGGTCGTCGCTCCCTCTCTCTGCCGCCGCCCACTATTTGTGTTGCCTTCTCCTCTCTGCTCCGTCGCCGCCCCCTGATCTGCCATTCCGTTGCCTCGTCAAGGCGCCGCTCCGTGCCCGCCTCCTCCAGCCGCGGTCACCGCGTCGTACCCGATCCGCTCAGCGCCGCCTCCCCTCTCCGGCGTCTCCCTCCTCCGCCACTTCCTCCCCTTCCCGAAGGTGGCGTGGGGATGCAGCGCCAAGAGGGCAGCGTAGAGAGGGGGCAATAGCGGAGAGGGGATGGGGCCGACGAGGGAGAGGTAGGAGGAGATGAACAGGAAGAGGAGCAAGGGGCGCGCGGGGGAGGAGAGACGGCGCCGGAGGAGGCAGAGGGACGCCGTCGGGAGTCGAGCACGGGAGGGAGGAGACGACAAGTGTAAAGAATACTCTAGAAAGGATCGTACGGCCAACAACGTTATAAGCGAGATCTAACCGTCTACATTAATTAGATGACGTGGACGAATGAGGAAGCTGGGAAACCTCTTATGGAACTTTCTTTGTGTTGGATCCTAGTACGTAGATACATTTCATGATTAACCCAAACAGAATTGCTAGAAATTTTTTCAATGATTTTTTTAGATATCAATTAAATTTCTAATCTTTCGATTTGTATCGTGATTTATGTGACCGCCCATCTTTATCTTCGTCGAGGCTCCGACAAGCTTCTTTAGGGCCAGGGTTCACTCAGGTTAAGGTTTTGGATTCACATAACCAAGATTTATAGGGAGGCTAGGGCAGCAGGAGGATTAGCGGTTGGTGGTTGGCAGTGGTGAAGTGGTGCGAACGCCACAGGCCGTAGGCTAAGGGCGGTAGAGGTCGACGGAGACAACAAGATCAAGAGAATATTAGGAGGCAGATAGAGGTGGTGATGGATTTGACGGTGGGTAGCCACCGAAGACGGGGAAGAAGGGCAAGGTGGGGGAGATGGAGGCCGGCAGCAGTGATGGCGGGAGAGAAGGTTGTGAGCGGTAGCGACAACAAGAGATGAGGAAGCGAGTGGCTGCGTTGGTAGGGAAGGAAGAACCGTGGAGGGGCCTCACCGGCGTTGGAGGCGAAGCCGACGAGGTGGTGGGGCAGTTGAACATCGGGTACTATCAGTGGAGGCAGGGCGACGCACTCAGGAAGGTGAGAGCATCTGTCAAATCTAAACCTGATGTTCTATTTTTATTACTATAGAACGTGGAAAAAAGTTGCTGCATAAATCGGTTGAAAGAAACGTTTCTTCCCAGGTACATCAGAATCATCATTGTTCACCGGAGCATCACATTGACTTTTATTAGTACCTGACCAATATTTTTTATTTCAATTTGCGATTCCAATAATTATTCCCCAAAGTTAATCTGTACTATTCAGCAGTTAAGGGGCAATGCTATCTTGTTATATGGACATGTTCTGCTGATCACACCAAAAGCTTCTTTTATAGTCCTTGTCCTAGTTTGAAGTCTTCTTTGAGAAAACAAAGATATCAAGAGGCCAAAGCATGCCATGACATGTATGAATTGCCTATACTAAATATTTTGACTCCTATCACATGGACACCTAGAAGATGATTCCATCAAACCGCTGACTAATGACCATTAAGAAGAACATCAGGCACCAGATCATGGAGAACTTAAGAGGCCCAAGCTGAGTCCAACTCGGCGGCAATGCTGAGGTGTAGTGCCTATAGCTCATGTAAAGCGAAGCTTAGGAGATCAAAAAGGGATAAACTACACATGAAATGAGCATGACATGGCCAAGAATTAGAAGTGATGCAATTTCTGAAGCCAAACAGATCAAGACAGCACAGCAAGCATGCTTTTGTTGTCAATGCTTGCAAGAATGCAAGTAGTTAGTAGCGGAGTCAGAAATTTTTCAGAGCCTGGGCAAGCTTTACTACTGCCAATAAATACGAATAAGTCCGTATACACATCACACAAGTAAAATTGAGAAACACAATAAGTTTTTTTTACTAAAAGCGTAGTACAATACACATGCGACATCCATGGGTGAAAACAAATAAAGATGCGACAAGTACCTCACTACGGCACTACCAACGTTTTGACGGTTCTCCAACAAAAGTTAACCACACACCAAAAAAGATTCTGCAGGATAAAAAAATATATTGATTAGTGCATTATATAACATACTTCTATGCTTTTCCTCCCAATGTACAAATTTTGAAGAAGTAAGCAAAATGGTAAGTAATCACCATCTAACTTTCATTCATGCTTTAATATTTATGTAACTTTAAAAAAGAAATGCATAGAAACACCTCTCAAAATATATTCACATCGATTTATTGAACTAGTGCATCATATGCCACTAATATGCTAATCACGCCTAATATGAGGCAAACTCATTTTCCGAGTCGTCATGCTTTGAAACCATCACATAATAGTGACATCAAGTGCTTTAAATATCTCGCACTCGGTAACATTTTATGTTGCAATTTGCTACAGTGTTTTTATTTATTAAACTTTACCTTTTCTTCGATTTTGTTATGATATTACTTCTTCATAACCCTTTTCAAAGGTAAATTCATAACCCTGCTTAATAAAATACAAACAGTCCACACAGCCAAACTCATACCTTTCAGTTTTCGTCGTCGTTGCCCAGTGCCCATGGTAACGCCTGCTTCGTCGCTCGTAGGCCCACGTGCGATGCCGACTGCCGCTTCGACGTCCCCTGCTCTGTTGCCTCCATGGAGCGACCGACCCTGTGTCCTGCTCTGCCGCCTGTAGCCCGCTGGCTCGTTCATGGTGCCGACTGTCGCTCCGCCACCCCATGTTGGAGCGGAGACGAAAAGGAAATCGATTACTTGATTCTTTCCTCCGATCAAATTTAGAATGAGCTGGTTTATGGATGTGTGGAATGCAGCTTGCGGACTTTGGCAGTTTGGCCCACTGATTGGCCTATTGGTGTGTGACGTGCAAAGATTCACTCTTGCCGTAGGCAAGAAGTTGTCCGAGAAGAGCTCCGCCTGCTGCTTTCATGGAGACGACGGCATTCGGACTGCTCCACTGCAGATCGCCTCCGCAAGCAGTGGTTGGCACTTGATCTGGGGGAATAATGCAATAATCCATCCATCAAAAGGATAAGCAAACAATACGAACACAAGGCATTTGTGTGCCTGAGACTTTGCTTTAGCGCAAACGACATACTAATAACAACAATAGTTGGTAAGTGAGCAGACTAGGATACCGTGATAACATGCATTCGCATATCCTTTTATTCCATTCCAAGTTGCTCCTGTGCCGCAGGGGCCTCTACCTGGATGGTCCTATTCGATTCTGAAAGTGCATCTAGGCCCCTTAAGTAGTTTTGGTGATAGATGACAACACAATTGAAGAACTAATGTCTAAATGAGAATTTGTGCAGAGTTTGAGGCAATATCATCCTAGAAAAAGCAAATTGAAGATCATAGAAGAGTTTAAAATTTGTGAAGACGGAATCAAGACTTGTTGTAAAGTTTTCTATTTTTATTTGAGTCTAAGGATAGTCGTACTATTAAGAGGGATACAATGAGAAATCACTTTTAGGATATACGTGTGCTCAAGGATGAAAATTGCATTGCATAAAAACTCTAAACACTTCTTTTTGGTCAGAATGCACACTTCTGGCCGAATGGGCCAACCCGGAGTATCCGGACTTTTGTCCGGACTCTCCGGGTTGAGACTCTGCTGTACTCGATAGTCCGAGTATCCGGACATTTGGTCCGGACACTCCGGGTTAATTAGTCCGGAGTCTCCGGGTTTTTATCCAGAGTCTCCGGGTTAGCTGCCTCGGTATGTTCTAAATATTCCCAATCCGGAGTCTCCGGGTTGTAAGTCCGGAATCTCCGGGTTGAGCACAGCTCACCCCCAACGGCTGGATTTTGGAGCACCTATATAAGCCATCACTCTCCACCTAACTGAGAGTGCTCCATTTATTTTCGCTTGCTCATTCAAAAACACTCATTCTCTCTCTTGAGCCCAAATCCCCTTTCTCCATTTGAAGCTTTTGATAGATTTGACTCTTTTGGGAGAAAGGAGTGGATTTGAGTAACTAGTTCTTGCATCTTTCATTCTTGAGCACAAATTTCATCCTCCAAGTTGATTTCGCGAAGTATTTGTTACTCTTGGAGTTTGAAGGGCTCCTAGACGGCAAGGAGTCACTGGGAGCTTCCAAATCTCGGTGTGGTAAGCCCCGGAAGTTTGTGAAGGCAAGTCTCGCCTCCGAAAGGAAAGAGGCAAGAAGTGAAGACCGGCGAGTGCTTTGTGCAACACCGGGAGGATAGTGGTCAAGAGGGACCCGGGCTTTGTGCCTCCTCAACGGAGACGTAGGATTCCCTTCAAGAATCCGAACTTCGAGTAAAAATCTTTGTCTTCGTGCTCTTGGTTGTGTTCTTGCTTGAGTTTGTTTTGGTAGACCTTTGGAAGACCCGATATACTCTCTTGTTGTTTGTGGCTCCAGATCTACTATACCCTCAGGTACCTGACAACATTAAGATCTTTTGTATTCAAGTAGATTGTCAAAATATTGCAGGGATTTAAAATCTCTCTTCGAGATCCTCAATCCGGAGTATCCGGACTTCTTAACCCGGACACTCCGGAATATCCGGAGTATCCGGGTTATATACCCCGGACATTCCGGGTTGAGACACTTGGGAGATTTTATTTTAACTGCAAATTTTTATCCGCCTATTCACCCCCCCTCTAGGCTACATCTTAGGTCCTTTCAGATTCCACTCTCGCTGGACGTGAGATTACCTATGAAAATCCTGTGCCCTAAACATGACATTTATGGCGATATCAATTGCTGAGCAACGATGATATCAAATTAGTGGGAATTACTCAATGACAGTATGACACTATAAAGAGTTTGAAAGCTGTAAAATAACATTGGTGTCTTACTCCGACTCAATCACGTGAACTTAAAAACTAACAACAGTGCTTCAATGCTTTCACTCTCAATATAAGTTGCATAAATCTTGAAACAAATGAAGAGGTAAGTAATAACTATCTAACTACTATTCATGTTTTAATATTTATGCAACTATCAAAAAGAAAAGCATTGAAGCACCTCTCAAAACGCTAAAATGTGTTCTTTGCTACGTGTGACTTCTCAGACCAAAAGTTTTTCAACAAGAGGCATGCAAAAATTAAAGCTCACCCCCAAAAAAGATCATCCATGCTCATCGAACAAAATAAATATGACAAACGTGAACATTACTTGCACTGCAGGCTATGACTATCATCCCAGCATCCTTTTCAAGTCTCAACATCGACCCAAGGAAAAACAAGAATCACAAAGATAAAATCATTATATTTTAATTGCTCAACTACACCAGCACAACATAATTCACACAACTTTGGTACAGTTGGAAGCACATCTTCTGCCACCCCTATAATCCAAGGCAGTATGAGGGATTGCTAACCACTTTCCATGTGGTGTTTCCACTCCTATGGTATTAGCTACGGGTTACCAAAATAAATGCACCGGATTAACTAGTACAGTAAACGCTACAATATTAGCTAAGACACTGGGTACATCTTGTGTGTTCCTTTCTAATCCTATGGTCGAGGTTGATCAACCTATGACATGGTGCCAGTGTAAGATGCGGATTATCCCAATCTAATTTAATAATGATTGCATGATGAACTTCTGTTACTTAAACTATTGATTTCTATTATAATATACCCCTCCGTTTAGAAATACAAGGACTATAGTTTAAATGATCTTATTTAGATATATAATGCTTGCATGTAGATTTAATGAGTCTTTTCCTACTATACCTCTATTTATTCTCTCTCAACCATATGCATTTATTGGTTACCACCCAAACAAAATATTATCTCTCATCTTGAAAAATAATTAAATAGGGTATCTAAGTCATTTTCTCTTGTACCAATCTTAATTTTATCGCAACCTTAATCCTTATGTACAGTTAAAATATGTCTTATATTTCTGAATGGATGGAGTATTTATAAAACACAATCAAATTACAATAATATGAAAATATTTTTGTGTTTTTTTCAACCGAAGGTAGTAAGGCCATCTCCAATAACATTCCCTAAATCTGGATCCCTATATCCCTATATACAGAATTCCCTAAAAAGATTCCTTCCATATATCTCTTCCTTCTCCAGCAGCATTCCCCAAATCTCACTCCCTATTTTCTCCATCCTATATTATAATGATATTTCATAACCGCCATATGAGCAACATTTATTTTTTAGCGGAGAAAATTCGAACGGCTATTTTTAAATACAGAAGATTAAAATTTATTCTAGCAGGAATTTAAAATTCGAACGATGATTTTTAAATATGGGAATTTAAAATTTGAAATTTGAAATTTGAAACTAACTGAAAAATGTTGTGTCATTAAGACAAAATGACAGGTCGCGCCACACGATCATATGACCCAATTCCATTTGATTCTAGCATCACTGACAAAGAGGAGTTGCCACCAATAAGAAGATCCCTCATGTCAAACTGCCAGTACCCTTTGCGAGTAACAGGAACATATGTATGGCTCCCCTTGTAGTGCTTTGGGTCTACACCCCCGAAGACAAGCTCACCTCCCGTGGATGCATCAGGACCAAGTATACCATCGCGCTATATGATCAAATGACATTGTTCGCATATGAAACTAGAAAGGTAGGGATGGCTGGCAATAAAATAAGTTGAAAATTATACATGGTAGTTTATACATCCCAAAAAGATGTAACAGAGGTAGTCATCAAAACATCACAGGCTCACATCAATTCATAGTTAACAGTCCATAACCTAAAGACTTAGGGACAAACTAGGGTAAATCAAACATAGCATTGGGTGATAGTGAATGACTGGAAGCAAAAGAAATGACCTTGGTTCAACATGACATATTACATCTTCTAGCTATTATGTCGCTCTACAAGTTCATGTAGTACTGTTTTTGTGGCTCAGTGCAGCGACTTAGATCAATGCCCATAATTCTCTCCTCCTCGACCATTTTTTTGAATTCAAGATCATTTTTCATTAATTCAAGCCTCTCTTTCTCTTGATCAATCTTCACTTTATTCTTGTGCATACATCCTCTCTTTCATAATCTCAAGTCCCCTCTTTTCCTTTCTAAAATTTTCTAATGCTTCCATATAAAGATTTTCTGTTGGAGCAACTTCTTTACCTCGACGTAATCATTCTTTCGCCGTCTTATGTCTAATTGGTCTACTTAAGTGATCATTTTCTGCACTAGGATGGTCCTTGTCAAGATGAATTGCATTGGAGCTAATAGGACTAAAGATCCCGGGCTTCCACTACTTGATGTCTTTTGCTTCTTCTGAGAAAACCGAGCACACCACTTAGGATGGTGTTGCAAAACATTCCAACAATGCAAGAATGCAAACGATCGCCCTTCTTCCTCCTGGTACAAAGTTTTAGCTTGCATAACCTGTACAACTACACAAACAACAATATGAGCAAACCATCTACAAATAGGAAAGGTATATAGATTATGGACCAACCATGTCCTGCTCAGTTAACCTGCTTTGATTTCGACGCTCAATCCGATCATGAGACCTACAAAACTTGTTCACTACTTCTTGAATAACAGACCATCGATGTGTAAGCGAAGCCTGTGAACGATTTGAGATGAAAGTCTTGTTCTCATGGAAGTAGTCATGTATTCTTCTCCAATAAGTGGCACGGGATTGTTGGTTCCCTTGTATTGTATCGATAATAATGTTAAGTCATGCGGACACCAACAAATTGTCTTCCTTCTCAAAGAAATTTTTTGATCTTCTATTGTTTGTTCTTATTTGGGGACTATCTGTATGCACTAGAGATGGTTGTGAACTAATTGGGCTTTCCTGTGGAGATGGTTCAGAACCATCCCAATTGAATGCATTCTCTCCCTCACTCAACAGGTTAATATAGAAGCCATCTATAATTTCTATTCTGCCAACAACAAAATTTCTCAAGTTAAGAAACAACATTACAATATCTTAACAAGTCTTAACTAGTCTTAACAACATCCATCAAAATTACAATATCTTGACAAGTCTTAACATTAATACAAGACTAGAATACTCCCAAATCATCACTATCAATGTCGATACCCTTATCTTCATAATACTGCCTGTCATCACGTTTACCCTCATCATCGCTCTGGTAGTCTCAAGGAAGACACAAATCAGGGTCTACTTCCCCTTCATACTCTACTTCATCTCTTTGCATCAATTCATGCGACTGTATGGCAACCTGCTCAAGGCTGCGAGCTACAGCTTCGATGTCAATCACAAAGCTATTGAGTTCATTGCCACATGGACACGTGTTAGGACTAAAATTATCTTTTGCAATTTTGTTAAGGTCAGATGCGATGCACTCTATTTGTTGTACTGTCCATGCCATACTGCCCATGCCAAGCCTTTACTGAGTTTCTCTGGATTCTTGTCCATCTACATGTATTACAAGTGTGTAATGAATAAACTATTAGCCATCATATAGGTTTGATACCTAAAGGCATACTGAAAACATACAGCCTGACTTAATCTAATGACTTTGGTCCATGAATATGGAGACGGTCAAGATTAATGTTTATGCTTTTTTTGTGTTGTAGGTATGGTTACCTATGTCATGCTGCTGTCATCACCATTGATATGTCAAAGCAAAGCAAAGCACTTAACAATATGACATACGAGCTTAACTATGTCATGGATTGCATACAATACTGGACAAACCATAGTGAGTGATTTTGCAAAGCAGAAGTGCATGAATTGAGGTGCATGAATTACAAAGGAACTCAAATAGCAAGACATGGATCCACTCAATAACAGGATTGGAGAGCCGTACAACAAAAATTGGGTGAAACCCACTTAAGCTCACTATGGTTTCTGACACAATTCACTTGAGTTACAAAGAAAGGCTACTTCTCAAGTTAGAAATCAAAAGATAAATTCCTGATGCTAGCCAGTTTATTCAAGTAAATGTTGGAAATTTGTGCAAATAGATATTAAACATGAGAGTGGCCCAATTATTATCCTATTAGTATATATCAAAAACCAAAAGGTTATCTTATTTCAGAATTCAGATAGCTTAATCTAGCAATAGATATTCATTTGACAAAACACAAGGCCATTATATTAGAAATTGATTCAACACTGAACACACGACCCAAATCTAGGAGAGATCATTCAAGAGAAGTATGGAGATTTTTATTCTTGAATTCCATCTCAACCTACGAAACTTCAGCTAAACTCAGATCCTGAATATCTACAAGCATGACTAGATGGAGCACCCTCTTAAGATAAATATCAAACAAAAGGGCCTCTAGGTGATTAAAATTGTCGAAGGTTAGAATTTGACAATAAACTTATAACTTCGAGTACCTTTGGGTTAGCGAAGTCAAGCACAAAATCAGAGCCGCATGATGCAGGCAGGTTTAGGCCCCTTGCGCGGAGTAACACCCTACTTCCTGTGTGGATGATATATGTATGTAGTGGATGGAATACAGAGCAATATGTCTAACCCTAGTTATAAGGAAGATTTGAACTTTGGCTAAGGCTAAGCTAGGGTTGGAGGTTGACGAAGCGCCGATCACCCGCTCTTGGTTGCTCTACGCAAAGGCTCTAAAAGGTCTTCTTTGCTTCTAGTCTGGAAGTCTCTTGTCCTCCCTTGAGGATACCTACTCCTGGCCTTATATAGTCGAGGTAGCCTTGCCCCAAGTCGAGTCGTAATCGGTTTAGAGCACCGGATCATAGCCGATGAGGAGTCCATCGCTGCGTGATCTTCGCAGCATATCCAAACTTCTCTGGATACAAGGCATACTCGAGTCGGTTTCCTCGTAACGAGAACATGATCGAGTATTTCCTAATATGGAATTATCCTTTTCGCGTATATCTTATCCTATAAAACTGGGCCCGTGATATCCGGAATTTCTATATGCCGTTAGAACCTATCCTTCACGTATCCTTCGTAAACACATACCCCATGTTTAGATATTCGACAAAAATCTATGTCACTTATGGCAGACATATAATCTGCAAGAGTATGAGTCAGATTATAGCCAAAATTGAACCACAAATGCTAGGATTTGCCAGATTAGGAGTTCGCAAGTACCAAGTGGGTACAAATGCCTAATAGCAGCGATTCTTGCACATTGCCATCACGCGAGTAGAGACCAGACACACAAAAGCATTACTCCTAATGCTGAGTTCAACAAGAAAGTTAATGGTGAGTTCAACAAGAAACTTGAGACCAACCACGGTTTCAAGAGCAGATCTGTTGCAATATCGACTTCATACCTCAGATCCATTAGTACTTAGGGTTCATACCTTGCGGATTTGGTCGAAGAGAAAGACGGTGACGCGGACCGAATCGAGGACAACGAGGACCACGACGATGCAAACCGGGTCGAGGGCGAAGTCTCGTGGGCCTCTTCTGCGCGGGACGGAGCGACGATCGGGTCGAGGACGACGGGGACGACGGTGATGCAGACTGGGTCGAGGGCGAAGTCACGTGGGCCTCTTCGTGCGCGGGACAGAGTGGCGGACCGACGGCTCGCCTCCTCCAGGGCGCTCGCCTCCTCGAAGCTGCAAGAGGGCACGGGAGGGACCGACCGTTGGCCTCCTTCGCAATGGGGAATGGAACGAGGAAGGGAGAAAGAATCTTGAGATTTCAGAATTCTCTTTCTTAACCCTAAAAATGAGGAACGCAATAGGGCATCTGTTAGAGCTTCGATTTTTAACCCTGTGCTTTAAGCGTCCTTATTTTTTCTGATAAGGAACGGGATAGGGATACTCTTAGAGCTGCCCTGATGCAGTTGAATCAGATCATCCCACAGATTAGTTCAGCTTTTAAGATATCAAAACCACGCGACGACTGGTTCAAGCCCACCCAGCTCAGCAGATTAGCAACGCTAAGTCGACTCCTTCCCCTCCCCGACTCCCCCCTTTCCCATTAGCTTCCTCGTCGGTCGCTTGCATCTGATCCGAACGCGACGCGAGGATGGCGGCGCCGCCGCCGGACGGGCAGGAGAAGGTGATCGCGGCGGCGCAGCACATCGTCAAGTCGCTCGCCAACTCCAAGAACGCCGCGGACGACATGATCCGCATCCTCTCTGGGTTTGACAACCGCCTCTCGCTCATGTCCGACCTCTTCCCGCCGCCTCCCAACACGGCCGCCGCCCCCGAATCCATCCTGGAAGACGAGGCCTCCCAGGGAGAAGAGCGAGAGGAGCCCGACCCCGACGACGCGGCCCGGGACGAGGAGAGGGACGCCACGGTGGAGGCGGCGGTGCGGGTTGTGGAGAGGTGGGAGTCGCCGGCGGCGGGGGATAGGCTGGTGTTCGACTCGTCCGGGGACACCGAGGAGTACCTGGACGCGGCTGCCGCCCTCGTGGACGCGACAGGCGCGCGCGCGGAGGCGGCGCTGCAGGCCGCGATGGTGCGGCTCGAGGAGGAATTCCGCCACCTGCTGATCCGCGGGACGTCGCCGCTCTCCGCCGAGGACCTGCACGCCTCCCTTCTCCGCCGACTCTCGCTTACGGTACCCTCCTTCTCCTCTGCCTCCGACCTAGAATGCCCCTCCTTCGCCAACCACGCCGGCGAGGGGGACGAGTCCGGCGGTGCGGGCGGCAGGAACTCGGTCTCCGACGACGAGATCTCGCCCTATCTCATCACTCAGGATACCGTCAGCGCCCTCAAGGACATCGCGGACGTCATGCTGCGCGCTGGCTATGCACCGGAGTTGTGCCAGGTCTACGGAGAGGTGCGCCGGGACACGCTTATGGAGTGCCTCGCCGTGCTTGGGGTCGACAAGATGAGCCTGGAGGAGGTGCAGCGCGTGGAGTGGGGCGCCCTCGACGGCAAGATGAAAAGGTGGATCCAGGCGCTCAAGGTCGTCGTCCGGGGGCTTCTTGCTGAGGAGCGCCGCATCTGCAGCCAGATCCTGGCGGCTGATGCTGATGCCGAGGAAGAGTGCTTCACTGAGGCGGCCAAGGGGTGCTTTCTGCAGCTGCTCAACTTTGGTGATGCCGTTGCAATTGGGAAGAGATCGACTGAGAAGCTGTTCCGAATTCTTGGTATGTACGAGGCGCTAGCTGAGGTGCTGCCAGAGCTCGAGGGCTTGTTTTCTGGTGAGGCAAGGAATTTCATAAAGGAAGAGGCAGAGGGGATACTCCTGAGGCTTGGGGATGCAGTGCGTGGAACAGTTGCTGAATTTGCCAATGCAATACAGGGGGAGACTTCTCACAGGCCACTGCCTGGCGGGGAGATCCATCCGCTCACGCGGTACGTCATGAACTATGTCCGGCTGCTTGCAGATTACAGCCGTTCGCTGAATCATCTTCTTGATGACTGGGAGACGGAACTGGAAAATGGGGGTGATAATGCAAATATGACTCCATTGGGGCACTGTGTGCTTATACTGATTACACTTCTACAGTCCAAACTTGAGGAGAAACTGAAGCTGTATGACGATGAGGCGCTGCAGAACATATTTTTGATGAATAATCTGTTGTACATTGTGCAGAAGGTGAAGGATTCAGAACTAAAGATCTTGCTTGGGGATAACTGGATCCGTAAGCACCGTGGTCAGATAAGGAGGTACTCCACAGGGTACCTTCGGTCCTCATGGACTAGGGTATTAGCTTGTCTGAGGGATGATGGGTTGCCACAGACAATGGGTTCGTCCAGTGCACTCAAGGCTGCACTGAAGGAAAGGTTCAAGCACTTCAACATGACCTTCGAGGAGCTGTACAGGACACAGACAGCATGGCGGGTTGTGGATCCTCAGTTAAGAGAGGAGTTGAAGATTTCCATCTCAGAGAAGGTCCTTCCGGCATACCGTTCGTTTGTTGGAAGGTTCCGAGGCCAGCTGGAGAGGGAAAGGAGTTCTGCAAAGTATATAAAGTACAGCCCTGAGGATTTGGAGAACCAGGTCTCAGATTTCTTTGAAGGGAGAAGACTAAACGCATGATCAATCAGTCATGTTTGATGGTCAAGGTGAGTGCTAACTTCTAGATTGTGCTTCCATAGATAGGTCATATAGATTAATAGAAGGCTTTGCATTCCAGATTTTTTTGTTAATTTTGTGGTTAAATTTGCAAGATCGTAATGGTGCCTTGCTTCAGTTTAGTGTTTGGGATGGTATACTGCTACGAGCCTACGACTATTCAAAAACCCAATTATTGACATGTTTACACTTTACAGAGATTGCATCCCCATATTACCTTGCCAGTTGTCAGTCATAAAATCACAGCAGGCATATACACTATTTCAGTAGTTTTGTAGTTTATCATGCAATGTTCATGATAAACCCTTTGAGTAATTTCTACTTTTCTAGTGTTTGTTCCAAACTGACAGATTTTGATATCTCAACTGATCATGGTCACATATTTATGCTGAAACCATGTACAACTGTCTGTAGAGCATCATGTTAATTAAGAACCACAGTTTAAGGTCTATGGTGCAGTGGACTGACTTTGAACTACTATGTTGTCCTTGTTAGATGAATTTTTAGCAAGCTAATAAAATTGCATTGCTGCTTGTCTTGTTGTACTCAAGAAATTTCTATGAGCATGATCAACAAGCTTATTAACCTGATTGTTTGTATGTTTAGGGATGTCCATATCAACGATGTTGGTTACAAGTCCCTTGCAAAATTCATTGGCGCCACTTTAGTGGGAACTTGACCTGCCTACATCCTTTGGAGGATTCAAAGATGGAGAAATCAGTTTTGCCTGAAGGAGCAGAAATGTTGTGAACTGCAAAGCAAGCATAATTTGTGTGAAATGCAAAGCAACCTGAATTGAATATTTTGCTTGTCATCCTTGAATTTGTCATGGTGAGTGCTGCTGCTGACTATATCGGGGCTTCCACATGGAATTTAGGACACTGCCATAAGCTGCGTAAGTGTAATTCATACATTTTACCCTTTTTTTGTTGATTGTAACATCCGTGACTTTTATTTGACTTCAAAAGAATGGTTGGTGCTTGGCATTTTTATGTACAATCTATATTATGTTCACTTTTACCTTATTGC
This sequence comes from Otatea glauca, assembly GCA_036346275.1. Classification (NCBI taxonomy): domain Eukaryota; kingdom Viridiplantae; phylum Streptophyta; class Magnoliopsida; order Poales; family Poaceae; genus Otatea; species Otatea glauca. The sequence goes on from CM070711.1 coordinate 82,735,977, forward strand.
ACCCTTTTGTTTTCTTCAATTTAGTTTGTTGCTGGTAAAAAACTACAATTACTCATGGTAAAAAAAAACTATAGTAACTTGTTGATGATCAAAAGTATAGTAACTTGTCAGATAACTTACTAAACCTGTAACTTATGGCATTGGTCCCATTGTCTTGTATTTGTCAATCTCTAATCAGAAGGCAGTGTGGCAATTTCATGATGCCTTCTACTGTTCTTAATCTTGTCAGTTCATAAAGTGGTGTTCTGTGTTTATCCAGCTTGCTTCCGTTTATTGTTGTTGTGCTATACTGTTATTTGATCTGTGATGTTGGCATCTTGTCTTTTATTGCCTAGTTTGATATATGTCAAAGACCTTTTTTTGAGTATGTCGTTGAGTTTGCATGTCCCAGGTCCTCGAGGAGATAACATATGGAAAATGTATAATGTCCAAGGATTAAGGTGCCTATTCATAATTTCATATCTTGTCCAATGTATAGATATGAGGTAATTAGATGTGGTTAGGGAGAGATCTACAATCCAGACATTCTTTACATCCTTGTTACCCTAGTGATTAGCTTTTAAAATCATTTGAGGACTCGCTAAGAAGAATGGAGAAGTATTGTTGTACATCTTTTCTTCCATTTCATTCAGGAGTACCGGTGGCTTTTTGTAGTTTCAGACTTTCAGTAGGGTTTGCAATGTTTAGAACAAGGGAACCATCGAAAATGTGTTAGTCCTAACATTTTTGTGCAAACAGATAATGGTCTATGATATTATCTCAAATGATTGCAATTGTCTTGCATCATGCAAATGAACATGAATTTAGCTAGCAATGCCTCTGTAGTCCCTGGAAGTGGGAACATGATAAATGGTACCTGGAGATCCATGGCTACATTCTAGTTTTTTTTTTTTTTTGAACTTGGTCAGTTTAGAGCATGAACATAACCACGTGAGCAGTGCTTCCATACTTTTCCTCTCAATACAACTTACACAAATCTTGAAACAAGCGAAAGGGTTAGTAATCACCATCTATCTTTCATTCATGCTTTAATATTTGTGCAACTTAAAAAAAAGAAATGCACTTCAGCTAGGGTAGCCATGCAGAACTGGCGCTAAGGAGAATAAGGCCAGACAGGAATGCTAGGAAATTGAAAGGAAAATACCAATTACTACTGCACACAAGAAATAAATAGAGAATAGCAAGAAGGCCTCCTGATTTTGACTAAAAAAAATTCAGACCCTGCTGTTCTGCAGTAGAGGGATGACACCGTTGAAGAAGTCCCCGAAGTAGCCAGGTGGCTCATACACCAACTTGGCGATTATGTCCCTGAGGGTGATCAATCCGTCCAGGTTCCCTTCCTCATCCACCACATAGATCCCCTGTCTCTTCTCTGCATCCAGCCTCAAGATGATGTCCTTCACGGTATCCTCCCTATTGCATTTTTTGATGCTCATCTGCCTTTCGCCCGAGCTCTGCGTCTCATTTGCGATGAACTCTTTCGCTGTTAGCGTCCTGCAAGCAGTATATTTCTTCTTGTTAATATTCTTGGCCTTGTTTTTTGTCGTAGAATTGCGAGTGAGCAATTGACAGTGCATCCTAGACAAGGTTAATTCCTCCTGGGTGTGGCTCTGACCTGTAGTCTCTGTTTATGTCCGATGCTGTGAGGAGATGCTTGACATCCTTGACCATGATGCTGCCTATGGCCTTGCTGCTGTCATCCACCACCGGTATGCCTCCGACGCCTCTCTTCCTCATCTGCCGGAAGGCCTTGAGCGCTGTCCACCGTCACTGCGAGGCGAGAGAGGAGAAGAAGCTTTGCAAGATGAACCATCCCGGGATTGGTATGGTATGGATTCAGTGCTGCTGAGACCGACCTTGACGAGCCTGCCGGACCTCATGATGGGCAGGCCGAGCTCAACGAGCGTCTTGATGCCCCAGTCCTCGAACCAGTGGAGGCCGACGCACTCGGAGAGCATGTGCACGACGGTGGCCTGCGTGATGATGTTGCTGATGGTGCCCTCGCCGATGTCGACGACTGGCAGGCTCTTCATCCGGTTCTTGGACAGCAACAGCAGCATCGTCAGGAAGGTGTCGGAGCTCTGCAGCGCCAGGAACGGCGCCCACCGGAATGACCAGGAGATGTCCTTCACCTTGGTCTTCTTGAACAGGTCCGAGGAAGGCAGCGCGCCGAAGGCCTCCGCGGTGGCAGCCCCCTCGGGCTCCGCCGCCTGCGCTGCCCTGCAGCGGTACTCCAGGGTGACGGTGCCGAGCTTGGCCGCCATCTCGTCGGCGCCGATGGAGACCTCGGACTGGTGGAGCAGCCAGACGGCGATGCCGGCGAACTCGACGATGCCGATGTAGTGGTCTATCCAGCTGTCATCGTCGGGCGCGTGGACGTTGCGAACGGGGGCGCCGATTATGCGGTGCCTGGAGAGGATGTCGACGGCCTCGGCGAGGGTGGCGTCGGAGGGGATGTCGACGACCTGGCCCGAGTGCGGGAAGGAGGCGACGGGGATGGCATCGAAGCAGCTGTTGAGCCTGTCGCCGCGGCTCAGCTGCGGCTGTCCCAGATGTCCTCCACCCGCATCCCGATCTCCGCCTCCGGGCTCCACCGCGCGCTCCCAAGTGGGCTCTCCGCCACCGCATCCTCCCGCTGCTCCTCCCTCGTCCGGACCTCCCGCCTCGCCTGCTGCCTGCATGGCGCCTCCCCTCTCCCCTCCCGCTCTGCTCGTGTCCCTGTTTCCTTTCGCTTGCTGGCTTCCTCTTCTTCTTCGGACCGCGAGAACCGAGGCGCGCGCTCGCGGATCTCCGATTTGTCCTTCTCCTTCCCAACGGCTTCGCGCCTGAATGAGGAGGGTCATTCTCGCGCGGCCTGACAAGTGGTTTGCACTTTGCAGCCCGGGCAACGAGAGGCAGCAATGCAATGCACCAGCGTCTCGAAGAAAGAAGAAAGAAAAAGAAAAAGGAAAGATATACATATTGGCCTCAGAAAACCATGTCTAATGGGCTTCCATTTGGGACCAACACAGCCGCCGTGCTTCGCTGGGCCGCCAGATATTTTTCTCTAGCCCCTTTCGCGAGTCATCCCTCCCTCAGGGGCCAGCACTACTAGTCTCCTTCCACTGACAAGTGGGACCGACACAAACAAGGCCCACATGGCAGCGTCCCGCTACAGCGGCGCGATCCCTTCCCCTCCCTCCTCCTCCCTTACAAGGCTACAACTACTACGCGTCCGCGACCCCTCGACCGCCTACCTCTCCTCCGCCCTCCCCAAATCGAAGAGAGAGTGAGAGAGGCCTAAAACCCTAACCCCTGAATCGAATCACATCGGATCCCGCCGCTCCCGAGCGGAAGCCGCCGCCGCCATGGACATGGGAGGGATGAGCGACCCGGAGAGGCTCTTCTTCTTCGACCTCGCCTGCAAGAACGCCAAGGCCACCTACGAGCAGAACCCCCTCGACGCCGACGTACGCCTCCTCCTCCTCCTCGTCTCCCCCTCTTTTTTTGCTTTTTGCTAGTTGCTTCTGGCTGGATGCGATGCGCCGCTATCCAATCTGATCTCTCTGTGTGTGCGTGTGCGTTGCAGAACCTGACGCGGTGGGGCGGCGCGCTGCTGGAACTGTCGCAGATGCAGAATGGCCCCGATAGCCTCAAGTGCCTGGAAGGTATACCGTGAGATTTTGACACCTGCTTGTACAGATTATATTAAGATTGCTTCCTCGTTTACAAGCTAGAAATAGATGCTTCTCCTTGGTGCAATTGCAACTAATAGGCTTCGGATTTCATTGTGTTTTCCAGCATTATAAAGGTTATGGGTTTGAAGGGCCAAACTTATGCCTTTTCTGCCCCCCACCCCCCCAAATGTTAATTCATGCTTGAAAGTATATATGAAAAAAATAAGTTCGAGTTTAATTTTCAGAATATGGAAATATATTACGCTTGTTTGCTAAGCACTGCAGTATTAGCAACCACACACAAAAAAAATAGAAAAATTTTCTGCCCGCAAGTCTACTGAAAGTGAGTGCTTTAGCCATTGGAAGATAGTCGCAACTTGTATTGCTTACTTGAATGGGTAGATGACTTCTTTTGCATATCGTGATGAAGTGTGGTTTTGTACCCAATATTCAGGAGACTTGTAGGTGCATTCTTGTTTGCATGGTTCGGAAAACTGCTGTTTTTTCTTCTGATGGCCGTTGGGTCAACATACCAGTTTGCAGAGTAAGATATTAGTCCAAGCTATGCATGAGTTTGAATGGCTTTACTTATCTTATGGTTTCTTTTTTGAGACATTTTCTTCAGGTGAAACAAGACTTACTGAGATTTGTTGATTATTTTACGAGTGTTTGCTGGAAAACTACCCGTTAGATATTTTTCATTAATACACTACCCATCAAATATCAGTGTGATTAATCGGTGGAAATCTATGCTGCAATACCAGCCCAAGTCTGTACTGTACAAATCCAGTGATGTTTTTCAAAATTGGCTGTCATCAAATAAATGTATATATTCAGTTTTGTTTTATTCTTCATGTATTTTGCCTTGTTAATGAAAGTGGTAGTGTTACTATTTCGGTCTTTGGAGTTATATACAAATATAATGTTGTAGCATGCGCATGAGGGGGAGTTTCGTTGTACATATCTTCATAGACTTCTATCAATTTGTCGAAGTTGCTGAATGAGGTAAAAAGTGAAGTATGCTAATCCAGTGACTTATGTTATAGATGCGGAATCCAAGCTGGAGGAAGCACTGAAAATTGATCCCAACAAAGCTGATGCACTCTGGTGCTTGGGAAATGCCCAGACCTCTCATGGATTCTTCACTTCGGACACTGTGAAGGCTAATGAGTTCTTTGAAAAGGCAACTGGGTGTTTCCAGAAAGCTGTCGACGTGGTATGTATAGTCTGCTAAAGTGCTGCCCTGCACACAAACACATCTTTATCTTTTTATGATGAAGGCTGACCCGCAAGTCTGAGCTCATGTGGCCTATGCGGCGTATGTGCTCAGGTTCACGCATAAACCTCTGGAAGGATTTTGGTAAAAGAAGTGTTTATACTTTATACACAGCACATATGTTTTGTTGTTATCTTTGTGTGCCTCTTGTTTAGAAACTAAGGTGTAGTCCTGTTTCTTGCAGGAACCATCAAATGATCTGTACAAGAAGTCGTTGGATTTGTCATCTAAGGTATCTTCTGTTTTCTCTTCATGTTTTGTAATCTTTCCATGATCTTTGTTAAGATATGAATATGTGATGCAACCATGCCCTGCGATTAAACTATGTGAGGTATCTGCCTATACGGGTTCAAGCTATAAATCAGGATACAGGTGCTCTTTTTAAAAAAAAAAATGTTTTAGCAACTAACAGCATAAGAACTGGTAATAGTAGGCTAAATTGGGAAAATTGGAATCCTCGCAGCTTTAATTGTGAACCTTTAATTCTGACAGCCTATTTTGCTATTATGCTCATGATATTTGGATGGGCCTTGTTGTAATATTTGCTTCCAATTATCTCAGGCACCAGAACTGCATTTGGAGATTCATAGGCAAATGGCGTCTCAAGCTTCACAAGCAGCATCCTCAACCTCAAATGCAAGGGTATTCTGTTTAGCATTACAGAACTACTTTCTTGCTTGTCAGAATTACATAAGCACTGTTCTACTTTCTTTCCTATATATATTACTTTAGATTTCACTTTTTTTTTACTGCCTATTACAGAATCTTGCATGCTTGTTCATAAGCATTCCTCATTTTATAAATTATTAATTTACTACTAACCACTTTTGAGCTGACTACATCTGTTCTTTAGATCTGTATGCAATTCTCTGATTTTCTTACTATATATTGGCTTTGTTCTTATTTCTCAAATAACAACTGAGGTTCTTGTCAATGTTATGCAAAAAAAGTACATTGTGAACTATGTTTGTCCACATACATGTGTGATCCAATGATATTCTAGGCACCTAGTATATGCCAGTTAATTATGCAGTGAGTCTATGAGTTATGTGTAACTCGTGCAGGGGTGTCTACACATTTCTATCCTTTTATCCTGTACTCATCAAATTGAAATAATTTGATAGAATTAGTCGCCAGGCTCTTACGTAACAATCTAAGCATTGTCTATTGCAATTAATAGCCCATTCATTGGCATTTTTACTGTTTAGTTATTGGAACTTGAGTGTGGTTTTTATTTGCTAGTAACAGAGTAAATTCAGCCCCTGTTTGATATACTAGTTGTTGATTATGCCCCTGTTTGATATACTAGTTGTTGATTATGCGTATTCTGTGGCAATATTATGGTGCACCACTTGTCGTAGTAGTAGAATTTTCTTATACAAACTGTTATCTGGCTTTGATTTTTTATGTTATGCTTTCATATGCCATATATTTTGTCTGATACCTTCCCTGCCTTATATGACCATATGGTGGTTTGCAGCAATCAAGGAGGAAGACGAAGGAGAGTGACTTGTGGTATGATGTCTTTGGGTGGGTGATTCTTGGTGTTGGCATCGTTGCTTGGATTGGAATGGCGAAATCTTACCCCCCTCCGCCACCTCCAAGGTGAGGTGTATCAACTTCCAACTCTACACTGCAAATGGCATGCCTATGTTAAGTGCCTCAGACTGCTAGGAGTTAGCTCGTATGGAGAGGAGATGGTGTTTCCATGTTACGGTTTGGTCAAAAAATTTCAATGCCTGCTTTTCTTTCCAGCCTTGATGAGGTTTCATCTCTTGTCATCAAAGTACGCCGGTGGATACTTCTCTACTTGTTTTCCCCCGTATTGTTTTGAAGCGAAAAGCATTAGTATGTTTTGATCGTTTAATCTGGTGTGTTCTCGTATGGTATTAATCGTATAGTGGCATCCTTGCTTTTCTTCAGCATTCTTTTTGCAGGAATACAGCTGATAAATGTGAAATACCCTTGGCATTCTCTGATTCCCGAACCGTCTGCCTGTCTGTTCAACATTTACGGATAACATCGTTTTCTTTGTTCGTTTTTTCTATATAAAAATGTGTGCCACCATATCGTCTCTTTCGAAGTTTGTTGGAATCTAAATCAGATACAGACCTTGTTGGCACACATGCAGATCTACCATCGTACCTGCACACAAAGCATTTACAATATCTACTTCTAGACCTAACGTGCTATAGCCTACAGCTTACCTACCTTGATCTCAAATGTACTGGTGGTGGTGGTGGCGGCCAAGGTTTCAAATTTCTTTCGGGATATATCTGGGAGTGACCGAAATCCGAAATTTCGATGAGATTTCGGAATTTCGGATGAAATCCAGACAAAGTTCAAATTTGGAATTTTTTGGACCAGGATTTCCCTGATTTTCAATCAAAATCTCGGTAATTTCAATCGAATGAAAAATGGTTTAAACTACATTAGAAAATTTTTGTGGATGGTTTTGATGCATCACTAATATTCCTATAAAATTTTCAGGTCTGAGGAATTTTAAAAATTATGACGGTGCTATTGTCTTGATAAAGGCTAAGTACATGTATTGCTTTATAGATTTGATTTAGCAACTAAAACAAATTTAGAATTTTTTAAACTTTTAGAGAAGGGTGTCGAGGCAATGCTTAAGCTCTCCTAAAAATTTTGGATCATGATCACACTCGAGCGAATTTATAAAATTCTGACACGGTCAACGTCTTATTTATGTTCTTTCTGTTTTTTATTTTTCAAACATAACGAATGAAGTTCAATTCTTTTGGAAATTTTAATGTATGATCCTAAACTGTTAAAGATTGTACCATAATTTTTTTAGAGTGTGATTAAGCTTGTACATTTTTATAAAAATTTGATAGTGCTTCTGTTATTTTTATAAAACGTCTCAAAATTTTGGTTTTTCCTAAAAAATTTCATGGAAGATGACATTCTTAGAGATATTGTCCCAAATCTGGTCCAAAAAAAAGTTGAAATCCGGTCAGAATTATCGAGATTTTGGTGGAATTTGCTAAAAATTTTGAAATCATTGTTGCAATATGATTTTTTTAAAAAAAAAATTATTAGGACAGGATTTGGAATCTCGTCCCTAATCGAAACTTCGCCAGGATTTTGAGCCTTAGTGGTGGCCCTTTGTTGATATTGTTGAGTATCGTTATTAAAGCCTTGTTTGGGGGGTTACGACTATTTTGAGTTTAACCTCAAACTAACAAATTTAAGATCACCTTTTTAAGATGTCATGTGTCATCTTCTCCATCCATGTCCACCTTCCCTTTTCCCTACTCCTTCCACCCCAATCTTCCCTCTTTGACACAAAAATTTAAAATTATAACATTTAAACTTTGAAAAAAATTAATAGGAAGTTTCAACTCAAAATTTAAAACTTAAAAAAATCAAAAAAATTCAAATCAGAGAGTTTTAACTCGAAAAGTTTCAAATAAAAAATGTTTCAACTTGGAAACTTTCAACACGAAAAGTTATAAATCGAAATATTTCAACTCAGAAAGTTTCAACTCGAAAATTTTCAAATCGAAAAGTTTCAACTCAGAGAAATTTCAATTCAAAATCCAAAAGGTTCTAGATTGAAAAGTTTTGATTAAAAAAACTGTTGGTTCGAAAAGTTTTGATTTAAAATTCAAGTTCAAAATTTTTCAAATCGGAGAGTTTCAACTCGAATTAATTGAATCGAAAATTTTCAAATTAGAAAGTTTCAACTCGATAAAATTTTAAATAGAAAAGTTTTAGCTCTGAAAATATTCAATTAAAAAACTTTCGGTTCAATAAGTTCGCTTAAAAAACTTAAAATTGTTAAGAAATACTTGTTTTCAAAAACTTGTGGGTAAAAATTTGAAATGCAAAATTTATTTTGAGTTTGAGGGGAAGTGAATAAGGAAAGGAGGATGGAGGAGGTGATGCCATCCCTCACAAGGAAAAGGGTTTTAAGGGAGAAGGAAAATGGGGGGAAGAAAGGAGATGCTGTCATTTATCACAAGAGAATGTGTCCTTACCAAATCTTTGGTGAGGGCCGCTTGGTATTCATGTGGAAATCTTTGGTGAGGGCCGCTTGGTATTCATGTGGATAGGTTAGGAATTTGAACTAAAATCTTAGCTTATCCATATGGATGGATCAAGATTGTGGCCCAGCCAAACAAGGTCTAATTGGAATATAGGCCCCGGTTGGAATGTGAGAATTTTTCTCGATTTCCGTTGGAATTAAATTGTTATTCTCTCAGTTTCTCAATAGTCCAAAGCTTATGCACACAGATCAAAGCGGCATTAAATTATAAAAAGTTGATGAACTTATATAGTGGGACTAATGCTTCTCGAGAATGGGAATTTACATTACGGGATGAGGGAGCAACTGTTTATATGAAATTCCTGGGTTCTGTATGGTTCCTTAGATTATCTTGCTCCTTCTCCTAGTAAAAGCAGGGTGTATTTCGGCAAGGCCGGTAGAATGATAGTTAAGAGTGCTACGAGTTGAGCTAAGGTCTTGTTTTGAACTCTAGAATTCTGTATAATAAAGAAAAGTCTACGATGGACTCTGACTAGATGAATGTGGTGTGGGGTTCTTACGAAATTTGTTGGGTGGGAACCATGCATTCCAAGGCCAGCAGTGGTGAGTGACCATGACCGTCTACTGCTGATGGAATAGATTGGTTTGGGGAAGTAGCGTTGGGGGTGAAAGAAAAGAAGCGGTTGGTCCCGGTATCAGTCACCGCACTGCTGATGCAGCTGTGCGCATATGCAGGTCTCCAGACGGGAGGCTCGCATCGCACATGCTGCGCGACGCCATTTTTCGTCGCCGAGCCGTGTCGTGTGGGGGCTCCAGATCGAGAGAGACCAGGGCTCCGAATTGATTGCTGCATGTTACTAGCGTCTAATTCATGTACTCCCATCTCCATGCATGCTCTCTCTCTCTCTCTCTCTCTCTCTCTCTCTCTCTCTCTCTCTGTGTGTGTGGCGTTCGTTCCTGGCAAATCAAGAAAAGCTCCGTGCCTTGGCCGGGCTGGCCTGTCCATCATGGATGGACGATGAGCCTTTGACCTTTCTCAAGCCTGCGTGGCCAATCACAAGGCTGGCGGTGTCATTGCTGTATCAGCAGTAGCAGTAGCTGCAGGTACCGGTCGGTCTCCTAGGACCTAACTCATGTCACTCCTAAAACCATAATGCATGCACGCTTGCTTGCTGGTTGCTGCTGCTGGTCTCTTGAGGACAAAAATGGCTTAAATGGGAGGTGTAGCATCATGCAGAGCTGAGGGTGGACTGATGTGGGGATCCAACAGGGATGCTTCCTTCTCACGCCTGCGATTGCGACGAGCAGCAGCTACAGGAGCAGCCGGACCATGGCAATGCATGCATGGGGCCTCCTGCCGCCGTGCGGTGACATGGTCATGCCTCATCACCACCCTATGTCGGCTCCATGAGTGCGTTGCAAGCAGCAACTTACTTACCAAAGCCTTCTCTCCCTCCCTCAAATCACAGTCCTCTCAGGAAGAGTATTGCCTCTGCCATTCAGTTCAAATGGCACGAGCTTAATTGTGAACCACCCATGGTAAATATCAATACTTGTGATCAAACTATGTATGTAACCTTATACTCCGTTTAGAACGAAAGGATTTCACACGAAACGGTTTAATTTTCGTAAAAATCGGGAAAAAATCCCCCATTCCAAACGAAACCTCGTCTTCTCCACCTTCATCTCCCTCGTTGAATTTTCGATTGGACGGCTCTTGATCTGCGAGATCGGTGCCGTTTGTTCTAATGACAAAAGGAGAGGGGGCTATTATTACGGCCTCCGCCATCGATTCACCGTAGTACCGTACCAACAACAACAACAAAAATGCAGTTTTGTCAACACATTTGAATACATTACTTTTCCAAAGGATTAGTGAGAACATTCGAGATGCTCCTTGCATCTGACGTAACGCTTGGGCACTAGCTAGACTACACACAAGATTTCGAATGCATTGGCGCTCTTGCGTCCCTTTTCTGGGAGCGACATTTCATTTCTCGGTGTTGACCCAAAAGTCAAGAATCAAATCACCAAGCTGGAACAACAGGATTCTAGACCTACAAGAGACTTATGGGCGGAGTGTATGTCGACAGCAACGCCACTGTACCTGCATGAACCCTAATTCAAACATGACGGTGGCAGTCACAACCATGGAGAGGGCATGAAGCCATGGATGCACGGTGAACTGATTAATAAGCTGCACTACAATAATGTAGCAGCAGATGTCCTATACCAATCAAATCGAGCGAATAGTAATTTTCTTCCCTTGTGATCATGCCAGCACCCTGCATAGTTGCTGCTGCCTGGCCCCCGTGTGGCCGTGTCCCATTTGATGACATGCCGGCCGGTCAGTCAGTGTTATTCATCACTGTTGAGCTAATCACCGATGCCAATGCCAATGCATGTGACCTATCATCATTTCCTCTCCTCGAATCTCCTTTTATTTCATGAGATGTGGAGCTAGCTAGACTGTGGGACTTTTAGATCAGATCATCATTAGTATATTTCTTGTGTATTTTGCACTTGTAAGTAAGCAGCAGTTAAGGTTTGTTGGTGGCCTGGCCAACATGGGGTGTCTTGCTCCCTTTGCCCACACCCAACACCGCCAGCAGCTCTCTCTCTCTCTCTCTCTCTCACCCCCCACCCCTTTCTTGTGCCTTGTGAGCTGCTTTGGCTGAGATAGCAAGGAAGTTGATTAATTGGACAGCAAGAGGTAGATGTTCTAGAGTTAATTGGGCCCCCTCACCTCTTAGGACTGCATTTGTTAGTAGGGATGTCTATCGACCTAAATTGACATAGTTTGATATAGAATTATTTTATTTATCATTTAAGTGATTATTTCAATTTTGAGCTAAGCCTCATTAACCTTTATTTACTCGAAATAAACTCATTTCAATTTTAAACCTATTAATATCTATAATCTAAGTCATTTTGATTCGAGCCCTAACAAACTTTTTTTTCACCTATTTGTTACGTAGTACAAGGCCAACCCCTCACCAGTCACCACTTTTGGACTCCATGCATGTCCTCTGCCTCACGTGCACCATGCAGACTGAGCCTCCATCTTAATTCCGGTACCTTGCCGTGCCAAAAACTTTGTGGAAACTTTGGCTTTTGATCGGTACTTGGATATGCTTTTAGAAAGAAAGAAAAAACTAGAATGAAAGATGCACAAATCGCAAACCACTTAATTGTAGTTTGTTAATGTTTTGATTGGTGATGTAGTACGTTGATAAGTCTCTTTCTTGTTTTGTTCCTCTCTTTCTGATTTAGGATCAGTAGTGCAACTCTTCTCTCTCTTTTCACCGTAGAGACCTGTGTAGGCCTGGTTGCTTGGAAATGCTTGTGTTTCAGCTTAAACTCAACATAAGCTTTAAAAATTCTCAAAATGGTTTGATCCCAAAGAATTCCTCGAGGAAACTTATGGCCCATATTGAGTTCATTTTGTACTAAAAAGCTGAAAAGTCGGGCTTCACCTGTTTCCATAACATAACAAATCCAGTTTCTTCTGAAAGAGCCTTAAACCCTCACACAAATCCACAGAAACAAACACTATCCACAACAAGACTGGTTTCTTAAGACAAACCCAAACTGAATTAGCGAGACAACAAAATCGCAGCGAAAATACTATCTAGCCAGATTCACACGTGTTAAGTAACCTAGAAACAGCAGCTAGTGAGGGTGGTTTCGTGGGTTCTAATCCATCTTCGGCGATCCTTGGGACGATCGATCATGCAGCGTAGTGTTTAGTGTAGGCAGCTGCTGCCTGCTGGTGTGGTTCGGTCAAAGGCGTTGCAGCCTTTTTGGCCACTCACACCTTACTAATAACCGGTACCCAAACCGCACTCAATTGATGGCACAGACATTGTCTGCAGTAGCACTTGCGATCGCAACTTAAGAACTGCATGTGATTTCAGCAGTCCATTTTAACAATCAATGGTTCGAATCTACTGCTATAGTGCTCAGGCTGATTTGGATCCAACGGTCGGTAGTGCTACCGCTTAGGTTGCAGTCACACCACCCACTGCACATAGAATGGTCTGATAGCCAGCAGCAGCAAAAAGCGATGGCTCCCTGTTTAAAGGCAGAGAAGAGATTAGCATTGATTCGGTTATGTTACTCTCGTCCCCCAAAATATTAAGATCACTGCAACAAGATTGCAGATCATGACATCTCCTAAGCTCACTCCAAGATTCAAATGCTCTGCTTTCTTTTTCACTGTTAGGTCCAGCCGGCCACTGGTAAGTGGTCCTAGCAGGGCGCCAAACCGAGTAAACGCCCACTCACAAACTTTAGATGCCCTTGTGGCTTTGACAACACGCTTGTTAGTACACATCCTAGGGGTCATCTCTCTCCATGAAACAGAGCTATCTGCAGCATTGGCGACAAACCACAGGCCATTATCATCAGCACGTTCCATAGAAAAGATCGAATAATCAGACGATCACTGTAGAACAGGACGCGGATGCCTAAATTTAGCTGTGCTATATATTCTCATACGGTTGTTTGGATCGCTATCATAATTATGTTTTACCACACTTTCTTAGTCTCATATTATACACGCCGTAGACTTGTATTTTGCTAAAATTTGCTGCACTTATGACACTGGATATTGTTATCATAAAAAGTGCGACAAGCTACAATTATCTAAGATTTGTTACAGGAAAGTTGATTTCAAACCAAAGACACCCATAATCTTTTTGCTGAACAATTGATCTAATTTCTGACCATCATCAATTGCACAAATACCGCGGTCACGATGGTTTCATTTCCTGTTTTCTTTGGGGAACAAAGAAAGCTTATGTGTTTGTAGCACATCGCCATGTACTAGCAACAATAATTCACTTGTATAGGACGACCAACAAAAATCAAATGATCACTGTGGAATATGACGCCCAACGCGCCTATGTATCATTTTTTGCTAGATGCTTCCTTCGTTCGCAAACAGTTGTCATTTTAGATATCGATACGGTCTCTAAAACACAGCTTTGACCATTAATTTATATTATAATATATTTATAAAATCTAATAAAATTATAATATTATGAATGTATTTTTTGAGACAAATCTACACATATGATTTTCATATATCCAAATTAAATATTTTAAAATGTATAGATAACTAAAGTTTCAAAAGTTTGACTGAACCTGCTTCCAAAATGACGACTATTTGAAGTGGCTAGCTGATCTAGATTTCGGACCATCAGTTGCATTTCCCGTTTTCTCTGGGGAACCAAAAGAAAGAGACTGGTCTTGCAGTAACTAGCCTGTTTTTCTTTCGATCTCTTCAATTTATGTGCTTCTCGTACCTTCCACAATCCTTTGTATTGATGGTTTAGGTGGGTTTGGCTAATCTAACCCTGGGCTGGTCACCTCCAAACATGTGGCTAATTGGCTATACCTATACTGCAGCGGATCCTCGTCCCCCCTGCACCATATTAGGGTTAATTTGGTTCTTGATGAACCTGCCATTGGTCTTGCTAAGAGCACAAGAAATGGGGCCACACGTGAGAGTGCCCTATGACTTGTGAAAGCAGCTTAGGCTCGAGGCTTGATCCACACGCTTGCACGTGCGACCACTAGAGGAGCAAGTAGCAACAACACCAGCACAATTACCTGCTGCTCTTGCTCTGCTTCAGCTGGTGGTAAGCATCAATCACAATTTTTCTTTTTGCCTATTGACACACTTTTTTTCATATCTGGGCCGGTACGAATAATTTATAAAACTAGCCTTATTCTTTATCGTAGAAGCAGTGATAGCCGACACCTGTCACTTATCGCGCTCACATACCGTAATACCTCAATAGCAAGCTCGGCAGCAGGTACCGCGGACCAGTAGCTCGGCAAGTCTTGCCAAGCAGACATGACTCGGTAAGATAGCTAATATGGTTAATTAGACAAGTGATTAATTAATTAAATAATTAATTAAGTGTGGGTATGATGCCGAGCAATAGCAGGTTAGTGAATATGGTACCGAGTAAGGGGATCTCAGTAGGCCAGTGGGAGGCCACTATCATACTACCAGCATCTTGTCATAGTATGAAAGTATATCACTCGCTGCTTCTGTGATCGAGCACATGATTAATGTTACAAATTCATATTTACAAGAAAAGTTAGTCGAGACGGAAAAAAAAGAGTAGGCTTCGCTGCTCAGGCTCTAGTGGGTTCTGGAAATCCGGATAAAGGGGGAGAGAGAGGATAAATGCATGGTGCATTGCCTTTTTCCCTCACCCCCGTTGCCTTATCTCTTTGCTGCATCCCAGAATCATTTTTATGTGACGATATACTAGTATAGCTTTTGCTGCTACTTTTTCTTTTGTTTGGCCTTTTGCCCTGCCCACTGTGTCATATGTTGGATTCGAATCAGAAATGTCACTTTTTTTCACACTTGATCCTTTCATCTCTTTCTTAAGCTTCATTCTTTTTACCCGTTTTCTTTTGACAAACTTTTTTTTTATTCTAAAGGGGAGAGAGAGAATGTAAGCAGAGATAGCTAGTAGGAATGTGTAGTGGGCATATGTGTATTGCGAGATGATGCTTTCTTGTCCTCTTTTCAGCCTTGGATGTACTCCTCCCACTAGTATTTGTCTCTTCTACTCTTACCGCCATTTTCTACCCTTATTTCTTTTTCTTTCTTTTTTTCCTTTGTACAATAAGCCTTTTCATTTCATTTTTAATGGTGTGGCATTAACAGCAACCATCAAGGATTCTGAAACATTAAGTATTTTGAACTATAAACAAAACTCACACAACAACTACTACTATAATAGAATAAGATAAATTTACTAATAATCTCATGCAGGTTTCATCATTGCCACAGAACTGCAAGAGAAACAGTATTCCTGCTCTTAATCATAATGGTTACTGTTAGATTGCTGTTATTTTTCTCTGCCCCTTTTAGACCCGGCTCAGGAAGTCAGTGCTCAACTTAACCGCGACGCAAAGGTGACTTATCTAAGACGACTAGTGCCCTTGTTAAAGAGAAATTAAAGTAAAGCCGGCTTAAATTACACCCTTGTGATAACAGTGAAAAGGCTATCAAACTGAACTATTCCCTTCACTCGGTTCCTAAACACATGTCATTTTATCTTTCAAATTTTATTCTAGATACATATTATTCTATAATTTCGAGATGATTTTTTATTATTTTTTCCTTATATATCTATCGTCTTTAGTTATTTTCAATGTCTCATTTACTGCTGTGAACTAGAGTAAGATACACTATCAAAAGATATAATAAAGAAATGTAATATAATTTTTTTAATGCATAGTGGTAGGAGTGCAATAACCTATTATCCAGAACAGAGGAAGCACTGAAGTGGCCGAAAGAAAGCGTATCACGTCTCTCGTGCTGCTTCGTGTGGGCTCCGGCGAAAAAGAAAAAGAAAAAGAAAGAAAAAAACCACGCATGTGCGGGTCTCTCTGTTTTATCAAGCTTTCCTGCGAATCCGTGATGTCTCCGAGCGCACAAGTAATTTTTTTGAGCTACCATAGAAAGAAATACCGTTGCAAGGTATAATACGTTTCATACAGTTTCAGTAAGGTTGAGTGAAAGTTTGAAAAGTTTAATACTTCAGTGAGTCTATGTATTTTTAGAAGTTTCTAGAAGATTTCAAATCAAAGTTTCAACGAGTTTCAGGTTTTGAAACTCAAATTTCACCAAGTTTTAAACCATGAGTTTGCAACAAGTTTCAACAAGTTTTAATCTAAAATTTTTAAGAGGTTTCAACATGTTCCATCAAATTTCGACTAAAATTTTCAACCAGTTTCATATAAAAAACGACACACAAAAAAAAAGAAATACCACAACTGTTCCGCGCCTTGTGTCGCTGGCCGTATCAACTGCTTGTGCACCATAAAGATCTGCAGTCATTAGGTCTACTCAAGCATGGCCTCCGCCGCTAAATCCACTCCTTGCTCGCACATTCTCATCCACCTCATCCCCTATCATGTGCTACTCGTGTTTGTCTAGGGCTAGGAGTTGGATAAACTCTGCGTTGCTAAGGTCGATCATGTCACTTGCCACCATGGAACATGAACTAAGAATGATAGAAGGTGGCGCTGTCCAATCGTACAAGGATGGATTTGGATAAAGGAAATGGTAGATCGGTTTGTGTGAAAGAGAGGGAGAGAGCGCTCTAATTAGGTGTGAGGGTGACAAAGTCTGGGAGCACAACGATTTGGATAAAGAGGGTGTTGAATTCGTGTGGTTGTAGAAGGAAGAATCGATCGGCTAAAAGCTATCATGTCCTTTTTTTTTGCTATTACGGTATACAGTTTCATGGTATTTCTATTTTTTTTTTGTCTGGGAAAAAGATGGCATCTTTTCACGTCGCTGCTCGTGCTTAATCGTGTTCTTTTCGTGATGTTTTCAGATTAGGAATTAAGTGGCTCGGTGAATTTTCAGATCACGCAGGCTAACCCATTAGTTTATGATATTGATTTGGACGCATAGCGTCGTACATGTTGCGCTCCTGGAGTGCCGCACGTCCCTGTGATGTTTGAACCATTTTTTCTAACCTTTGTCGTTTTATTTTTTTACAAATCTAGCTTTCTACATATAAATTTATAAATTTAGCTCCTTTATTGTGAAAGGAATGACAGACGACACGTGTTTCTTGCTATACCTGGGGAGCACAGGAAGAGGCCACCCCGCGACAGCGCAGAAGATTCGTGATGTTTCGGGGCAGTCGCACTATTCTTCTTATTTCTGAATTTCCCTATGCGACTTGGTTAGATATGTAAAGTCTAGAAATTTTGGGTTTTTTAAGTTGCGTTTCTAGGGATGGCAATGGCCCCGATCCCTGTTTCCCGGTGGGGAATTTCCCTATTAGGGGACGGGGACAGTGAAAATCTCCCCCGCAAGGGATTTATCGGGAAAAATATTGCCTTCGTCGGGGATCGCAGGGACAGGGACGTTCCACCATTCCCCGATCTCTGTCCCTGTCCCCACGTTATCACTAATAGGTGAGAGCAAATGATTATTCTCAAAAGAAAAAAGAAAATATGTGAGGTCATTATTAATAAACATGTTAAATATGAATTACTCTAGTGATTCACTCACACTTCAATCACACATGCACTATTACTCTAGTGATTCATTCGTGTAGCATGTGATTTTTTATATAGTATTTTTGGAATTAGTCCCTGTTAGGGCCTCGCAAACCCGTCGGGGATCAGGAACGGGGGAGAATTAAGCCCCGTATACGGGGTCGAGGACCGGGACGAGAAAGTTTTGCTTTTCAAAAATCAGGGATAGGAGGATACTCCCCGCACGGGTTTTCCCTATTGCTATCCCTAGTTGTTCCTGGAAGACAAGACTAGGTGAGAGTCGTGTAGTAATAAATGTTGCTGCTGAACACACCAGAGGCACCACGAATCAGTACGCACATTGTTTCAGCGACCGTTTGGAAACTAGAAATCGACAGCAATTTCATATAAACTTCACAAGGAAACAATTTAATTGTGTAAGAATCGAGAAAATTCCGACGTAACCACGAACTAGCTATACATTTTCAGTCAAAAACTATAAAATCCATTGTCCTTCTTAAAATTAAATCGAGAGAGGAGAGCCCGTCTCTCTAGGACTAATAATTAACAAGCAAGATCGCTGAAGTCTGGATCAGCGAGCAAAGTACTCCATTATTACGCTTCAACATATCCTACTTAGCATCAGAATGAAGTATCATGCAGTCATTCAGACTGTTGTCACTCCCAGATCGATCGATCTCATAAATACCAGTCAGTTGTTCGACGAACTCTCTCCCTGGCTCTGGGCTCTGGCTGCTTCCAATCCAAGTATGTATACTTCTCCCTGAACTGCACTGCCATGCCATGGCGATCTATCATGGCGATCTATCCAGTACAGCAAATAAACTCCACAATAATGCGACATGTCGGACAAGGCATGGCATCTGCAAGACGGAAACAACATATGCGACTAGTTGCACTAGTATTCTACAGTTGCCGACACCTCCATAGGATTCCCAAGCTCTATAGTAAATAGCAGTAACAGGTCGATCAGCTCAAAGCCTCAGATCAGTCAGCCACACACGCTGCAATTGCGAGCTTTTGCCTAGGTGCACAGCAATCGAAAGAGGAACAAAGAGGGATCAAAACTCGAAAGGAGAGAAAAGAAACAAGGAAGGAAAGGGGAAGTGGTAGGAGCATGAGCATAGTTTCTTTTCAGCTTACATTCCGCTGCACTGCTCCTTGTTCTTGGCTCCTCCTTTCAGCTTTTCTAAAGGTCGCATTGCACGAATGAATAATGATCACGTTAGCCTACAGGTTACTAGAGATTACAGATATAGTAGTACTACATCCTGTTTGTTTTGAATGAGAAAGAGACTGGGGAAATTGGATTTTTTTTTTTAATTCCATCAGTAGGAGTATATGTTAGGCTAAAATAAACTCTGCCTTAACATGCAAGTGGCAACAAAACCAGTGAGCAAGGAAACCAAAGCAGAGCAATAATATAGTCCATAGATGGTTGGACGACCTTACATGAATGCTCTTGGTCAAACGTCTTAACATGTTGTACAGGATCAATTTGTCCATTGTCTGCTGCTGCCGCAAAAATCATTGATATACTTACTGTTACTTCTGTTCAAGAGTGTACTTAATATATATAGATGGTTTTCAATATACAACTTTGACCATTGAAATCTTTTAAGTAAATAGGTTAATAATACTGCACGATAAAAATACTTCTCACAACAAATCTAATCATATCCACATGCTACTATATTACTGGCCAAAGCTAGTTAGAAAGGTTTGAACGCATGCTATATAAAACGCATATATTTCTTAGTAGGCAGAAACAATTGATATTCCATGCTCCATTCTAGTACATTGCTAAGAAGGAATTTGTATTGAGCAGGTGCCAACTGCAGGACGGTACGCAAGAGGCAAGACCAGCCGAGCTTGCATACACTCCGTTTAAGAAGATTCCCTCGTAGAAACCCTGTCCATGTAAATACAAAAACTTTGGTAGCCTAACAGATGCTCTTGCATGTAGCTCGCACTCACGATTGGGAGGTGCATATGATAATACCGCTCCATTACTGGCGTCAACAAGCGGAGATCACTGGAAAACTAGAAGGCAACCGGCACACACTTCTCAAGAGATGCTGTCCCTTGATAGGCATTGACAATCAAAAAGCAAAAGTATCGAGTGGTATCAGAAAATTTCTCTTTGGTGTAGAACTTATTTAGAATAGCACCACTGTCGCACCCAAGGTTAACAAAACCGCGGTAAACTGCTCGGTTTTTGCGGTTTTCGACCATATCGCTCCGGTTCGAAAACAGAAACCGAGCGGTTTACCAGTGGAATTTCAAAAAAAATTGAAAAAAAAAATTATGCGATGAAAAATCGTTTTTCAAGAACGATCAATTGGTCAGCTGGTTTTTCGCGAAAAACCGCGGTAAACCGCAAAAACCGAGTGGTTTTTCATCAAAAACCGTAGTTTTCGCGAATAGATTTGACAAAAAATTGATTTTTTTTTAATTTGCAAACCGTTCGGTTTTTTGCGGTTTTCGAACGGATTTCTCGCGAAAACCGCTACCGCCGGATTAGCGTTTTTCGGCTTCGAAACGAAATTGTGAACCTTGTCGCACACGCCCCCACGAAAACAGCATCGAAAGGTCAATCGATTTTCGATTCGTGGCGCCCCATCCAACACCGATAACCCAATTCGCGCGCACGATCTCTCTATCGCTTCCTCACGCAGTTCACTGCCCTGGAAAGTCAAAACGTGTAGGCATCACGACCGGCGATTTTCTCTGAAGCTTGGTTCGTAGCATCACGACCGGACGCCGCAGAGATCGTCATTCACGGCGACAGTAGCGTCCATGACCGCGATCCATCGTGGAACACTTAGGACTCCATGTATATATATAGGAGAATTGTTCATATCGTGCGGTAATTGGTTAACGTACTTATCTTAAAAGCTAGAAAATCAAACTCTGCTCGTAGGTCCGAGAGACGATTTGGCACACCATTGAGAAGATACCAGGTGCCACACCGTCGAACTATACACCGCGGTTGGCAATCTGTCTGCCTTGCTTGCCTCGCTGCCCCCACCGAAACGACAAGAACTCCGAGCCCTTGCTAAGATCGGATCTAGGTTTGGCAGGCCAGGCCGGCTTTCGCTCTAACCAAACAGCTGTGCCGATTGATTACTTGTAATGGGGTGTTTAGCTACGTGTTATTCTTTTTTATGTATAAGGACGCACACAGCACACACGAGTGTATGTTACACACGCAGAGAAATATTGTAGAGGCTGCTAAAGCCTCTAACTATCTTAGTGAACACAAGTGTATGTACACACCCTAATTTTATTTATGGGTCGAACTCGTGACCGGTCGTTAGCTCACCTTGCTCCGGACCAATCGAGCTACAGCTCGTCCTCAGCTACTTGTTATTCTGATGTCAGTAACTCCATGTTACAGGTCCCTTGGGCAACCGCGGATGTCTTTAGTAGTGGAAATAAAGGTGGGCGTCGCATTGCATATGCTTTGGCTTTTCCATTGATTTATTGAGATTATTTCCATACTACACTATTAAATGAAGTATAGATTATTTCCATATTGTACTATTAAAAGAAGTATAAATAGGGTACTAGCTAATCTGATTCCATTATATCGAAAAAAAACAAATGGTCTATATTGAATTTAAGCTTTGGAAGGGGAAGGCCAATAAGAGAGGTGGCGAGCGTTGATGTGCCTCCCTCTTCCGCAACATGCCAAAATTTGCGCTGTTTTTATAAAATCTCTACATGATTTGCGTGCAAGGCTAGCAGCAGTTCACGATGTGGTATTATCCATTGCAGTACCAAGTAGGGTCAACCGGTTTGGTACCCGTTTATTATGGTCAGGATTCCTACTTCCTCAATTTACACGCGAATTTCTCCTATTTTCTGAATTGTACTTCAGTTGTGTACTAGTATAACGTATCAGTCCTAGTATGTATCTGCAGCTATAGGCTACAGCGTATTCGAGGGATAAAAAAACAAAGATAAGTCCCACCATCGTGTGTTGTTTCCACGACTAGGAAACAGGGATAAAAAGTAGTAAAAGTTGATGTCACTTTTGCAGTAGCCAACATGGCTACCACCTCCTCAAGTCCAACATAACCAGCCAAAGAGAAACCTCCAACCCGTCTCACCCCTCGAGAAGAAAAAGATGAGCACAGCGCACGGCTTCCCATTGCCACCGCTAATTAAGAGCAGTAACCTCCCTGATTAACACTAAACAAAGCCAAGCCGTCCGATCCATTGAAGCAAAACAAAACAGCCGAACTGCCTTGTCCGTACGTACCTCCACGGCGTCCATCCAAAACATCAAAACACAAGACGACAAAAACGCTCTAGCTAGCTAGGTGCCTAGGCACAGATGAGTAGTAGAAGAAAATTTTCAACTCCAAAAGTTGGTTAAAAAAGAAGGGTTGGAATTTTAATTTAAGAGAAAAGGTATTAAAAAAAGCCTAGTAGAGAGAGTATTCGTAGAATCTCTCGTCTCCTCTTCCCTAATGGAGTACGTACATCTGACAAGACGGGGAAAAAAAACGCTTCCTCCTTTTCCAGCCCATTCCCTTCGCTACACCCAGTGCACCGTGCAACCGGTGGACCAAGACTACGGAGAGAGCACACGAACCGTTGGGATGTTCACTGGGGGGCCTCGCCGCCAGCCAGGAGCCACCGGTCCATGGGTACGCACTGCGCCTTGTGCGCGCGCTTCCAGTCGAGGGCCTGGCACGCGCGGGAGCAGTAGTTTGCAGCGCCGCACACGGAGCACCGCCGGAACTCGTGCCGCCGCGTCTCCCGCCGCCCGCAGCGCACGTGGGAGCACATCCGGAGCTCGCCGCCGTCGCTCTCACCGGTGGCTGCCTCGGCACCGAGCTTCTTGACGGCCGCCTGCCCGCCGCGCGACGGCCACCAGTCCACCATGAAGAGGTTCGCCGGGTGGGGCTCCGCCTCCGGGAGGCTCCACCCGAAATCCGAGAGGAGCGGGCAGCCGCCCCCGCCGCCGATGGGGAGCGCGGCGAAGGGGCGGTGGGAGGCGGCGGCGCCGAGCGCGAGGGAGAGCTCGCGGGCGTTGGCGGCGAGAGCGAGGGAGAGCTCACGGGCGTTGGCGGCGACGAGGAGGCGGCGGCCCTCGGCGGGGTCGCGGCGCACACCGTAGCCGTCCTGGAGGCAGTGTCCGAGCTCGCGGAGAGCGTCGACGTGGCCGAGCGCGGCGGCGCGCGCGCACAGCGCCGCCCCGGCGCGCAGGTCGCGGTCCGACTTCGCACCCCCGCTCCCGTTGAACTGGATGACCGCCAGCGAGTACAGCGCCGCTGCGTGCCCGCCCACCGCCGCCCTCGCCAGCAGCGCCGCGCCGCCGCTCCGGCTACCCAGGCAATAGAACCGGATCTGCACAAAGGCGAGCGCAAACACTCGTCAGTGCTTCATCTCACCATGCACGTCTAGCAATCAACCCAGTTAGCTAGCATAAACTGTCTAGGGCTCTTGGACGCCGCGGACGTACCATGCCGAGAATGTAGCAGGACTCGAGATTGCCGGCGTCGGCGCAGCGCTTCAAGAACCGCTGCGCCGGCTCCGACCACGCCGCCGCCTTGACGGCCAGCGACGCCGGCGAGGCCTTGGCGAACACCATGTCATGCCGCCCGAGCCCGTTGAGCCTCTTGCACCTGCAACACCAAAGATAAGGAGACGTTTTCAGTGGCCATCCTTTGCTTCACCGCTTTATCCCCATCCACCCCAAACTTTCCACAAATTGCAAAACAGACCCTGTCCCCCACGCATTCTAAAGAACTCGCGAGGGGACCTTGCAATTCGAAGAAAGACGAGGTGTTTTTGGGCAAGCTACTAGCTGAGGAATAAGGAAGTGGGGGCGCGGGCGTACGTGAGGTACACGGAGAGGAGGTCGGACGGGGAGGAGGCGGAGGCGGCGAGCTTGGAGAGGACGAAGAGTACGAGGTCATCTGGGAGCTCATCGAGGTAGTCCGGCCCCCCGGCCTGCCGCTTCCTTCGCCCGCCACCGGGGCACTCACCGGCGGCGACGGACTGCGCCAACGACCTCTTCCTCTGGCCCACCACAGCTGGCTCGCCGCCGCCGCCGCTGGGATAAAGAGACCCTCTCCTCGTCCTCATGTCCCTCTCCGCGCGAGCCGTCGCAGGCCGGTCTCCGGAGAAGGGAAAACGGCCGGACGCGCGCGACGGCGAGGTGCGGTGCTGCGCTGGTAATGGTGTGGAAAAGGGAGAGCAAGAGGAGGGGCCTTTATATACGAGAAGCGCGTATCAGCCGTACTGTGAGAGGCGCGCCGGGTGGGGCGGGCCCGGCTGTCGGACGAGTCCTGGTTTTAATGGTTTTTACTTTTATGTCCTGCGTGCCAGTAGTCTCTGAGGCTGAGCAGGGCATGACATGAATGCCATGCCTCTGGAGAAAGAGACATGAATGCTGAACTTTTAATTTTTAAAAGCCAGACTTTTCGAAAAGAAATAAACTCCGAAAAATTAAGGACAATTTCACTTTCGTATTGATACCGTCTGCTTTTTATGTTTACGGTCAGGATGGGGTAAATGATACTACTCGTACGTAAGGTGGGATACTGTAAACGTAGATGGAGTATTGAACAGATATATAATAGTTAGGGTTGGAAAAAAAAACTCGGTGGTGAGGCTCGTTGGCTCGGTTCAAAATTGCCTCAATTACACTCATTTATTGATTAAATATTGAAATAAGTCAATTTCGAATGAAATAGGATTTTTATCTGGCTCGGCTCGTTGGCTCAATTCTAATAATACTTCCAAACTATAAATAAAATGATATTAAATCAAATTGTGTCAATTTCAGAAAAAAAACTCGAAAAAAATGAGAATTTGGATTGATTTCCACCACTAATAATAGTATAGTAGTATATGTTTTTTCAGTCCGTTGATAAGATATTTGTTTTTCAACTTTGGTCACTTTTTAGCTATAGGATTTGCATCAGATAGTTATCATGTTTTATCTCACTCCTCACCTCAACAAAATAAGAAAATAAAAAAATTATAATCTAGACAAAAATAAAGTAAACCTAACTGAACACTTATAAAATAAAAACAAATAAATTTCTAACCTAGATAAAAAATAAAGTAAACGTAGATGAACCGTATAAATACAAAAACAAATAGAACTAAAGATTGCAGAAGAATGATATTAAAATTTTACATTACTTAGCACTACAATTTTAAACTTAGTTTAGTGCAATACTAGGTGATTGAAAGATGAAAAAATTTGAGGCAACTCACAGTGTTAGCAAACCCGTTTCTTTCTTATTTCGGTTGAAGGTGAAAAGGCTGGATTGTGCACTGTGTTTCCGACATACATAACGCTTGGACTGTTGAGTTCTTGTACATATTTGTTTGATGGGTCGGACGTTTTGGACACTATCATTTGATGTGATGCTTGTTACTGTTCACAACATGGTTCACAAAGCGAAAATCGGTCGGATTTCGCGAAAACCGGGCTTACCGGGCCGGTTCGGTATTAAAAACCGAACGAAAAACCGATTCGATTCAAATTCAAAAATTTTGAAAAAATTGAAAAAATTTATGTGACGTAAACCGGTCGAAAATCGGTGAAGACCGCTCGATTTTCGATGAAATCGAGCGAAAATCGCTCAAAAATCGGCTCTAAGGAATATTCACTTGGTCTGTTGGTTTTCGACCGGTTTTTCGAGGTTTTCGATTTCTTTTGAATTTTTTTTCCATTTTTTTTTATTTCTTAACTCTTCGGTTTCTGACGATTTTCGAGTGATTTTCGGCTCGGTTTTTCCGGTTTTCGAACCGGTTTTGTGAACCCTGCTCACAACCACGGTTCGAACAAATTTGATATTTGTACAGTATCAGATCCAGGAATTTTAAGAGGTGGGCACGAGAGTTAACAAAATATTATTTAATATAAAAGTTTAAGATTCACAACAACAAAAAATAAAATACAAATTGTTCATATTAGAACAAATATGTCATAATAAATTAGAAAAATTCAAAATATTCAAGAAAAAAAATTAACTTGCGAAACTCCATAACTTGGAAGTGAGATATTATGGCTTCATCACTAACTTGTAGAAAAAAATATTGATCATCCATTATATTTAGTTGGTTCTTTCACAAAATTAATTATCGAAAACAAATTTGTTTTCTATAGGTATTGGTTCTGATGTGGAGGTAGTAATTATAGTTGTCTTCTGTGTCTTTTCGGATAGATCCCACAAAGCTTTCCAATCTACGGAATATCTCTTCATTTTCTTAAGCTCTACATCCATACAGCCAACTAATTAATCCCACCGATTCACCTTTTTATCAATATTTCATGTTCTCAACATTCAACAAAGACAATATGTGAAAACCTATAGGATCTAGTCAGTGGCCTTAACTGGTTGCTACAGCCCACAGTGTTGTGGCTGCTGCTTGGTAGACAGCACGGCTGTCGTGCAGCCCCATCCTTTCGTCGATGCCTGCTTGTCGAACTGCGTCGCCAGTCGACGTCCCGAGGCCAAGTGAGAAAGAGACATACAGAGAGCATGAGAGACATAATGAAAAATTTTGGCTATGGTTGGTTGTGTTGTGCAATGTACTCTGCTCGGTTGAGAAATAGGAGGAGTGGGCTTTTCGCTAATGGGCTAGGCTAGCCGATTGAAGAAGGGAGTTATGAGAGAATGAAAATGGAATAAAATTAGTTGATATAAGTGAATATATATGTTGATTTGGTCATAATATTAATATATAGCTAA
The DNA here is from genome assembly GCA_036346275.1 of Otatea glauca. Taxonomy (NCBI): domain Eukaryota; kingdom Viridiplantae; phylum Streptophyta; class Magnoliopsida; order Poales; family Poaceae; genus Otatea; species Otatea glauca. The sequence continues at coordinate 82,762,698 of CM070711.1, forward strand.
TATAATATTATATAATCAATTTTTTACAAAAATAAATTGGGTGTACAGTTGTACACCCATGTCCCTCAGTTGGATCTGCCCCTGTTTACGTAAGTGTTATACTCTATCATGTATGAAATATTGGCACGGTTTAAAGGAGCTGTAGCTTTTTTAAAAAAAAAAACTATTTTTTGTTTTTTTGGCTAAAAAATAGCTATAGTTTTTTCTCAGCAATAAGCTATAAAAAAACACGTCCGTTCTACTTTTGTCTTTTACTAATTATATATGGTTGCTAGTTTATACCTAACACTGTTTAAAAGCTGACCCATCTAAGTGCTTGTTTGGGGGAGCAGAAGATTTTCTGAAAAACTGCTTTTTTTTCTTTCTATTTGAAAAGTAGCTGTAGCTTTTTATAAAAGACCGTTCGGTAAACGGCTAATTTCTCTAAGTAATAAGTTGCAAAAGCATAACCCATCCAACTTTTAACTTCTGCTAGTTATATGTAACTTTTAGCTTATATCAAAAATCGTCTAAAAGCTAAGTTGTTTGGGAGTAGCTTTTGAAAGCTAAAGTTAATTTAAAGCTTTTTAAATAAGATCTAAGAGGTTTACTAGCTTTGCGAAAACTGCTTTATGCCCAAACAGGCTATTATACTCTAGCACTACTAGACTTCGTTTTTTCCAAGACCAAGAATAAGGACTTTAGCGTCTCTTCTTCTTTTTTACGTATATACAAGCATAACACAGAACAGATATGAATCGAACACAATACCACGATACGTATACAAGCGGATACCCTGTTGAAAAAGAAACGGAAGTATCTCAATTGAATAAGGCCATTAGGCCATACCTGAAACATGAGAAATTTATATTTTTTTTGTGTGAATTAAATTGCTACTTGCGAAATTACATAGTCGTATCAAGGCTTATCTAGTTATCTTTTGGCATTACACGGTTTAAAATTTCTTAACATCCTCGGGGAAAAAGGAAAAGAAATATCTTCCATCACTAAAACAAAATTTGCGGTACATCTTCTCTGCAGGGAAGTAACTAGTTTATCCCACGGGCACGTGATAACCGACGCCCCTTGCGAAGGAAGAGTCGTCGATTCCCTCGTACCCGACGACCACAAGCACAAGCAAGATGACGAGGCGACGCAGATCCTTTTCGCGGCTTCATCGGTGCGGTGAGGCAGGTTTTAAATTTCGGTTTCGGAATGAATTTCATTTCAGACCGGATAACGAAATTTCGGAATTATTTCGGATGAAATTTGAATTTGAAAATTCAAATCCGGTTCAATCCGAAAAATAAAAACCGAAATTCGGCGAAAAAACCCGAAATTTCAGTGAAATTTCGAAATTTCGGGTTTTTGCCTTGGTGAAAAGTGATCTAAACGTTATCGAAAAATTTTGAAATTTTTTTGGAGGTTCCTGACATAATGCTGATGTTCTCAAAAAAATTTCAGCTGATTATCACATCTGAGGAATTTTTAAAAATTTGGAGAGTGGTACTATCCTGATAAAACACTAACCGACAAGTTTGATCGGAATGGAAAATGGTACAAATCAAGTTATAAACTGTTGAAATTTTTTGTACATGGTTATGATCCATAACTAATATTATCATAAAAATTTCAGCTGATTATCACATGTGAGGAATTTTTAAAAATTCGGAGAGTGGCGCTGTCCAGACAGAACACTGATCGACAAGTTTGATCTGAATGGAAAATGGTACAAATGAAGTTAGAAACTGTTGAAATATTTTGTGCATGGTTATGATGTATCTATAATGCTCTCATAAAATTTTCAGATAATGATCAAACTGTATAAATTTTTAAAAATTCGAACAGTACTACTGTCCTGTTAAAAGGCTTACCGGCAAACTTGAACAAAATTAAAAATTATGTAAACCATAGGATTTTTTAAAAATTTTACAGAACGGTGATAAGGAAGTTCTTAATATCCCATAAAAATTTTGATTCATGATCACAGTGAATTTATAAAATTCTTACGAGGCACAATACCATTTATGTTCTTTTCTTTTTTATTTTTGAAATATAATATAACAAACGAAGTTCAATGCTTGCATAGATTTGATTGACCAAACAAACAGATTTTAAATTTTTTGAAAAATTTATATAACGGTACTGAGTCAATTATTAATCTCTCAAAAAAAAAATAGATCATAATCACACTCAAGAAAATTTATAAAATTCTGACAATATAACTGTCCCAATTATGTTCATTCTGTTTTTGATTTTTTAAAGATAACAAATGAAGTTAAATTATTTTGAAATTTTTTCTGTATTATCCTAAACTACTAAGGATAGTACCATAAAATTTTCAGATGTTTATCAAGCTTGTACAATTTTATAAAAATCGGACAGTGTTTCTGCCAAAATTTTAAAATATTTAAAAAATTAGGTTTTTCAACAAATTTTCATAGGAGATGACTTTCCTAATGGTTATTGGACCAAATCCGGCCATAAAACTTTCAAAACCGGCCAAAAAACACGAAATTTCGGCCAAATTTGGCGAGATTTCATCGAAAAAACTGAAATTTCGGATTTTACTGTAGCAATTTCAAATTTTTTAGATTTTTTTCTCGGACGGTACTTGGGATTTCGGGGTGGTCCGAAATCCGAAATCTCGGCGAAATTTCGCCAAAATTTGGAACCTTGGACAGCCCTACCCTAGTTTTGATCTTTGAGCGGCGTCTTAGCTCAGCTCTGCTCGGCCGGCCCAGCCGTTTGTTTGCGTCGCGTTGCCCTCGGCCGGCCGTGCCAAGGCGCGCGGCGGCGGTGTTTGTGTTGGGGTGGTTGGGCCGCGCGAATCTCGGTTGGGTCGACCGGATGATTTGGTGCGCCGCGCCATGCGCCAGTGTGCGTGGGTGGTGATCTCCATGTGTCGCTCCTCGGGCTTCTCCCGCGCTGCCTGCACGCCTGCCTCTCTCTCTCTCTCTCTCTCCCTGGCGTGGCCCTGCCTTTCTCTATTGCTCCCCCTCGTTGCCATGTCCGTCCCCTACGCCCCCCTCCTCATTATTTAAGACATTGCTGGCGCACTTCCACAGTTCCACTGGTGCAATAGCGCTATCTTGGTTTCAAAAAACCGTTTTTTTAGTAAACTGGTTCGAAATTCGTGTTTTCAAAACCACAAAAATCGCTCGAAAAACCGCAAGAAATCGAACGGTTAAGAAATAAAAAAAAACAGAAACCGTTCGGTTTTCAACGAAAACCACTGTTTTTCACGAGAAATCGCTCGTTTTTCACCGAAAACCAACCGACCAATTGAATGTTCCTTAAAAACGGTTTTCGAGCGGTTTTCAATGCATAATTTTTTTCAAATTTTAATTTTTTTAATTAGACCAGTTTACTGAGCGGTTTTGGATTTCGAATCGCAACGGTAAGGTCGAAAAACCGCAGTTTTTAAGCAGTTTTCGTCGTTTTTTGGAACCCTGGCGATATCACGCTACCCCAATAACCCTCCAGTGTCTCCATCTCTGATTCTACGTCCGCCTCCCTCCCCAGTCTCCACCTTGAATTAAGTCGTTACATATAGACTATTGGATTAAAAAGCGATTATTTAGCGAGAATACTGTTTAAAAACACTATATTGATTTTTTTTCATATAGCATGTACTGTAGCAACACACTGTTGGACGAACCGGACCGTTAGTTGGCTCAATCAGACGGTCCTCTAAGTTGCAGTCCTTGTAAAGACTACACAGGATCCCTTTCCCCCACCTTCGCTTTACATCTTCTCCAACACGGTTCCCTCTCTGCCACCACCCTCCTCTGTCACGCTCCCCATCATCGTCGTCGAGCCTATAACCTTATTTTCCAGTCCCCTACCAGACTCGTAACGTGAGGGTGTGCAGAATGATCAACTGCACACGGCCCCACTAATTAAGGGATCATTTTCAGTCTAACCTTTTATTATTATTTTGGTTAATTTTAGTATTAATAATAGTAAAAATGAGCGAAACTTAGGAATTTTCCATGCGTGTCTTCTCACCTTCCCCTCTCTCTCTCCATTTTCTTCTCTTGTCACACAAACACCGCTACTACTGTCTCCTAATTCTCATAATCAAAATATGAATTATTGAAAAAAATATAGTGCTACTACTATCTCTTTATTCTCATCTTGACATTAATGTCAAATATTGCATGTTTCTTTGTTAGCTCAAGTCTTCAAGCACAAATTTTTTCTCTCTATCTTGTGTTTCTGTTGCGCATTCATGATCTTTGTGCATCACAGTGATCGGTCTCTAGTTCATATTAACAATACAATGTTAAATAGGCTAGTTAACTTTGGCTAAAAACATTAATAGTGTTGATATTCATTTTACTGATATACAAAGAGGTGGCCATAATTTTAACACAAGATCTCTAAAAATGTTAGGTACTACCCTGTCCCCTTCGACAACCGGTTCCTAGGGTTACCCCTTCCGAACCCACGATAGGCAGCACCGCCGCCACCTCACATGACCTGCTGCCACCGCCTTCCCCTCTATACCCTAGGGACATAGCGAACCCTTTTCTAACCTTGATGAACCTTAACCCCCACCGGCAAGGCGCTGTTGCCTTAGAAGAGAAGTCATGGGGGAGTTAGCTTTGTGGCCACAGTTGCCACAACACGGGAGAAGGAGGGAGACGACGCAGGACGTCGAAGGTCCTTCTAGCGCATCCAATGACCGCACAAGTAGACAAGCCATAAGACTAGGGTGAAAACGGGTCGGATATTTTCCACCCGATTAGTATTGGATTTGGGAAGCGATTTGACTATCCGGCTAGATTTGAGATTGGATACGGATACGGGATCAAATTCGAAGTCGTCAATATCCGGTAAATACGGGATGAGATCCTAATATAGGATTTTATTTTCAGTTCGGATATTGGATTTTTTTAATTTGGATATCCGAGAAGACCCAACTCATTTTTTACATATTTTCCATGACAGTCTATTTATCTTGACAATTAGTTGGATCTATTGATTCTCAAGTAGTATAATCTTTTTATGTTATCTATTGGATTTAGTTGATATATACTCTCACCAGTCACAAATAGTTGTCGTTTTGGACATGGACATAGTCTCTAAAATACAGCTTTGATCACTATTTTTATTAGATATCTTTCTGAAGCCTAATAAAATTATAACATTATGAAAGTACTTTTCAAGACAAATCTACACGCATGATTTTCATATATCCAATTTAAATATTTAAAAAGATACTTTCAGTCAAAGCTTTGAAAGTTTGACATCTATATCTAAGAGGACAACTATTTGTGAACGGATGGAGTAACTTGCTATTATGGTCATGAATTTATTGATTTTATTAAACATATATTACTTTATATATGCGTGCATTATCCATATATCTTTATCCGTTTTCGATCCGAATCTGTTATATATCTGTCTCGTGTCCATATCCGAATAACCTGAATTCATATTCATATCTGATTGGACTGATTCCAAATACAGAAAAAAAAATATTGATTAAGATATAAAAAAACAATATCCACTCGTATCTAAGCTATTTTTACCATCTACTACCTTAAGACTAACAGGCGCCTATTCCCGCGTTAGATTTTGCCCTTTATTTATTCGCATTCATTCGTTTGTTTATCGGCTGCTGCCTTGAGGAGCAGAAGGTACAGAATAGCAGTATAGCACCACGGTCTTCACTCCTCTTCCCAAAAGGACGATTGATTCCGATGCACAGCACAGCACTCCAAGGCGTTTTTCTTTTCTTTTCTCGCAGCAGGAAGAGCTCAATTCCATTGCTTTTCTTCGCCCTGAAATGTGCTGCATGAGTTGTCACAGTGCCTTGCCCTGCCCGTCCTGCGCTTCTTTGAGAAAGGGGTGGAGTGCAGATGCTTACATTATAGTCTCGACTCTCGAGAAAGACATTATCCTAGCAGCAAAGTAACTACCGAATCATCGCTTTTTTTAGACTTGTGCCGAATCTATTCAGTAAATCTAGCCTCCCCTCTCCGATGTAAACGAAAAAAGAGTAGTGCTTCAATGCTTTTCTTTCTACATTCATGCTTTAATATTTATACAACTGTTAAAAAGAAAAGTATTGAAGCACCTCTCATGTAAAAATGCTCCACCTTTAATTTTAACCGTAAAAACACCAGAAGGTTCGGTGATCTTCCATAATTGTAAAAAAACTCCATCTTAACCGTGACCGTAAAAAACCGGAAGGTGACCTTCCGTACTGCCACACCAGGAAAGCACTTTTCGCTCTCTACGCTCTAGTACTGTAGAAGCACCTACCATACTCTGTGAGCGTAGTTGGTGATTTCACGATGTGGCGACGTAAAAGGTGACATTTCATGAATAGGATTGTTTTAATGATTTTGTTTTAAAAAAAAGGCTAATTTTTTAAAAAAATTACAAACAGCCGTATAAAACTGCCGGCACTTCTACGGTACTTATATTTTTCTTGTCTCTCCTTCCGGAGAAAACCGTTGGATACTTGGATGCCCCCGTACCATCTACAAAGATGTCAGGGAATGGAAATATTGTGTCCCATCGAGCAATTTCAAAATTCATCCGGAAAAAAGAAAAAATGAAACACCAACTATGTTTCTAGCACATCTAGGAGGATGACTGGTACAGTGTTATATATGCATATATGTATGTATATATATATATATGTGAATTGGTTAAGATTTCTCCTATCAACTGATGTTACCGTAACCTATTCTTTTTACCTCTATTAGTGATCATAATTTTAAAAAGTTAACTGCACACTCTTTTTTTTTGAAAATGGCGAACGCCATTAAATATATTAGAAGACGGAGAAAAGCACAAGTAGAGGGCGCAGAGATCGCACCCGAGAGTTTGACAGTAAGACGGAGAGATCAGAGAAGGGAGAAAAAGAATAGGGAAAAAGAGAGAAAAGGAGGAGGAAAAAGGAAAAAGAACAACAACATGCCTTTAAGGCTGTCCTTGAAGTAGATCGCGTAGATGCGATGCCCCCGTAGAAGCCCGGGTAGCAGCGACATCCTTGATATTCTGGAGGATCTGGTCGTGAGTCGCCCAGGACTATCGAAAGATTCTATCGTTTCGTTTCTTCCACCACTGCCAGCAGGTCAGGATAATGATGGTTTTAACCCCCTTTTTAAACCTTGTACAACCCGCAATACGTTGAAGGTTCCACTGGTCGAAAAGCACTGAAGAATCCCACTGGTCTAGACACAGGGTCGGCACGCGAACCCACTGTGCAACGGAGGTCCACATGCGTTGGACTTCGGGGCAGTGAAGGAATAAGTGGGAAACCGTCTCTAGATTCCGATAGCACATGTGGCAAAAATACTGATTAAGCCAACCCCTGAGGTGCAGGCGTTGTGCTGTCCATAGTTGATTTTGCTGTGCAAGCCAGAAGAAGATCTTACTGCGCATGGGCGCCCATGCCGACCAGATTGTAGTATAAAAAGGTTTTGTTATGCTTCCATTGAATTGGAAGCGGTACGCGGAGGCAGCCGAGTAGACGCCATTAGAGGTCGGCGTCCAAGTGATAGCATCCTCCAGGTGCGGTTGGAGAGGCACTGACTGAATGATGGACCATAAGCCAACGTATTCTCTTAGGAGCTGCGGGTCGAGGTGGTGGCGAATGTCACGAATCCAGTTGTTATGCAGGGCATCCACTACCGATCTTGTCTTCCTCCTGGAGTGGCTGTAGAGTCGCGGCGCAATTTGGCAAGGTGCTGAACCCTGCAACCATCTAGAAGTCCAGAAGGTCGCTAGATGGCTGTCGCCAATGGTGATTTTGGTGGCCGTCATGAAAAGCTGTTGGTCAATACGGTTGCAAGGTACAAGCAGATCGTTCCATGGCCTTTGGGGGTTTGTGTGCTTGAGCCACATCCAGCGCAATCTGAGGGCTCTCGCTAATCTGTCAAGGTCTATTACTCCAAGGCCCCCAAAATTGAGCGGCCGGCAAACCGTTGTCCACCTTACCTTGCAGTTTCCGCCGTGCATGGCCGCATTGCCAGCCCATAGGAATCTTCTCCTTATCCTGTCAATGTCTGTGATAAATTTCTTTGGCACCTTAAGCGCTGTCAGCACGTAGACCGGTATGGAAGAGAGTACTGATCTGACCAGCGTAAGGCGCCCAGCCATGGTGAGATGGCTGGATTGCCATCCAGCTAGACGCCGCGCCACCTTGTCTTGTATGGGCTGAAGGTGTATCCGCCGCAGACGGCCTAGCGTGAGAGGCATTCCAAGGTATGTGGTGGGAAAGTGAGTGACGACACATGTGAAGGGTTGTAGGATGTTGTCCAGGTCCAGGTTCTGACATTGAATTGCGGCTATGGAGCTCTTTTGTATATTGACTCGCAAACTGGAGGCTTCTCCAAAGCAATGCAGGATTGAAATGATGGCGTGCAGTTCCTCCTTGACTGGGTTTAAGAAGATAACAACGTCATCTGCATATAGGGATAGACGGAGCGATGGCGCACAACCTCTCAAGAGCGATAGGATCCCCCCTCAGATGCCTTTTTGAGGATGAAGTGGAGCGGGTCAATGGCCAGGATGAAAAGGTACGACGATAGCGGATCGCCTTGCCGCAGGCCGCGCTGATGCGAGATCGCAGGCCCTGGCACCCTGTTAAGCAAGATGGAGGACGAAGATGTCGTGAGGGAGGCAGATAACCACCGATGCCATCGATGGCCGAAACCGCGAGCTTGCAGAAGGCCCAGGAGGTATTCCCAGGATACAGAGTCGAAGGCCTTGTGAATGTCGAGCTTGAGCATTAGGACCGGAGTGCGCGTTCGATGATAGTGTTGCACTCGGTTACGAACAGCCAAGAAGTTTTCTTGAATACTTCGGCCTTTGATGAAAGCACTCTGGCATGGCGAGATTAGTGAGTCCATATGGGAGGACAGACGCAGAGCGAGCACCTTGGATATTAATTTTGAGATGGAGTGAATAAGGCTGATGGGTCTGTAGTCTGCGGGTCCGGCCATACCCTCTTTCTTTGGAATCAACGCAATGGAGGCGTTGTTGAGAGGTGCGAAACCCCAAGAGGTTCCACTGTGAAACGCATGCAGCACAGCCATGACGTCGCTCTTAATGATTTCCCAGCAGCGCTTATAAAAAGATGCAATGAAACCATCCGGTCCCGGTGCCTTGTCAGCCAGCAAGCATTGAACAACGCGCGAAACCTCCTCCTCTGAGAAGTCAGCCTCTAGGTCAGCCAAATCGTGGGCGGAGAGGGTGAGGTGAGTCTAGATGATGTCCCGAGAATGTGCATTCTTTTTTCCCAAGAGCTGTGAGAAATGGTGGAAAAGAATGTGCTCCTTGTCCGCGTGTAGAGTGGCCATACCCTGGTCAGTCTGCAGCGATTGGATAAAGTTCTTTCGACGACGACCATTGGCCTTCAAATGGAAGAAGCGGGTGTTTGCATCCCCCTCCTTAAGCCAAGTGACCCTGGAGGCCTACCTCTTGCGTGCTTTTTCGACCGCAGCCAGGCCTGTGACCCTGATTTTGAGTGCTTTGTGTAGTTGCTGCTCAGCGTGAGATAGATTCCTCGATTCTTGAGCGATGTCAAGCTGCATGATGATGGCATTTGCCAAATGAAATTGCTGGGTCGCATCACTGAAGAGTGATTTGCTCCAAGCGCGTAATACCCTTGCAGTCGCCTTAAGCTTATGTGCCAGTCGCTTGAACGGGTCCATATGTGCGTTTGACACAGTCCATGCGTCATGAATCACCTGCTGGAAGCCCGGGAGGCGGGTCCAAAAATTCTCGAATCTGAAGGTCTATGTCCTGGTGGCCCCGTTATCGCTTGCTAGCAGTAGTGGGCAATGGTCAGACATGGAGGAGGAGAGAGCCTGCAGCACATGGTTTGAGAAAAGGGCATCCCACTGGTGATTGCAGAAAGCACGGTCAAGCCGGACTAGCGTTGGTCCATCCCTCTCGTTACTCCAAGTGTATCTTGTATTGTGCAGAGGTATCTCGCGCAGCGTACATCTGTCGATGACAGCGCGAAATTGTGCCATTGAGCGACGGTTGAGGTTGTTATTGTTCTTGTCTCTCGCTTCGTAGATTAGGTTGAAATCACCGAGGAGAATCCAAGGCGTTTGAGAGGCAGGTGCTAGCGATGTCAGCTCTTGCAAGAAGGACGACTTTTCATGTTCTGCTGTTGGGCCGTACACTGTGGTAAGCAGGAAAGAGGCCTCGTTGGCCCGAATGGTAACATGCACTGTGATTGAGAAGTTACGCGCAACTGAGTTCGTCACTTGAACATTGTCATCGTCCCAAAGCAGCAGAATCCCGCCCCTAACGCCCTGTGCCGGCAAGAAGGAGGCTGAGGCTAGACGCTGCCCTCCGATCTGGTGAATTATGCTTTGATCAATGAGCTGTAGCTTTGATTCTTGCAAGGGTGCGATCGCAGGCCGAAAGTTTTGGAGTGTCTGGTATACTGTGGCGCGCCTGACGGGCACGTTAAGACCGCGAACATTCCAACTTAATATGCAGCAATCATTCATGTTTTTTGCATGGGCCACTTAGAGGAGGAAAACCACATGCAGGAGGCAATAAAGCTTGCAATTGCATTGGACAGATGCTGAGTGACATGTGATCGTTGCCCTTGTTGCATGCAGCAGGCAGCGGGCAAGGAAAACAAAAGACAGACGAACTGAAACTCCATAGATGAAGGAGTGGCACACGACACAACTTAGCTGAAGGTTGGACAGACTGCAAAAGACATTTGGCCAGGCGCAACTGGCAAGAAGGAACATAGCAAAGTGAGTCTGGAGCAAAAGACATTTCAGAGAAAAAACAACGGTCTGGCAACGGAGTGCAAATCAAGCTTCACAGCGAAGCCGAGTATCTGAACTGTCGGCATCGCCTTGAAGCGGGTCCCCCCGGCAAAGGCCTAATCGCTTGCATGATCTGCAGGCTCTTGTCGTCGATACGACAGATGTGCTTCAAAGCCGTTATGGTGTTATCCGAGAGCGGTCTGTCAAAAAGGGCAGTGAGCTTCTGCAAGTCTTCGGACGTCACCTTTTTTGCTCTTGGCGAGCAAAAGCCAAGGTGGCGCGCAAGAAGCTCTTGCGCCATTTTTGAAGTTGGCAGTGTCCTGAGCTTCATCGCGAGCCATTGGCTGCGCCGCGGGCCAGCACTCCCGCTTTGCGGTACAGAGGCTTGGCTCGGCGTAACCATTTTGCGACACTGGGGCGCCGAAAGCAGCGGCTGCGGCAGGTCGATGAAGACGTCCTGCAGGAAATGCTGAAGGCAGCTGGCGGCATTTCCACTGTGAGCTTGTGAGATGTCTGCAGGCACGAGGACTGTGCGTGGAGGGTTGATGCTGCCATTTGAGTGAGGCACCAAACAGCCAGAGGTTTGCCTGAGCTAAAGGGATGGAGCACTGTCAACCGGCTGATGCTGCAAGTCTTGAGCGCTGCCCCATTGTTGCTGCGAGGGTGCAAGATTTCCTTCTAGACAAGCATGTCCAGGCTGAGCATCATTCTGATGCGAAGTTTTGATGGAAATCACTTCTTCTAGCATTGGGTCGCACCAAGGGCTTGGCTGGTCGAAGAGCTCTTGTTTCTGCAAGTGAATCATCAGTAGGTTAGGTCCATCATCACAGCATGGCAACGAACCGGCTTGGTTGTTCGTTTGCGCAGATGAGGAAATGTCCATTGGAGCGTGGTCCTGTGCCGGCGATGCATGACAGATGCGACGCACAAGAGAGCACGATCGGGGCTGGTCGAAGACGACCGGCTGCCTCAGCAGCGATCTGCCCGCTCGCGACCAGCTCTCCAATGTGGCCGCATGCGTAGAGGCAGGACGCAGTCGCTCGGAGGACCGGGTGCGATGCCTCTAGGCCGGACGTCCCCTCTCGTAAGCCGGCGAGGTGCTGGTTCGACCATGCATGATATCACGTGGCTGGCCTTCAGCAGCCATGGTGTTGTCGCGACGACGAGGCAAGCGGGTCCGGCGATCGGCCTGATCGCACAGAGGCGAGGCCCGACGAGAGCGGTGGCGGCTAGAAGACCGGCCCGCCCACGGTTGGCTCTGGGGGCGATCATGACGGTCTTGCGGTCGGCGATCAAGGTCATCCCAGTCATCATCATCGTCCGAGCGATCACGTCCGTAGCTATCACCCAAACGGCAGCAGACGTTAGACCGTCGAGGAGGGCGTGGCGGCGGATTCCCATCATCGACGCCAAGTGTCCAATCGAAGGAGCGAGCCACTGGCCAGTCTTGCCCTTCGCTGCGAAGGTGCGGCGAGAAATCTTCTGCGATGTCCAGGTGGACAAGGACGTCGTGCAAGGACCCGTGTGGCGGGTCTGAGTGTGGAGACGATTCATTTGGAGCACCATGCCACGCTCGCGGCGCCCTCCCACTGCGGCCCTCAGGGAAGACTGAGACGGAGATGCTTTTGGGTATGACGTCCAGGCTGGGGACCCAGACCCATGCCCAAAAGATATTGGTGGCTTGACGGAAGCGCGACTGGCGATCAATCCGGTCGAAGCAGCACCAGCCCTTAAGCGCTTCCGCCGCAGCACTGGTGTTCCAGGCGTTTAGAGGCAGCCCCTCAAGGCCAATGCGCGCCTGGACGAAGAGCTTGGCGTTGGCTGCAGCACTGTCAGGAACCCATGGCATAGTTTCATAGGCACAGCCACCATATTCGATGTGCTTCGCACGGACAGCAGCATTCCGCTGGGCGGGGTAGTCAAACCACGCCATGAAATCCTCCGGGTTATGGCGAGTAACACGCATATCGACCCAAGGGATCACGATGTTGGATTCGATCGCCTTGGCCGCTTTGTACGTGTTTGCCGTGTGGGCTGAGGACCTGTCGCCGGAGACCTTGAGGAGAACGGCGTGCTGGCTGAGATTAGCCGCTTCATCCGCCATGGCCTGCGTGGCTGTGAAAGTGCAGAGGGCACACGCCGACCGATCTGCTGGGCAGGCATAGGTAACCATTGACGGCCGGCGATGCGCAGGAGGAAAGGCACGGTGAGGACAATCACACGCCCGATGGCCGCTTCGCCTGCAGGCGAAGCACTTGAAGGGGTCTCTGCAGCTTTGAACTTTGTGGTCAGAGGCTAGACAGCGGAAGCACTTCCCTCTGAGAGATGCTACCTGGGTCAATTTATAAGGCAGGCGACTTGTGGAATTGACATTGTCGGCCGGTGAGGAGCGGTAATGGAGAATTGAAAGCGGGTCGTTGGACTCGCTTGATCTCCTTCTCCACCAGTGCTTAGGCTTCACTGTCTCCCATGCCGAGTGGCCGACAGTGGCTGTAGCTTGCTCAGGTTCCAATGGAGGTGATGTTGCGAATTTAACCACGACAGAAGGCACAGTCTTGGCAAATCTTTTGGCTAGATTTGGTGATGGCTGGACACAGGGCGCCGCAGATCTGTCAGCCGCCCCCTTTTGAGAAACCGGGACGGGGAGAGAGTCCAGGAGTAGTTCCGGGGTAAATGCTGCTTTAAGTGAAGGTGATAAAGAACGAAGCGGCAAAACCGGAGCTCGGGAGAGGCTTGGAGGACCGCCCTGCTGATCCGACAGCGCAGAGCCTACACATCCTTCCAACACGGCCGGGGGGAGGATGACCTGAGCACAAGGCGATGTCCGCAGCACACGGCCTGCAACGGAGGCAAGTTCTGGAGAGGCAGGGTCTGGGGAATCCAGCCCGTCGGAGTCTCCCGGGGATCCCCAATCTAACCTTGCAAGCCTGCCGCCGGAGCTACTCCAGGAGAGCTGCGATTGGGACTCTTTTGGTGGCAGATCTGGAGAGGGTGAGCCTTCGAAGGATGCATTGGAGGTTACGGGCTGATGCGGTGAAGCCGGAGAGCGAGGGTGCACTCGGTGGTGGCCGCCGAGGTCGGAGCGACAGTCGGCGTGGGGAATAGAGGGGGCTCTCATGCTTCTCTTACTTGCACACTCTTAACAATTCATCTACATCATAGATCTCAAACAGGCAATTGCCTATATGCTCAATTGGCTTGGCTCCCTCTAGTTACTGTGCAAAGATCTTAGGGCTTTGCTAAACTATAGGTTCATTTAAACACAGAAATTTCATTAAAAAAACAACTTATTTTTTAGATAAATAAAGACAATCTCATGTTACATTAGCCTAAACAATAGCCGAGCATCCTTGCATTCTAGCATTTCCCTTTTCATATATACCTTTAGTTTCTACTGTTAGTGTGCGAGGCTTCTGATCTTAACAAACCTTCTTCCTCACTCAAGTTAAACATGGCTCGAGAGAGAGGATACCATCAAGAGCGGATCCATTTGATGCTTAGGGGGTGCACACGACACTTGGTTCAAATCCTTTTTACTTTATCAAAACACACATATACATAAGTACGCACTAGCCAGCCAGTAACTCTACATACATACATACACTACTACACAAAAGTATATCACAGACGATTCAAAAATCTCATCACAGATGGTTTTTTGAACCGTCTATAAGCATGTGTTAGTGATAAGAAGGGCACACCTTATCACACTAGATGACATGCCTTTGAAACAAAAAGATTACATAAAAATATAAAACAATATGGCTTATTTTATTATTCAAGATACTGTCTAAAGTTGTATAATGTAATGAAAATACTATATTAAGATGTGTTGAATAGAATACAATAAAGGATTTTAGTCAACACACTTCAACATATGTGAGAAGCAGACTCGAATAGAAATAAATATCCATCAACTATATACACAACAAGTTACACCATAAGTATTTAACTAAGTATTCAAATTTACCATGATTTACCATGAAGGGCCCTTGATCTTCCTTTTTATGAGAAACAATTCAAGAGCATGGCAATTTGTTAGCTATTTCAAGAGCATGGTAAATATGGGGGTAGAGGGGGAAATTCACTTACGTGCCGCCGACGCTGCCGAGGTCGTTGGACGAGATGGTGGTGAACGGCATCTTGCAGACGGCGCCGCAGGCGTCGTAGAGAAAGGAGGCGACGCGCGAAGCCCGCATGCTGTTGCTCTCCGCGCTGATGGTTAAAAGATCGTAGTCGTACTCGAGGGAGGCGGCCCGAGGGAGGTGAAGGCGCAGGTGCAGGCGGCTCGAGGGAGGCGAAGGAGGAGGCACAGGCGGCTCGAGGGAGGTGGAGGCGTAGGCACAGGCGGAGACGACTTTTGCGCGGAGGCACGAGCGAACTCTTGCGCGTGGAACAAAGACGTGGATGGCTTTGTAGCCTGTAGATCCTAGACGGTTCTAAGATTGAACCGTCTGTGATGCTAATTATCCCAGTCGTCACATATCACTACTGCAAAAAACCGTCAGTGATGAGGAATCTAATATGAGTCTTTTTGTAGTAGTGATATGTGACGACACATTTGATGACTTCGATCGTTTTCATTCTGGATCCGCCCCAGGATATTGTGTCTCCGATCAGGATTAGGATTAATCAGTAGTACCTGCATCGGTGGTGGCACTATTAATTAGCTAGCCTCAGCATTGTTGTGCCCTATCAACAAGCTATTGTCTGGGGCATCAACATGCATGGTCTAGCAATGAGAAGCGGGAAGGTGACACTGACGATCGATGTGTACTGGTGATCCCATGCCGCCTCAAGACTAAGGAGTTGTTGCCAAATGACGATCTGTAGCCTGACAAAGAGAGCTGATCTAAGTGCCCTAGTATCCACCGCTGCCAAATGGTGCCTGCTAATCATACCGAGGCATGAAAGATGGTCAACTGTTTGAACTCACATCATCATCATCGTTCACCAACACAACCTCAGGGTTGAGGCGCCACGCAGTGGCGAACGTAGAACCAAATTTTAAGGGGTGCTTGCTGGACTACAGCCAAGCCAGCTAATCCCAGGCGCGACGAGCGACGCAGGCCTGAGGCGCGGGCGGACTGGGTGTAGATTTGGACTGAATTAAGGAAATTTCAGCCCAATATTCAGAGAACAGAGAGGAAGTTATAGGGTTCTAAGCTAAGCAACTAAAAAGGACACTAGAATATGCTGAAACGTGATCTGATTCTATTTTTCACTTCATCCGTTTTTAAAACCTCATGGTTTTACATTGATCTACCAGAACACTGACAAGTTAAAATAGCTCGGTAAGAACAAGAGGGAGTATCGACAAAATTGATGACTACAACGCTTCGGTAAAAACTCTTTGCAATCCTTTAACTTTTGGATGTCCATCCTCTTTTCCATCATGATCTCGGGCCGTATATTGTCCCTTAAGTGGAATCGCCAGATCGTTACGAACTTTGCCGACTTTCCACTGTTCTTCTTCTTTCTCTCAATGGCTCTGTCATTGGGCGCGCGACGCGGCAAGCGATGGCGCAAGTAGCCAAACCAGACACGCGGCGTGGTAGGTGACAGGCGGCACGGCAAGACGGCGGCAGTCATGGCTGGGCTGGGGGTGCTAGCGGGTGGTACCCATGGGCCGGTCGACGGTAGGGGGTGCGTCAGCCCCCTTGACCCCCCGTTGGGTCCGCCCCTGGCGCCACAGTATCATTCCCATACTCTGGCGCCCCCATGAACTACTCTGACGAATTTACCTGGCAGTCAAGGAGGAGGGAGGCAACAATGGCGATGGTGATTTCTTGGTGGGCCTCGCAGGGTTAGGGTTGAGAAGAGATCCACCGTTGAATATTGAATTGATGACTACAGAAATGAGAGAGAAGCTAGTAGTGCTAGGGTTGATGAGCGAGCAAGCACGTACGCTACTTTAGATAATAGAAGATTATATCTTTCGATCTCTGCATCGTTAGTCGTTGTACACAACCAATGCAAGCACGCGCGCTAAGAAGTTTCATTGAATACAATATTCCATAATGAATAAACAACATTTCATTTTCTTTCAATCCAACTTACTTTCTCTCTCTCTTTCCTTAGCTCGAGAAAACTCGAAAGTCAAAAGCAATAACTACAGGTTGCTATCCGACCAAGAATATCATGACATCACATCGAAGACATTCGCATAGAGATACCATTTTTAAGAAATAAATCTGTATACAGCCGTCACCGAAAACGCACACGATATTTCCAAGCCCAACATGCGGCCACTTTGCTCCCTTAACACCATCCGCTAGCGGCAGCCAGCCTCTAGCACATGAATGACCAAACCGCCGAAGAAACAATCGGTGCATGCGCGGCGAAAAGGAGCGGCCGAGGTGGTTAAACGTGGAGGCGTACATACGTGACCCGGGGCCGGGCCGGGGGGTAACGCGGTCGATCGTGTGGCTCCCGTTGCGATGAGCCGAGGAGGCTTCCGCGCCGGATTGCGCGAGCGACAGGGAGAGAGGATAAGCCAGGGCCAGGGCGCGCGTGCGAATGTGTCCGCGCCACCAGCTGCGGCTGAACCCAGTCCGCACGAGATCTGATCTGCAATTTCCGCCCTCGTCCATCCGCACGACACGCTGCTGCCATCTAACCCGATTCTCACGTCGATCGTGCGTGTATGCGGCTCGCGCACTCTGGACCTGTGGTCTCTCATCTCCAAAACCCCAGGCCGAAATTTGCCCGTGGCCGCTTATCTGCGTTCGGCTCGGGCCCACGTGCAGGGACACACGTGCCTATACGTACATGTAGTATATGAGAGCCCAGAGCTTTATACTGTTTGGATCGATCCAAACAATATAGCACTCAACTGTTTTCTCTCGACTTCGTCTGCCATCCCCTTCCCTCCTACCCCTCCCTCCACCTCCTTTCTTAGCTCCGCTATCTTCCTCCTCTGTTGCCATCGCCGCACCAGTCACAGCTCTGCGCGTCTCCTCTATTGCCCATATCCCCTCCCTTATCGGCCATCACGTCTAACTAAATATTCTCTTATCCCTCACATGGCCATCACGCCTTGCACCATCGGCCTGTCGCCACCCACCATCAGGCCACCACCACCCAACCTCCCTCTATAACATGTGTGTGTGTGTGGGGGGGTGAATGAACCTGTCGGCGGAGACATCGGTGTCATCTCCGATGGCCATTGCTATGAGTGAGTGAGTGAGCGAGAACAAGTGAGAGAGAAGAAGATTATGAGAAAGTTTCAAGGCCAAGTTTCACATTTTTGAACTCAAGTTTCAACCCAAAAGTTTTAAGAAGTTGTAGTAAGTTTCGGTAGGTTTCATTAAAACTTCAACATAAAAGTTTCAAGAAATTTCAGCAGATTTCATCGAGTTTCAAACATGTTTCATCAGAACAGACAAAGGAAAAAGAAAAACAGACCCCGACATTCTCACCTGCGGCCGCCACCCCACCCTTGATGCTCGCCAACACCACCGTCTCCTCCCCCTGATCGCCTAATAGGGTAAAGCTAGAGCTCGAAGTCGTCCGTGATACGTGCGACAGCGAAATGGAGCCACGAGACGACGTGAGTGGAGTGGGCTAGGACATCGGCCGACAGTGCACCATTGCACTCGCATGCAGCCCCACACCCATCGAGACATGTTATCCATCTGTCTTTTCTTGCTTCGCTGAGCTAGCCCATGACCATCGTCGTCGCTTGCACTCCCAACTGGCGTAGCCTAGCTTGCCCACGATCGTTGTTGTCGCGCTCGCTTGCCGCTATGCTATCATGCCTACCAGCCGACTCCATCATGGCGCCCGCTCCCAACTTTGCCTCCTCACCTTCCCGCAATGGCCGCAGGCATGCCCTCCGCCCTCAGTCGTGCAGAGGTGAGCTCATGCACTGGTGTGTGCAGCAAAGTGGATGGAGTGGATAGGGATTGAAGTTGGGGGGAAGGAGAAGGGAAAGTTTGGATTGTGTGGTGACAGGTGATGGTAGTTTCCAGATAAGGATGGGACGATGATCAGATAACCTGCACAAAGTTAATTTAATGGTGTACGTTTTGCAATATTTTTGATAATATATACACATTCCTCCCTATACGTGCGGTGCATGTGCTAACGTACTTTGTACGGATTGTGTAGACCTGTAAGTACAGTGGTGTAGTCCAGGGTGTGTTCCGTTAGGCGATTTTTGGCCGGTTGGCATGCCCGGACGAATCAACTGTTACAAGTGGTGTGCATGATAAAAACAGAGGGATTGCTAGTGTGAAGCTATTATTCGAGCATGACAAAAATATATTTCAATGTCACGTGCAATCCAAATTGATAAATAAATCGATGAGCAACAAAGTTAAAATAACAAATAATTAAATATAATATCTTAATAATGGATAATGTATTCCAAAACCTCAAAAATAGGTACAAGTATCAATATTAAAAACAAAATTAACTAGATTAATAATATACATAGTGTTAGATATAGTATAGGAGTACAAAGGGTGCGACGAGCGGAACCGATACTCCAATCCTCTCACGCTTCCATGGTAGATCCGCCACTTACCTGTTTACCTACTGTGTTCTCCATCTCTTGCACCAATCAAGACCAATACGTATATCAAGTTGCTGCTGCTGTTGCAACGCAGCAATATATGTCCAGGAGTCAAGAATCGATCCTAGGGACGGTTTGCATTGCACCACAGCTAACTAAACATTAGGCACTTGCTTGGCCCCCCTTTTGCATCGGTTCTTGCTAGTGGAGCATATATGTCTGATCTGTAGTCCACTGAAGAAATCTGTCTGATGTGTAATCCGGGCACAATAAGAAAGTGCCAAGCATTTTCTTTGAGGGAAAAAAAGAACACTTTGTCAAACGTTGCAAGAGAAGTGGTTCTATCTTGCTCACATAGAAGAAAACTACACTGCTTCAGAAGCAGATAAGGGGTTAGGTCTGATTCACTTCAAGTTGTTTAAAGAGGAGGATTCTACCTCAAGTTTTGAACATGTAAGGTCAAGGGTAAAAAAAAAAATCTATTGATACCTATGGAACAGGATTCTAGTACTAAATATATGACCAACTAAAACAGCATCCCGAGTCAAAAAGGAAAAGGATAGTAGAGTTTTAAATTAAATGTCTACTGTTCATGTACAAAAAAGCAAACTTATGTGCAACTGACGCGAAATCTAGATTCTACTAGCTTGCTTGCAAAGAAAAGGGGAAAAGGTTACAATTTAATTTCTCCCAATATGACCCCAGATGAACACAACAGGCGTCGGTGCATGACTGGGAGTAATTGGTTGCACCTAGTACTCCAAATTCTCCCTGCTCCTGCCCAACTAAAGTAAAATTCATGGTACGGTGTCCAAAACAGTAATACCATCAAATCTTTGTTTTTCTAAAAGAAAAAGGAACATAAATATGTATGCTTCCCTTACATGCTGCAAAATTTCCAGCCACAAGTCTGCAAATGGTATCATGTTATCACGAACTAATTGGTCCACAGAGCCCTCATGTTATCCAATCTTTCGTTAAGCTACCCTGCAATGTGTGGTGTTCAGAGATGCACCTCCAAGAAATGAAGAAACTTCCCTTTCATTAGGTGTGCCCCAAAAGCCTTATACTAAGATGGTATTGTCAATAGCACATCTCATCTTAACAGACAAAAGGGCATTAACTAACAAGTTCATGTAGTATTTAATTAGAGGATAATGAGTGCAAGCAAAACTGTTCATGTATGATCAGACAGCAATAGCATGACATAGTCACCTCTCCAATAAAAAGAATGCCGTCCAAACTACTACTACCATCTAGAAATGGATGGCCGTTGGTTTGTGCAGGAGCGGCCAGTTATTTTTAGTTTGGCCAGTATTAAGTAGTCCATATATCATTGTTGATCTTAATTAATAATTACTTGCGATAGCTACTGATGATCCATGTCCCCATCATCGATGTTCCATTCATGTCGCGTTAAAAATTAATTTGAAAGAATCGAACTGTGACTTGAGTTCGATGTGAAGCGACATCTGAATTATAATGCATTTTCTCCTGGTTTTCACTGTCAAACTGATGAGATTTCAACCCTAAATTAACAAAGCTTTGGTCTTCGAACAGAATTGTTCAAGTCTTGTATACTCAAATCACGCAAATTTCTTTACGCGTCTAGACTCTAGAGTGCATAAGAGTAGGGCATGCCCTCTCATGTTGGAGTTACATCTAGATTTTAATTTGGCAGATCTGAAGAATCTGGTAGTAACCTAACCAATGGCATCTATAGTAAACACTTCAGTAAAAACATATTTTTTTGCGAGTCTATAGAAAGAAGAGTTTGAGTTGAACTGTATAACAACACTTCTGTAATTTCGTATAAGTAGATACATGGATTAGGGACTTGGGACAATATCATTCTTCTTCTGTTCTTCAGAAGGTACTACTTGTGCAAAATAAAGGGTGGAGGTGGACAAAAGGCCGATACGTTTCTTTACCTGAACAGTTCAGTTTCAGGGTTTTTCTTTAACGGTAGGGCAGGAGCTCTGCCATTTCTAGGAAAGACAAGAACAAGAACAGAAGTGGGGGAGGAAGGAAGCGGAGCAAAACAACTTCAGCATAGGGAAAAACAACTGAAAGTCATCACTTTTTTAACCCCATATGTAACTTTTTTTTGTAAATCTAGACTATTTTTGAACGTATTTGTAAAAATAGCCCTATCCTCGGCCGCGGAAGCGCTAGCAACTGATGTGTGTAACCCGTTGCACTCTCGCACCGCGGAAGCACCTACTGAGCTTCTAGAGCTGGGTAGTTTCGGTGGCTTGCCAAGCTCTGGGGCCTCGGTAAGTGCTTCTACGGTGCGGGAGCACGGCAGGTGACACGTGTCGCTTGTCGGCGCTTCCGCCGTTAGGAATAAAGCTATTTTTACAATTTCATTAGGAAGATGGCCAAATTTGCAAAAACAAATTGTCATAAGAAAAATGATGATTTCAAACAACTTGGTGTCTAAGGACCCTGTCAAAAGGAAAAAAAAAAACTAGCTAAAGAAAGCTTGTTCTCGCAATAGAAGGTCTTGTTTGATTTTGAAGGCCAGCCAGAAGATCCTCCGGTTTCTCTTCTGCCAAATGTGCCGTGCTATGTAAATGACTAGCCCATTGCTTTGGAGTATGAAGACTAGCTTGTTGCCACCAGTCCATGAGACTACTGAAATTTTGAGGGGGACACGGCTTATGATGATCGAGGTTGCATATGGGCAAGTGAGGCCAGAGGCGGATGCAGCATGTGGACATGGGTGTACAGATGTACATCCAAAATTTTTGACAAAAAACCTAGTATATAGTAAGTATATTAGGTGTACATACTAGTAAGTGGGTTAAAAATACGTATTTCAACCTTCAAATCCATTTCAACCCATCCCATCCACTCCCTCTCTCAATCTTCCCTATGGTGCCCAATTGCTCAAGGTCCAGTCTTCCTTCATTCCTCAAGCTTAACACCTAAATCGTTCTTCATTCTGCATGCCTCACGCTCTTTCACTCTCTCTGTGGTGACGGCGTAGCCGGTAGGCGGCAGTCCTGTGGCAGCGGCGATCATCTAGTTGTGGATGGAAGGTGCGATCTCAGCGGTGACCAGCGTGTTAGGGCGGCAACACCCTGTGGGTAGGAAGCGGTGTTAAAACAATAGGCAGCAGCTAAGCATTCAACATCGGCAACCGCATAAATGAATTTCATTCTTGATTCCAAATATGAAATCCCCAATTCACAAATTTAGCATCGTTATGTTGATTGTAACGATGGATTGTGATTTTTGAAATGTAGCATGTAGAGCATTCAAAAATGAAAAAAGAAACATGTAGATTTTAAATCCCCATTCACAAATCTCTAAATTATTTCAGGTGTCATCTCTAGTAAGAATAGTTTATAATTTTGTATTTTGCTATTGTGAACCTTTATGTTTTATATTAAATAATATTTTTGAAACTCCGAATGTCTATTCTGAAATCCTGGATCGGCCACTGTGTGAGGCAGAGATGCGTCACCGTTTCTTGGCTTGGTTGCATAGAGAACACAAGGTTTGGTGCGGCCATCCTCTCTTTGCTAAATTGTCAGCCGTCAAAATTCAGTTGTACCTGTCTCTGTTCCTGTTTAACGTAATTTGGCCACAGTTTTTATTGGAGAATTTAGGGCTTGGTAGCCTAAGATGTTACCGTCGGACAGGTATACACGCGATGTTCATTCACATCTCTCCGTGTCCAATGCTGTCAGGATTCGAGGTGTAGTGTTGCGCACATTTTCTCAATGGAATCGGAGCTTGACAAAGAAAAGCAACCTTTTTTCCTATCTTTTTTTCTCCCTCTTGGACCTGTCATTCTCACCGAATAACGGATGTTGGAACACTAAATTTTCCAAGAATGCAGTTAGTAGACAAATTAACTGTCCTCGAGAGTTTTAATTACAGTCAAGCTAGTGGCAATTTTTCCAACTCTCTATTAATCGATAATAAAATCACTTTGTTTTCTTAGTAGTATTCACTTATTTGTGGACCCGAGCACTTAAATCATGTGCTAAGGTCCACATATATGCTTGCCAGTATTACGAGTTTTCCGAAAAACAAATTCTTGTATTACAATTCAACTTGTCACTAAATTTAGGTGAAATGGCGAATTTTCAAGTTAACTTGCAGGGGTTAAGATGGTCGACATGTCCAGAAATGTTCCTTTCATGTCCTGCCGAAAAAGCCTAAAAACCGTGCCAACCTTGGGTTTGTCGGGTGGCCACACATGAAAAGCAAGAGCAATACATATATAGGAGCAACCTAACACAATCTACAAAGACCAACCCTTCAAACTGCAACCTAATTACAATATAAATTAGGTTTGGGGCGGTCATTATAGCTAGCCGAGGTTAGGAAGATGCATACCTAAAAGAGGTATTTAATAGGGAAGAACCAAACAAACAATTTACTAGTAGCCTGTTCCATGCAAGCAAGAATGACCCACTCACTCCCCCCAAACTTAGGAGACAAGCCATTTTTGTCGTCAGATCTTACCTGGCTATCAGAAATTCAGATGGAGAAGGGGAAAAAAACTGACCGGGATAGGAGGATACTTGCAAAGATGGTTAATGTGAGGTTCATATCAGACCTTTGAGAGTGAGAGGTCATGGCAATGAGTAATTTGGAGGCGCCGGCATAGTGTCACCGTGCTTTTAATAAATGGTAGTACAGATTGACATGGTCATCAGGGCAGGCATCTTATCTGATTAGACGTGACGTCCATGGTTAGAAAGGGAGAGAGGGAGCACTACTATATAATTGAGGTATAGAGATGCATTCTCGCCAATGGGATCACTACATGTGTTGCCATCAGTGCAGCTGTAATCCTCTTGAGCCGCAACCCTAAATTATGTTCCTTCTTCTTAATCAGTTGAGCCCCAGCTTGTGATTAATTCTTGTTTGAAAGCTCTCAAAGGCTCCAAAAAGGCATCTTTAATTGTAGGGAAGAATTTAAGGATCTGTGTTGTTCTGTGTTCTGGCATCAAGCAAGGAGTAGTTTAGTGGTTGCACGAGTTAACTGGAGCAACTGTGCAAGTGTGCATAGATTAATCAGATTGCTCTGGCACTTTTGCTTGATGCTAATTCACATGTCACATGTAGATACAAATGAATAGTTTTAGTACTAATAACAGATGCAGCTGGTGCTTGTAGAAAGAATCTAAAGGAACAAAATGAACTACTGGTACTACTGCATCTTTTGCTTTGCTTACCTAATTTTCATGAATGGTTCAGAAATTGTGGAAAAGGCCAACAGAATTGACTGCATCTGCTCCACCATGACTATATTATCTTCCTTCACTGACATGCATTAACTATTACCAAGTGCTAACCACTGTATTAAGAATGGCCTCCTCATCTGACGAGCAAGTTCATTTGAACAGTTGCTACAAATTATGATTCTTAATTGAAGGGAAAAGATGATGGAGAATGATGCCCTTTTGTACTTAGATTGGACAATGCCAAATGACTTGTCAAGGTGACAAATACCAGCAAATCAGAGAACAACAATGGTATGCTACAAAAATGAAACAGTTAAGGGTTAAGACAACTGAGAAGACAGAGTTGTTGCTTTCAGGATCAAAACTGACCGATGAAAGAGTAGTACAAAGTTGCCGTTCCAGTACAAACATGATCTGTGACGCAAAAAGTGATGAGCACAAACTAAACAACTAGTATACTGTTCCAGGTACTTAATATGTATTAAACCCGATATAAGGACTAGCTTACAGATACAAGTAACTAATCAGATGAGACTACAATTTTGTGATATAAATAGCCTGAAGCTAAGGTTATGACTTCTGACTAATCCTTACGATGTGCTGACACCACCACAGCTCCTTAATTCAGACATGTTAACTCCAAACTAGAGGACAAGTCATGTAAAAAACACAACACCAACACTATATGGGAGACATACTGAATCTACATTTTTCCTTCCATGTGATTGAAACATCCAAGTATATATAACTCTCTTATCTAACAGAAAATGGCTATACGAATTGAACACAATGTCAATATAAACATTTAACCTACTCCAAATATTTTGGAGAAGTAAATTCTGAGAGCAACAGATAAACCATCAGCTATTCAGATGCATGTATATATATACACACACACACCTAGCAGGCAAGTAACATGGATGCTGAAGGATAACAATCTTAATGCCATACTAGGACAAAGGAACTGAAGATTAGCATGAAATTATATGGTTAAAACACCATACCAAACGCCATCTGCAAGACCTACTTCATGGAAGGAGAAGGGACGCACTGTTCTCTGCATCTTCTCTGGGTTACTGTGTTCTACATGTCACTGACGTGGATGTATGCGCATCTGATGGTGAGAGGACGCCACAGAGCACAAGCTGGGCGCACCGCCATGGTGTCACGTCCTTTGTAAAATAATGCAACGGGTGGATGCATCAGGGGGGCGTGACGCGGATGATTAGACGAGTAAGAGGCACTTTGTCAATAGTAGTTGCAGTTGATTTGCGTGTTTCAGCTTCAAGCAAAGATGCATACAGGCCGGGATACTGGCTGCTGGCATTGAGCTGCAATGTCCCTTTTGTTTATACTGCTCACTGAAGCTGGATAAGCAGAAGAACTACATCAAAAAGCTGGATAGGCAGAAAAACTGCAGCAAGAAAGAAAGGGTGAAAAGTTTGTTTGATAAAGAACAGAGATTTTCAGTCTTCAGGCCAGAATTGTTGAGAAGCACGACTTCGCGAACATTATGTTAGGCAAAACTAGTCAATATACACGCCCTGTTGAGAAATCACAATGCTTGAAAACTCGGGAACAACTGGGGATTTTAGTGTCAAGAACTTTTGACTAGGAAATGGATCCTTCAGGATCATCAGAGCCTGACCCAATTGAGAAAACTGAACTACGAAACTGTTGTCCCACAGTATACATGGTCACATGATTATCTTTGAACAGTAGCCTGAAATACCAGTAGATTCGCATGCTCTAACTGAACACATATAAGAAAATTGTTGCAAAAAAAGAGAGAAACGTTTGAAAGATGCACAAATAAGCATACTGAATAAGAACAATTTCTGATAAATTCAGTCCTTGGACATGATTTAATTCTCCTCAGAAAGGAAGATGATAACTATGATGAGAACTGCTTTCAGCCTTTTCTCTGGAAAAAATAGAAGAAAGAAAGGAACATCCCATGATAACAGCATATCATACAGTACTGCTCAAATTTGAAAGAAAAGTAAAGAAAGTCACTACTGCAGATAAATGATTGTGCAGCTTTGTTTTCCTGACATTTGTACGTGCCTGGAAGGGGACAGAGCTGTACCCATATAATGATATGCTCATATGAACAACTCTTCAGAACCAAGCAATTGAAAACAGTGTTTTCCTTCCCAATACAAGTTACATAAATCTTAAAACAAACGAAGGGGTAAGTAATCATCATCCACCATTCATTCATGCTTTAATATTTGTGCAACTGTAAAAAAAAGTAACCTCTCTTGGAGACATTAGCTTGCGAGTTGAGTAGATAAAATATGGCTTTGTAAACATGTTAAAGTAGTCAACATACAAGGAGCAAATGGACGCCTGGAGCAGTACACAATGAACAATCCTGTTAAGTTAAACAACAAGGGAACAGGCGAACAGCAGCAGCTGGTGTAGGACCAAGCAATCTACTATTGCAGAAATTTGCCATCTATTAACTAATCTTGATTTCGATCGGTGACGTCAAAAGTGCATTATTTATCAAGAAATGACTAATCACTTTTTTTTTGTACGAACTGGATTAGATTCCAGACAAAGCAGCATATCTTAAGGCTTTACATATCACCAGTGCAAAAAGAAACAAATGGAAGAAACCAAATACATTTGAACCAATGTTATGATCAATCTTGGCAAAGCTCTGACATCAGACTAGTTGTTAAATTTGACTACATAAACTACACATCACAAGTCTTCTTCCAAAAGCAACCTTGGGCAAAATACACATTCCGATTAGTATTGCATTCCGTCCATGTCATAGTATAATTGATCAACATGAAAGCCATGTTAGTCACACAGTTCAGAGAATAGCCTACTAAGTTTCTCGGTTTTGTCAGGTCCATTTGTCAGCTGTCTGCTGGTTAGAGCAAATGTGTTTTCCATGCTGAACAAACAAGGAAAAGGAGGGTAACTACTTATGTATAGACCCCAGACCTAACACAACACCTAATATTCATCTTACATCCTACGTCCTGCAATATTTGAATCTTCCACCATGCGCTTCAAATGCTTCTTCTTGTTTCAAAGTGTCTTGTTTCTGCAATCCAAATCACCAGTGTTAGACTTGATTGCACATACCATAGTTCTTTACCAGAGCATAACATTTGAAGTGACAGCTTAGGATGCAGAATTAGAGATCACTTTTCTTCAAAACCTAGCAGTACAAGTATAAATTCTGATAGCAACCTGAAGACTTTTAGATGCAGAATGCAGAGGCATAAAAACGCTCTACTGAATAACAAATGTCAATATCTCCAAAGAAGTAAGTTAAACTTCCAATGCTCTGAAGGCATAAGACTAACTTACAGAAGGGGTTAGCATAAAACAAGACAATACATGTAAGAAAAAGAGAGAGAATTCAATAGGCGTTCTTCCGACATGATACTGCACAGTGCCTGCTAACTTTTGCAGCTTCCTGACAGCAAATTCCTTTCGTTTTCCCCTAGTGATCGGATGGAGTATTTGGCGAGTGAGTCTAACACTAGTCAACATCAGCAGCGCTGTAGCGAAGAGGAGCTTTTGGCAGGCACCGCCATGGTGTCACGTCCGAGAAAAATAATGCAAAAAAAAAAAAATATTTGATCAATGACGTGACCTGCATGATTAGGACGAGCAAGTCAAAACTGTTACCGGTTGGGTTAGCGTGAGCGGGAGAGAAAGAACAATAAAGCCTGGCGTTAATCTGGCACTTAGCTTCACATGTTTCTGTACGATTTTTTAATTTTTTTTTTCCTTTTCTGTAGTGCATGCAGCTCATTTGTTCTTCCAGTGTAATCTATAACTCTATATGGGTCCATATACAGTTGTGTATACCTTGCTTGTGGACTTGGAACAGCATACAAATCATTGAAGTGCCACTCAATTCATTTATAGCTTTGGGAATCATCAAGAAATTGGGTAAAATATCTCTTGATGTTTTGCTTCTTGATGTACAATAAACTATAGTTAGGGAATTGTGGGTCTAGAGATTCGAATAGGACATATTATGCATAATAATCTATGGAACGACTTTTTTCAGGTCAATGCTACTAAAATACTAGTACAATACTACAAATCATTGGACACAGTGGAGCATACGAAATTCAAACTTTTTTAAAAAAAAAGAGTGGCAGCCAGTAGTAATATTATGGCATGTGCATGCATGATTGATCCCCTCATTCGCTGAAGAAATCCAACTGAATTCTTCAAAAGCCATGGCTGAAGAAAGGAAAATAAGTTTAAACTGCTGCGACGGTCCAGCACTCGAGGTCTGTATGGAATGGATGGACGGATAGATCGTTGAGTTGAAAAAAAGATCTGGAACAGTGATACCGACCATTCGGTAGAAAAGCTGGCTTGGTGACCATTGCAAGACATAATCGCTCACAGCAGATTAGAAGAAGTCGCACTGGTCAGTCGCGCGTGTGTAACTTATATATATATATATATATGAATAAATTTAGTTTTTTTCAACATAATTATTAAAATAATTCTATCTCTGACCTAGAAATGTCAGATGTGACAATGTCACATTTCGCACTTCCCTACCATGGAAGCTCCTATCACCCTCACAGAGCTCGACAAGCCATCGAAACTACTAAGCTCTGGCAATACAGTAGGGAAGCGTTAAAGGTGATACGTATCACATTTCGTCGTTTGGGATGGAACTATTTTTTTAATTATGTTCGGAAGAGGGTCAATTTTTTTTTTATTTTTTTTTTGTTTTAGAGCTAGATTTATATAAAAAAAATTACTATAAGCTAAAAAAGTGACGATTTCTTCATACAAAAGACCTGTCGATTTAGTATTACTAAACAAAAGCGGCATAAGATAGTGTACAGAAAAGATTCAAGCAACAGAATACAAAGGGCTACAGCTATTGGGATGTATTATGGACTAGTACCAACCAGTGATGATAGATGAGGCTTGCTGTCATTAGCGAGCGTGGATGGGCCTCCGACCCGTACAGCCATCATGTCATCGGCCGAGCCCACCTGCCGGCCCAACGAGTAGTGCGCCATGCCAATCCCGACCCGTGCCGGGAGCGGTTACTGGCTGCAGCAGCAATCCTTGCGAATTTTTTTAAATAATATATTTTTTTATTCAAATTACAAAAATATGCCTCGATCTTTAAAAAATTAAAAAAATATACCTCTGTCGCCCTTTTAGGAGGCGAGAGAGAAATATCGTCCATTCAAAGGGCAATAGAGAGTTTCTAAAGAAAATCATAAATATTTCATATGATCTCGGATGGAGATGAATTTTATATAAAAATTGTAGTCCTCGACGAGATCTACAACTTTGATATACAAACTTTTTTATTTGAATCAATTTAGATAGCCAAACACGGGATAGAAGGTTCAGATCTGATTTTTAGATCTGAACCTTCTACCCCATTTTTGACCATTTAAATGAATTTAAATGAAAAATTTTTGTATACCAAAGTTGTAGATCTCGTCGAGAGCTATAATTTTTATATAAAGTTCATCTCCATCCGAAATCATATGAAAAAGTTATGATTTTCTTTAGAAACTGGCTGCAGGATAGGGAAAATATCGCCCGTTCAGAGGGTGACAGAGGTATGTGGTATGCCTCTGTCGTTCTCTGAACAGGCGACATTTCCCCCTCGCCTTCTAAAAGGGCGACAGAGATATATTTTTATAATTTTTTAAGATTAAGATATATTTTTGCAATTTGAATAAAAAAAATGTATTATTTAAAAAAATTCCCAATCCTTGCAGATTCATAAGAAACTAATGCGTGGCGCAGCGCACACCGCAACGCGCCCACACATCAATAGAATAATTTCTGCGGGACTTTTCACAATTTTAAAAAATTCATAGGCTTTTTACAAAAAAGCCTGCGAAACTCAGATTTTTGGGGTGTCTTCTCGGGAAAAGGGGTCAATATGTAATTTCCCAAATTTTTGGGGGTATTTCCCCCTTTTTGGTATTCTCGGGGAAAAAGGATCTATACGTAATTTTCAAAATTTTGGGGACTTTTCCCCAAAAAAAAGCGAATTCTGTATTTTTGGGGGTCTTTTACATAATTTAATTTTTT
Source organism: Otatea glauca (assembly GCA_036346275.1). Lineage (NCBI taxonomy): Eukaryota > Viridiplantae > Streptophyta > Magnoliopsida > Poales > Poaceae > Otatea > Otatea glauca. Next base: position 82,793,234 of record CM070711.1, read on the forward strand.
GGTGGCCTTTTCACTAAAAAGGGCGGATTTTGAATTTTTAGGGGTCTTGTACGTAACTTCTAAAAATTTCGGGGTCCTTTTGCAAAAAAGGGATCTGCACATATTTTTTAAAAAAATTGGGAGCCTTTTAAAAAAAAGGTAGAATTCAGATTTTGTTGAGGGGCTTTTCGCAAAAAAGGGACCTACGTGTAATTTCTGAAATTTTAGGGGTCCTTTCCGCAAAAATTATGGCCCAACGCACTGCCGCGACACGTGGTCTTGCCACGCGTGGCACGGGAAAATCGCTTGGCTAAGACGAGCGCGCGCAACCAGGACTCGAAGCCGCGCCCTCGCCTTCTCACGAAAAAGCCGTTCCACCTCGCTATGGTCCGTGGAGGCTGGAAACTCTCGGGGATTTAATATAGGGAGTATGCAAGCAGGCTTAGCACTCCCAGGAAAATAAAACTTTCTCGTAATTAAATCGATTAGTCCTAACTGAGAATATGGTCATGCGAGTCTGTCTAATCAGCAGCAATTTTGGATGCAACAACATAACCAAACCCTGAGCTAGGCATACATATGTACTACTGGGCAGAGTCGGCCGTGTGAAATTTGGTTCAGAGCTTTTTTTGCAAAAAAAAGTAGGAGGATCTGAGCGCAATTTTGGTTTTCTCGAGGGTTTTTCATAAAAGTATGCTGGGTAGGAGTCGTAGGCGAACTTGTGTAACCACAGGTCCTTAGGATCCGTTCGTAAATATGCAGAACCACGGGTTATTTTTACAAAAAAATGATGGAATCTGAACGTAATTTCGATTTTCTCGAGTGGTTTTTTAAAAAATTGGCTGGCTAGCAGCCGTAGGCAAATTTGCATAACCACAAGTCCTTTTTTCAAAAAAATAGCGCAATTTCGGTTTTCTCTGGGGTTTTTTAAAAAACTATGTGGGGTAGGAGTTATAGACGAATTTGCGTAACCATTGGTCCTTAGGATCCGTTCACAAATATGCGAAACCACGGGTTATTTTTACAAAAAAAAACGGTGAAACCTGAACGTAATTTTGGTTTGCTTGAGGGGGTTTTCAAAAAATTTGGTTGGCTAGGAGTAGACGGCGAACTTGCGTAACCACAAATACTTTTTTGAAAAAAAAACAGTGGAGGACCCATTCACGAATCTGTGGAGGACTCAGCGGCAAATTTATGGAATGACGGGTCTCTTTTGCAAAACAACCGGTGGAAGGATCTAAACATAATTTTGAAATTCACGGAGAACATTTATGCAAAAAAAAAACCGTGACACGTGGGTGATCTAGCGGTGGCAATCCCCAGCGCTTTATGTTATACTAGGTTGGATTGCGCACTACGCCGCGCCATATGGTATGAGGCATGCAATATTCTAGCAATATATAGGAATGGTTCCGATTCATTGTAAATACTGAGTAATATGGACTAATCAATTAGTCGTAAATAATTTGTAGAACAAAAGAGCACCCGCCAAAATCTTTGGCTACCAGAAAAAATTGTCAAAAGAACAACCGTAGAATAATCAAGCTCAAACCACAACAGCAAAAGACATTGTTTATATATGAGAGATTTAAAAAAAAAGGAATATGAGTGAAAGTTTGATTTTTCAAGTAGGATTAACCTGATTGGTCTTGACACTCAGCCTTAAATTTTGAGATATATGGAAAGGGTGCAAAAAGCTAGATCCACTCAAACTCATGCCTCCATAGGTCCTGCACCAGAGACACAAGAAACTGCGAAGCGATCGGATAGCATCCAAGTGCTCAAAAACCATAAATACATTGTGTAGTAACAAGTAACAATGAAGAAGCGATGTAAGTCATGGGAAAAAAATGCGTTACCACAAGTAAAAAGTTAAACAACAAAATAACTATAATGTGAGCTGCATTATGTAAAGAGTCAAAACATGCATTATGTAAAGAGTAAAAATATTCTTCATAAGACAGGCGAGGAAAAATTTGTTAATTCACTCCTAAGAAATGACCATGTGAACTAAAATTCGAAATGAGTTTACAAATGAGCTAGCATAGAGCAAGCAAGCGCACACACACAAAAGTCAATACTCTGAGTTACCTAAAGTGAATAAGAAAAATGAGATAGGTCTCATGCATGAAGGTAGCACACGTCGAATGATTGATACTTCAAACGACCAGCCATAGGAGTATGGAACGACAGATCATTTGTGCTTGGGAAAGAAAAGCAGAATAGGAATAAGCACACAACCATACAGGTATGCATAAATGATCTAGAGCATGGAATATGAACAAATGAAACTGCAAATAGCACGACACAGAACAATTTCTTTCTAGCGGTTCTATAGCTGCTTGTTTTCTTATTTAGCATACTAAATTTGGCTTTGGCACTAACAACACATCCTCGCAGCGTGATTAATCCTCACGTGACAAAAGAAAAACCTCGTTTTACTCTTCCAGAAGTTGGAATAAGAAAACTTACTTGATTAAGGCCCTTTGGCTTGCCATCAGATGTAAAAGTGGTCTCATGCATGGGTCCGCAAGATAAGGAATTGGCAGGAAGAGGGGCAAGAAAAATAAGCATCATATGATACTCATCCTCGGTATTTCACTGCACAAGCATACTTACCTTTGAACTTGCACTCATATATTCCAGATTCTCAGAATGCAAACATGATGAACAAAACAAGAGCACCAATAGAAACAATTTTCAATGATGCACATGTTAAGTAAAATCACTAAAAGAAATGGTGTGTAAATATCAACGGGTCGCCTTAAATAATACATTAAGGAATATAAGGCACCATCAAGTAACAACAGCATGAGCTACTAAAGTGATTTCAGAATGAATAGTGCATGTCTAAAAATCTGAAATCACCAAAATGAATAGTGCATGTCTAAAATCAGCTGTTAGTCCACGAAATTTCATAGCTGAGTAATTGGAAGAAGCTGGTAAAATGGACACAAATGCAAAAAAAGGAAGTGTAATTATTAAGGGCTGAGGTTCAGACAACACTTCAAGCTATGTTCTCTCCCTTCCATATTCATTTGGGGCACAACCTATCCAATACCCTACATTGAACAATAATCAAATTATATGTTTAAAAAAACACCTAAGCTTGTCCTAAACCTTGAGGTGTGAAAATGGCAACCACCATACAGATTGCTGAAAACTCTACGTTTCTAGGTATTCCATCCAAGAGAAAAAAGAGGTACAAAAGAAATCCTGCCACAAAACAGAATGCGGAATTGAATTCAAGAAGCTAGAAGTAGTTGTAGCACAAGTAACCAAAGTTTTTTGGAAACCAAAAGAAGAGCAGTAGAAAAGCATGGAAGCACCTCTCCCAAAAGAAATGGATATGCTACAGTTTGCAAAAATGTAAAACGAAGTTATGAGTATACAGTGAGAAATATGAAAGATTGATTGAAGAAAAATAACTAAATCTCACCAAAGGACATCAGTAAACACAAAAGGAAAAAAACTTCGTATTGGGGCCTCGCATTGAGTACTACATCTATCAGGCATACGTTTCATACAGTGGGGCTATTATAAATTTGCTGTATCACAATCACGGCAAATACTATCGTAGAATAAGTTCATGGTTCCATACATCTAATGATAAAAGGAAAAACTTTGGAAACCAAAAGAAGAGCAGTAGAAAAGCATGGAAGCACCTCTCCCAAAAGAAATGGATATACGCTGCAGTTTGCAAAAATGCAAAACGAAGCTATGAGTATGTAGTGAGAAATATGAAAGATTGATTGAAGACAAATAACTGAATCTCAGCAAAGAACATTAGTAAACACAAAAGGAAAAAACTTTGTATTGGGGCCTTGCATCGAGTACTACATCTATCAGGCATATGTTCCATACATGCATTGAGTACTACAACTATCAGGCATATGTTCCATACAGTGGGGCTATTATAAATTTGTTATATCACAACCATGGGAAATAGTCTATACAAGACAGGGTCACCTTCAGTCTGCGAAAAGAAAGAGCGATCCCCTGCACACAAGCAAAAAACACTGAGCTGCATCGAAACAAAAGGGATGGATGAGCAGTAAGATAGGGCCGAGATGGATTGACGGATAGAACAAACAGACTGCCTGAGCAGCGAAACGGAAGAGCAGTGTCCAATCGGCTAGCACGAATGGCATTCCCCCAGCAGACGGCGAAGGCTGAAGACGCAACGAACTCCAACGTGCAGCGAAAAAATCCAAACGGATAAGGATGGAGCGGATAAACAGCCGGAGGCGGAATGCACACCATCAATTGTTGTGCCTAAAAAAAGCAGTTAGGGAAAAATTCATATGAAATCTGGAGGGGCGCTCTAAATCCCAAAATACCAAGAACAAAATACAAAGAAAAAGAGAATCAGTTCAATGCCTCCTACTCCTTCTGAAGCCACCGCCTATCCTCATCCGTTTCTCCCGTCGCATCCTTGTGCCCAACCAATCCAACCATTACAATCTAGAACCAACGAACACACAAATTTCCTAACACCAACAGAAATATAGGCGTTTTTTTTTCATTGAGGGCGAGGCGGCCGCTCGCAGGTTGATGATGAATTCGGAAGAGGAGATGGAGGTGAAGGCGGAGCGGAGATGGCCAGCTTTGGCGGCGTGTTCGAGGACGGCGTCGACCTCCCCGACGTCGATGCTGACGGCTCGGCGCCTTCGGCACGGGCGTGGGCGTCGCGGCGCGGGTGCGGGGATGGGGCGAGACCGCGTGCGCGTGGCGCATAGGAGAGGCCTAACGCGCGGGGCAACGTGATTGGACGCGAAGGACCGCGGCCTCGAACTGTCTCCGGAAGCAAGGATCCATCCCACGACGCGCAAAGAGCCATCGCTCGATAAAACGGCGTGGGCGCGGCGAGGCTGCAGAAGCATCGCCTGCCGGGGCATAACACGCGGAGCGACCCGACTGGCAGTACGAATCGCACGCCGATTGGTCGAGACGGGCGTGTGCTGACGTGGCACGCCCGAGCGCTCGCCAATTCTAGACGCTATATGATATGTAATATACTACTGTAGATGAGCCTACAAGTCAAGTATGTATATGCAGTGTCAAATCACCTTCACACGCTGATTCTAAACGAAGGCCGAAGCTCTTTTCCAGCGCGTGCATGGCTGTAACTTTTTTTTAAAAACAAATTCTGACTGAGTTGTATGGTTTAAAGGGCTATATAGTTGAACGTCTAGGTTAAAGTGGTTCGGTGTTTCATAACTTGGCTTTTACGTAGTTTGTCTGACTGTTTTGAGTTGAGAAATGTCTAAAATACATTGAGTCAAATCATAGCTAGTTTGATGCCTATTCAAGACCTTTTCAAAGATCACACACTAAATTGAGAATTTTTTAATCTTTTATTTTTACTTGAGCTTAATTAAATTGATCATACAAACTACTTACTAGAAGCAATTAATTAATTCCATGATTACATAGGTAATTAATCTATAGCAGAAAAAAAAATTACATCTACGGCCGCCGTCAACACCGGGACGCCACCTCTAGCTAGCAGGGTGCCATTTCCACATGCCCATACCGCATCTAGCTAGATCTGGAGAGCAGACGGTGGGGGAATCAGCTAAGGAAGTAAGAGGACACGACGTTTGGCCAGATCCAAGGGAGAAGGGGCAACATTAGGCAGAGGCGGCCGGTCGGAGCAAGGGAGAAGAGGCCACGGCGGTCAGAGGCGGCGTGTTGGGGTTAGGCGGATGATGGAGACAGAGGGCAGGGGCGAGGAGGCGGTGTAGGGTCACGGAGGTGGCAGCATTAAGTGGAACCACAGCATCAGGTGAAGACCTAGGAGGTAGAGGAGTGCGACTGAGGACGGTGGAGGAGGTGCTAAGGCAACAATTGGCTCGTCAGAGGAGGCGGTGCAGGGCGAGGTGCTAACCCTAGAGCCATTGCTCCGTTCGGATGCAAGTTGGGTGGGTGGGGAATTGGGGGTGAGAGGGGAGGGGTTTGGGAATTTCTTACTTGGAGTGAGGTAGGTAACTTTCTTCAATTTTAGGGGCAAACATCGAAGTCCAATCCACAAAAACCATGAGAAGCTATTTAGATCATATTTCGGCTTCTCTACGTTATAAGCAGCTGCAGACTTCTAGCTTCTAATAACGAGAAAGCCTGCTATTTGAGACGACTTCCACCTTATATACAGCCATAGCTACTTGAGAAGCCGTCTCAAGCATGACCTTCGTCTGTTAACAATTCGTCATGGGGAGCAGACAGCTGTTACAGGGGGCTGCCAAATCCGTCTTGCCCATCGACATCAAACGGAAGCATGGTACCAAAAATCCAACCTTCAGAAGGAGCTGCAGCGAGGACAGACGACACATACAGGGGATTCACTTTGGCTGGCACCATGCCTGATTCAGGTGTGTAAACCCTTGAAGAAGTTTGCACGCAACACGCCCGAGGAATCAGCTCCATGTTTGATGTTTCTGACCGACCAAATAAAATAGCTTTTGAGTGCCCAATTGCAGATGGGAGATGTTCCTGAGTATTCTCTAAGTTCAGAATTTGTAGTCGAGACAGTGTGTAATCACTACTGAGTAGAGAGCATCTCAGGAAAGAGGATTAAAAAAATCAACAGAGAGAGTTATTACAGAATATGCTACATGCACGCACATATCACATAATCAAAAGAATAAAATGTTCGGTGTGTTTACCATTCTTCACCATATGAAAAATGCAATTTTGTGAACGGCCGGTCATACCGTACAACAGCATGAGTAGTTATTCTTGAAGCCTCAGCTTTCTAGTCCCTCGCAGCTTTTTTTTTTCTTTTACAAATCTAGCTTCCGTGCCAACGCAATTGCAAAAATTGCTCTCTAGCTTAACACGAAAGCGACGTTAGGTACTATGTATTACCTGTCGCGCTCGTGTACTACGGCAGGGACCTAGAACCACGGCCAGCCAGGTGCCAAGCATCAAGGGCGCGACAGCGGCTTGGTAGCAAGTGTAACACAGGTGCCACTGTAAGGAGGCTCAAAAGGACGGGTAGCACAGGCAGGGTTGTAGGACTTGTCGTGGTGCCCTTCCTACCGCGTTGCCCTAGCTCGGCAACACTGTCCTGCCACGATCGACGGCCTACCGTGGGCCTAGCCCCTTGGCGCTGTATATAGGCGTGACAAGTGACACGTGTCACCTGTCGGTGCTTCCGCGATCGGGAAGAAGAATGTTTTGGTAATTATGTTCACACAGGGGTTAGATTTGAAAAAAAGGTGTGATAGGGCTAGAAAAGATCAGGCTTCATTATTATTCCCTCCGTCCAAAAGTCCAAAATTTATAAGACATATTTCTTCTTAACACACAGACAAGAAGATATTGAAAATGACTAGATTACTCCTAATTATTATCACTAAGCACTACACTTAATGCATGCATGTAAAAAATATAAAGTAAAAATGGATATTTATTAGGGATATAAAGATAACATCACACTAATTTTACATTGGAATATGCAATACATATTATATTTATATATAAGATCATTAAAAAAATACGACTTATAAACTTGTACAGAGGGAGTATTTACTATTGATACGAACTTTAGCGGCAAAAAGTCAAAATTGTACGTTTTAACAAGCATGAAAACATCAAAACGTAGATGGAAAGGGCGAAGGAATCCCCGACTCCCTATCTGTGCCATGTCCCTCGCCTGTGCGCAAAGGCCCTCTTGGTTCTCGCTATTCCCCGTCGAGTCCATCGCGTGTAGGGCCGAGCCCTGTACGCTTCATAGTTCTAGCGCCAATCGTGCTCGGCCGTGTCGCGCGTCCCTATGGTCCTTCACGGTGCTGTTTGGTTCGGGGTCTCTGCCCGACGACGTTCGGCGTGGTCCTTCGCACCACCGCCGGCGTTCCGTCCGCCCGCCTTCTCCTCCTCCTTGACGCTGTCGCCGATGCTCCGTTCGCCCGTCGGCGCCGATCATGCCCCGAGCGATGGCCCTTAAAGGGTCACGGTTTTGTCGTTCCCTCCGCCATTGCGGACGGCGCCGTTTGGTTCGGGGTCTTCGCCCGACAGCGTTTGGTGCGGAGGTTGTAATCTGTCAGGCGGCGCGCGCGCGCGCCTGACCGATGGTGGGTTTCTTTGTTCGCGTCGTTCTTGCGCATGCCCAGCGTTGAGGAAGGTCAGATTTTTCTCTCGATTTCTCCATTATGTTATCCTGCGTTGGCGATTTGGGCGGTGGATTTTTATCTCGATTTCTCCATTATGTTATCCTTCGTTGGCGATTTGGGCAGTTTATGTAAAAACCTACCAAATCTGTAATCTATAATTATCTCTTAAGACATTCTCAATAGCAATCATAGTTTTTATATCAGTGTAGCATCTCAGATTAGAATTTAATCAGTGGTATTCAGTGCAATGCCATTCAGTAGTTTATACAAGCATCCTCAATATGAGTATGCATATCTTAATAATCTAAATCATTCAAAACTTCCAGGAAATAATAATCATGTTCATTCACATCATCCAAAAGTTTCCATACCATTTCAACATTATTTCTATGCTTATTTAACCATTTTTATCACTCAAAAATCGCAACAGATATATATATATATATATATATATATATATATCCATATTTTGCTCATCCTTTTTAACTCAATTCAAATACCCACCATCTCTACCAATCAATCAAAACATACATTCATCAGCATTTATTCCAAGTCTTTTCGTTACATCAATAGGACAAAAGCACAAATCCAAACTAGATTTACTACATTATAGACTTGCAGTACAGACTCAATTTCTTACCACTTAAGTATCTTCAGTTCTCAAATCTTAACAAAAACATAAGTATTACAACTAAACTATACTCTGTTTCAAACAAACAATTCACAGTATAACAACAAAGCGAATCATCTGCCGTGCACTCTGTCTAACCAACTTAGCTAGCCAGCCAGCAGCTGCCACCATCTCTTTTGCCCATCATCACAGCTAGCTGCCTGCCCATTCTTCACAGCCAAGTGGCAGGGGAGGCAAATGCATGCCATCCACCTGCCCTGCCTCCCATGCCTCCAGCCCATGGTTTCCAAGTCGGTTCCACCTGTACAGCAGTATAAAAGGGCAAGTCAACTGCAATTCTTGGAGACTTTACTACCCCCACCCACCATTACTCACCAGATGCAATAGTTGTCCTTCCCCTTCTCGTTGTCCTTCTCTGCCGAGAGAGGAGGAACCGACCAAGAAGAGGGTAAAAAGGACGGCTGCTATCCTCTTCCTCATTTCCTGCAATCTTCCTCCTCAGCTTTCACTGCAGTCAAAAAGGTGCCAGGCATAAACTCTTACTCTCATCTCTTTTCCATAAAATGCTAGATGAAGAAATAATGCCATGTGCTGTCTACCAATCATTAACACCCGCATCTCAAACTAAAGTCACTTATGGAATCAAAGGATTAAGCAACAGTTAGGCTTGGTAATTATAAGTAGCTTTAAGACTATTCATTAAAATACAAGCACAAAGTGACACTCCATCTGGAATTGAGGCCTGAGCCTCCAATACAAGTAGAAATACAATCTGTGCAACATTAACTCTAGCTTCTTCATTCCCTTTATAGTATGCCAACAATAAATTTTAAGCTATTCGCAGCATGTTAAACTATGAAGTTCTGTATTAATAAATGAGAGGTGCTTCAATGCTTTTCTTTTTTACAATTACACAAATATTAAAGCATGAATGAATGGTAGATAGTGATTACTTACCCCTTCGCTTGCTTCAAGATTTGTACAACTTGTATTGAGAGGAAAATCATTGAAGCACTCCTCTAAACGAATACTATAAACAATCTAAACATATGAAATTGATGTGTATATATATACGCCATTTCTTCTCCTAGGCTAGTCTGAGATGAATCATAGTATTAGGGCTACCACAAAGGATGACTCACCAGGTAAGAAGGAACAAGATCCCAGCCCTAATACCGATCAGGAAAGGGCTAATTTCTAACAAAGTTTTTCTCTTGTTGATTCCTATTTCTAGGTGTAGTGCTTTTCTCCCCTATGCTGCCTATTGGTACTAGTAGAGTAGGATTGGCCTGTAATACAAAACCTCTAGCAGAGTGCAAGAAAGGGCTAGATTGGGAAGAATGGAAGAAGGCAATCACTGCAGAGTTAGTCTCTCTGAACAAGAGAGAGGTGTTTGGGCCCGTATGCCGTACACCTCCCCATATAAACCCTGTAGGTCACAAATGGGTCTTTGTTCGGAAGAGGAATGAAAACAACGAAGTTGTAAGGTACAAGGCAAGGCTTGTAGCTCAAGGTTTCACTCAACGTCCTGGAGTTGATTATGAAGAAACCTATTCTCCAGTCATGGGAGGAATTACCTTTAGATATTTGATCTCAATGGCAGTCAACTTGAAGTTGAGAATGAAGCTAATGGATGTTGTTACAGCATATTTGTATGGAAACCTGGATTCGAAGATATACATGAAGGTACCGGAAGGTATTCCTATCCCGAACCAAGATGAAGCAAATAGAAACCTGTATAGTGTGAAATTGGAGAAATCACTGTATAGGCTAAAACAGTCAGGAAGAATATGGTACAATCGCTTGAGCGACTTTCTCTGCAAGAAAGGCTACACAAACAGCGAAGATTGTCCATGTGTGTTTATACAGCGATCCCCGAATGGATTCTGTATAATCTCCGTCTCCGTCTATGTAGATGACTTGAACATCATTGGGACGGATGAAGAGATTGAAAAAGCATGCTCATACTTGAAGTCTGAGTTTGAAATGAAGGATTTGGGTAAAACTAAGTTTTGTTTAGGCTTGCAGCTTGAGCATGTCCAAGGAGGAATCTTAGTACATCAATCAACCTACACGCATAAAGTGTTGGAAATGTTTGGCTTTGAAAAGACATACCCTGCAAAGACTCCAATGGTCGGAAGGTCACTCCAAGCAGACCTAGACCCATACAGACCTAGAGAAGAGGGGGAGGAAGTCACGAGGCGAATTCCCATATCGAGTGCAGTTGGAGCACTCATGTACCTTCATGAATAGCACTAAGCGGACATTGCGTTCATCGTGAATTTGCTAGCCCAGTCTGGTCGAGAACCCACCAAAAGGCATTGGAAAGGGATCAAGGACATCTTCCGTTACCTCCAAGGAAGCAAAGATTTCGGTTTATTTTTCAGAAGAAACAATGAATTGAATTTGGTTGGCTACGCCGATGCTGGGTACTTATCAGACCCGCATACTAGCAAGTCCCAAACTGGCTATATTTTCCTATGTGGAGGAACAGTAGTTTCCTGGAAGTCGTCTAAGCAGACTCTTGTCTCGACGTCGACAAACCACTCGGAAATCATCGCTTTGTATAAAGCATCTCGTGAATGTGCATGGCTCCAAAGAATGGTTCACCACATCCAGAAGTCATGTGGCTTGAACATTGAGCAAACTCCCACGATCATCTATGAAGATAATGCAGCTTGTGTTGCTCAAGCACAGATGGGTTATGTGAAGAGCAATCTCACTGAAAGTGCATCTAGGCACTTATGTTATTTTGGTGATTAATGACAAACACTCATAATGACAATCTATGCAATTAAGTAAATGCTTAACTTAGTGCTTAGCAAATGACAAACCTCTAATATGATTATATTGCTATGAGACTAACTTGTTATTGCCTAGTTGAGTATCAGTCTCATCTATTTAGAGGAAAATCAAATAGGAAGGTTAAGCAAAGATAAGGTATGCAATTTTGGTATCTATTCTATATTTGTTATTGCATTCCTTTCGTGCAAATGCATAGTGAACTCCAAGTAGCATGTTGATTATATATATGCACATTGGTTCATGTCATATTTATTTGTGCATATATATTCATTTGAGTTCATTATAGTATGCATGTATTAACTAGAGTTAAACTTCATATTGCTATAGATTGACTTGGTGCATGCATGTTTTATTTGTATATCTTCTCATGCAATTCTCTTAGTGAAGTTTATCTAGTGTTGGATCACATATTTACTCTTACTCCAAATATTATTTGCACATGTACAATTCGTGTATATTCTATCATGTGCTTTATTTAAGTAAAGTCTGTGATCCTTGCCATGATTTAATTGATTCATCCTATTGGCAATTATATATCTCTCTAGTGCATATAGATCAATTACATATTCATCATGATGTACTTAGTAGAGAACATTTCTTATGTCAAGTGTTTCCATTTATATTGTGCTTCTTTATATGAAACACTTGTTGTAATCAACTGCTCACAAATATCAACTTTATTCATATCTATTGAGCTTTTGGGACTAATGTCTTTCATGAGTAGTTTGGAAAGAATTAGGTCCCGTCGTGTATGATGACCAAGGTATCTTGGAGGATGATCATTAAGCCGAGGTCAACAAGGCGGCGGTGTCACCAAGAGCCGAGGACTAAGTCAAGAGCAACTTGGCGTGGAGATCGTCGAGAGGATGATCAAGTCAAGGTTGATAGGACGAGAGTCTCATGAGGTGAATCGAGTCGAGTTGGACAAGGCGAAGATGTCATCAATTATATGGTGAAGGTCTTCATGCATCGACATCAAGAAAGAAGACGACAAGTGACTAGTTCTAGACTTATATTATCTTTGATTTAATTTGAGTCTAAGGATTGCCGTACTATTAAGAGGGATGCGATGTCGAATGACTTTTAGATGTGTCAAGTGCTCAAGTGATCCATCCTTGTGAATCTTAGAAAGAGAGTGGTGTTGGTAGTCTTAGGAAAGTGAGGGTTGTAGGTCTCTCTTGGTTTCTTTGTGAAATCTGTGGTTATCCTTTTAGTTTTGGGTAGTGAGACCTTGTTATTTGTGTAGCCCTCGTTCTTAGCTTTGGAAGAGTCTAAAATCTCTGAAATCGGTCCGAGTCAAAAGTTATGCTCGTTTTAGTCGATTTGCTCGATCTTGATTCGGACTATCCGGAGTTAGTCCGGACTATCCGGATAATCCGGAGTATCCGGACATTTATCCGGACTCTCGGGTTGGGTCTCTCTGTTAGCCTTTCTCAGTCAATCCGAGTATCCGGATTGAAGTCCGAGTCTCCGGGTTGTGTCTGGTGTCTCCAACGGCTAGTTTTTGGGACCTCTATTTAAAGCCCCCTCTTCCCCATTTCAAAGAGGCTGTGTTCCCACTTTTAGAGGTGCTATACCATTGTTCTTGAGCCCCAAAACACCTCTTTACCCTTAGATCTAAGTGATCCCTTGGTGAGAAGGGTTGGGAAGAGTTTGAGGAGTGAGGTGCTAGGTTGAGTGAGATTTGAGTTGGTTGAGCACTTGATTTCATCTCCAAGCTTGTTCTTCGTGAGTATTTGTTACTCTTGGAGGTTGAGGACTCCTAGGCGGCTAGGAGGTCGCCTACGAGCCACCGGAGCTTTGTGTGGTTGGTAGTGGGAAGTTTGTGAAGGTCGGTTCCGCCTCCGTAAGGGAAGGAATCAAAGGAGTGAAGACCGCGAGTGCATTTGTGCAACAGGGAGGAAGAGGGTTGAAAGAGACCCGGCTCAAGTGTGACCGAGCCGCCTCAGCGGAGACGTAGGATCCCCTCAAGGATCCGAACCGGGTGAAAAATCATCGTCTCAAGTTTGCTTCTTATTCTTGTTTTGGTATTTGATTTTGAATCTTGAAATTGCCCGATCTACTCTTTTGTTGTGTTTGGCTCTAGATCTACAGTATCCCCATGTACCTGATGGTATTTAGATCTTTTGTATTCAAGTAGATTGTTGAAAAATTGCAAAGATTTAAAATCTCCATTCAAGTCTCAATCCGAGTATCAGGACTCCATAACCGGACATCCAGACTATCCAGGAGTATCCGGATTGAATACCGGACACTCGGATTAGGACCCTCGGGATCGGACTATCCGAGTATCCGGATTGAATAACCGGACACTCGGATTGTTCAGACACTCGGAGATTTTATTTAGCTGCAATATTTTTATTCCATTGCATTTAGCTATAAAGTTTTTAATTCGCCTATTCACCCCCCCTCTAGGCGACATCCCTGTCCTTTCAATTGGTATCAGAGCAAGGTCTCTCTTTTATTAGACTTAACCGTCTAGAGAGTAAAGGATGTCGACTAGAGGATTAGAACACTCACATAATCCACTTGTGCTAGATGGCACAAATTATGCTTCATGGAAATTAATTATGACTTCTCATTTTAAATCCATGAGCCCCCAAATATGGTGGATCGTAGATGTCGGCTTTTCCTCTCCATTGAATGAAGTTGCTCCAACTGAAGGAGAAAGGAAATGCCTACATCTCGACGCTCAAGCTACTAATGTTTTATTTTGTGTTGTGAGCGATGAAATTTTTGATAGAATATGCAATCTCAAGAGCGCTCATGAAATGTGGATAAAGCTTCAAGAACTATTTGAATCATCCACTTCTATTGAGGATTGCATTAAGGAAGAGATGTCGGGAGATGAAACATCAAGCTCCACCTCAAGCTCAAGTGATGAAGAACCGACATCTCCATCAACCTCAACCTCGCCTCAAGTGACGATGAAGATGCTCTTCCATCACAAATCCGTTGCTTCATGGCGAAAGGTAAGAATGAGGTAAGTGACGATAATGACGATGATGAGCTCTCTTATAATGAACTTATGAATTTGCTTGAGGAGCTCAATAAATGTCTTGGAAAGGAGAAAAGGAAATATAAAATTTTGAAGCTTGAACATGAATCACTTCGAAATGATTATAATATGCTTCAAGAAAATCATGAATCCCTCCTTTCCAAAGAAATTCATAAGCCTAAGGTGGATATAGGAATCTCATGTGATTTAATTGATGAAATGTCTTGCTTAAATGTTAATCCTAATATTTCATCAAAATTTGACATATCCACCTCTTGCAATGATTTACCTTGTTGCTCAAATTCAAATGTTTCCACTTCCTCTATGCATGTTGAGACTAATCTTGTAGAGGAAAACAATGAGCTCAAGGCCAAAGTCATTAGATTAGAAAATGACTTGAGGAAGTGCATCAAGGAAAAGCCGTTCTCGGCGAGATCTTGAGCAAGCCAAGGCGCCTCAAGATAGCGAGGACTCGGCTACATCTCCAAGAGGGAGACTAGCAAGGCAAGGCACAACGAAAGACATTCGAAGATCATCAAGTGCTTTGCTTGCAACAAAAGGGACACTTAGCCCGTGTGCCCTAATAAAGTGGAGATCAAGCCACAACCATCAACAATGAGGCGAACCGACAAAGAGCAAGTCAAGAAGAAGAGACGCTCAAAGCCTACTTGCTACAACTGTCGGAAAAAGGGACACATCGGTAAGGATTGTCCCAAAGGTATTATCCCTAAGCCTATTATTGTTAATGATCATTATTTGCTTAGGAAGGACAAAAATGGCAATGTGTTTGCCAAGTTTGTCGATTCTCCCAAGTATTTGCAAAATTATGATATTCAATTGCTTAGGAGAGATGAATCTAGAAATGTGTTTGCTCAAAATGCTAGACTTCCTAAGACCAAGAAAAATCATGTTGATCATGTGCTTAGGAAAGATAACAATAGCAAACCATTTGCTAGATTTGCTAGATCCTCTAAGCCAATGCATAATTTCAATTATCATATGCTTAGAAGAGATCAAACTAGAAATGGTTTTGCAAAATATCATTGCTCTCCTAAGCCTTTTCATAAAAATGCCAATCATTTGCCTAGGAGGAATAATTATTGCAAACCTATTTCTAATTATGTTAGTCAATTCAATAATATCCAAATTAGGACCATTTGGGTTCCAAAATCTATTGTGACTAACATTGTTGGATCCAACAAAATTGGGTACCAACAAGTGCCTAAAAGAATTGTAGGTGCTTGGAGATGCATTGGAAGCTTTGGCTCAATCAAGAGGATGATTTCATCATATGAAAAAGGAAGCCAAGCTTGAAGACATTCACTTCAATCATAAACCAATGCCATCTCGGGTAACAAGTATTTAAATTGATTCTTATAGCTTATAGCCTTGTGTAGGTTATATTGCATTATTCATGAAAATCAATTTAGATTGCTTGATTATATGCTTGCTCATGCTTATTAGTTGTTCTGATTGCAATCTTGAGTAAGTTTGGGATAGTGGCACATTAAGGGGGAGTGATAAACCATAACCATGTATATCACATCCCTACATGTGCCCATATTTATATAAGTGCAAATATATATTTTCAAAATCAAGCCATTTAGCCAAAAGTCAAAATTTTGTATACCATTAGTATTCTTGTGAAAAACTAGTTGCAAAATGTATACAAATATATTTGAAATGTTTTTCAAAGGTTTTGGCTTCACAAAATCCATTTTGAAAAGAAAATGAGTTTCATGATCAAAATCTAGATAGTAGTATCTTGTTTTGGATTTAAACTTATAATTTTCATAGTATTAAATGTAAAATGAATTTGAAAGTAATTCCAAAACGAAAATCCTAGAGTTGGTCATTCTTAACAATTCTTGTGTTCAAAAGACTTTCAAAAGACCAACCTAGTGAAAGTTATTTGATTTTGAAACTCGTGAAAAACTATATTTGACCCATAATTGTCATATTATTGCACTTAGTGAGTTTCTCCGTTTGGACCGGATCTTGTGTAGTATCTTGGTTCAAAATGGTATCTTAGACTCATACACAAAATTCAAATCTCTATATCTCATCTTATTCTTCATTTGAATCTTGTGTTGAAATATTTGGCTTTGTTTTACAAATAGCTATTTCAAAAGGACCATTTTGGTCAAAAGTCAAATCTTATGTTTAAAAGGCCCAAAATTGTGAAAAGCTTTGTAAAAGTATTCTAATATGTATTTCAAATATTTTACAAGCTTTCAAAATGAAAATTCTATATTGAAATCAATTTTAGCCGAAAAGTTTTGGTTTGAACTAAAATAGCTTATTTAAGCATATTGCTCAAATCTTAGCATTCAAGTTGGATTTCATTATAAATGTTGGCTAGAAACCATCTTGATAATCAATTCTAAGCTATGGAAATTGAAATTGCATGAAATCCAAATTGAGTTGTATTTTGAGGCTTTTTATGAAAAACTATTACCTATTTTAACTTGCTTCAAAAAAGGGTTAAAAGCAAAATATTTGTTTGAAATGCAAAATCTTATGAAAATAGTCTTCTAAAATGTTTTCAAATGCATTTCAAATGTTTTCAAGTATCTAACCCTTGGCTAGAAGCTAAAAGTCAAACTTTGGCCTAAAAAGGATCTTTGTGATCTTGCTTTTGCATTTAACTTCAAATTTTCTAAAGCAAAATCTATTTGGAGTCTGAAAAAGTGGTCAATACAAAACTCATAGGGTTGGTCATTTTAAGCATTTCTTTAGTTCAAAGTTTTCCAAACGACCAACCGTTCAAAAGTTATAGCCATTTGAATTTGGCCAAAATCATCCATTTCACCCAAAATGACCCGTTGTTGCATTTTGTGGATTTCGCTATTTGAATTGGATTTATTTGCATATCTTGGATTGAAACAGTATTTCTTACTCATACAAAGCTATGAAAGTTCAAATCTCCATAAATTTCAATCCGGAATGCATTTTGAACATTTGGCGAAAATTCAATTTCTTTTCAAACCCTCAAAGTAAAATTTGGCATATCTTTTGATTGGAGACTCCTTTTGGAAAATCCTTTTTGGAAAATTCTTTTGGAAAAGTTTCTTGGGAGTCTAAATAATGTTTATGCCTAATTTCAAATAATTTCAACTTAATTTGAAATAGTTATGCCTTTTCTCTCTTTCGATCTTATTTGGCATACTCTTGCATTAAGTTGGATTTTACGATTTGAATGGATTTGATTATGCAAATAGGCTTATAAACATCTCTCTAAATCATATGAAGCCATATAAGTGCATATTACCATTCAAAACTCATTTGGTTCCATTTTGAGGATTTGGTGAAAATCTTAATGTTTTATGTGTTTCATATGCATATTTCATCATATTTCTCAAAATGAAATTTATTTATTGAAAATCTTTGTTATAAAACCTTCTCTCACATATGGAGTTCATATCTGAAAATTCTCAAATTTATTTGAACTCATTTGCAAGATTGTTGACTTTATTTGACTTAGTGTCAAAACTAAACCTCAATGCCCATTTTGATCTAATATTTGATTGGAGGGTGATATTTGAGAAAATCCTTTTGGAAAAAGTCTCTTGGATGTTCATGGATCATTTCGCAAAATCTTATGGCTATTGGACTTCATTTGATCAAGATTTGATCCAAATTCAAAATGTTGATTTAGGGATGAAGTGAACAACCCGAATATCCGGGTAATATATCCGAGTATCCGGATTATCCAACACTCGGATCAAAAACACCGAGTATCCGGGTTGTCTTGCTCGACCCAAATTCGAAATTGCTATCTATACTTTCTTGCAATATCTTGTTCATCCTATTTTTGGGGTTTCTCCTTACTCAAATCAATATTCGTCTTCATAGCCCTCGAAGAGATTTGAGTCGGATCATTCGCGTTAATGATTTTTGTATTTGAGCAATGGTTTAAAGGTTATAATCGATTTTGTCTTTGCTATTTGCGTCTGTTGAGACTTTAAGAGTTTTAAATTGGAATCTTGGCAAGCCTTTCAAGATGAAAACTAAGTGAACTTATTCATTGCTCCAAGCTTCTAAGTGGAGCATATCTATTTAAGTTTTCATTCCAATGAAAGTGCATCTTTTGGCTAAGTTATTCGAAATTGGATTTAATTGTAACTTAGCCTCAAAATGTTTTCTCTCTTGCATAACTTGAGTTTATTATGGAAAGGAGAAAATTTCCTTGTAAGCTCAAGAGTGAGTTTGAATGTGTTTTACTCATTGTCTCTCTTACAAGTGGGTGTCAAGATTAAATTTGAATGAGTTTCAAATATTTTCATTATAAAGTGGTGTAATAAAATCTTCAATTGATATCTTCAAATTATTTTAAATTGCATGCAAAGAGTATTGTCTTGTATATCATATATATCATGCATGTTGTACTTAGACATTATCAAACTAACTTGGGTCAAATTAAAAGATATTTGTTCCCAGAAATCGTGTGCTTGTCTATTGATGTTCAAGGTATTGGAAAAGGGTCATCTTCGACGGTGGGATGAAGGAAATGGAGAGGAGCTCCATAGTACGAGGATCTAAGACCGGCGCGGTGATCATGACCAATTCGAACATGCGGTGGACAAGAATCGACAAAAGGGCGTGTTTCTTTTCGACCATATTCAATAATGTCTGCACACCATTATGCTAAATTGTGTTATTCTAAATGGTGTTGTATTTTTCAATTGATATGATTAATTGGTATCTTTCAAGAGGTATCCTCTAATCCTAAATTGTTTTGAAGTGTCATCTAACTTGCATTCGGCATTATCAAGAAATAAAAGGTACATATGGGTGACACATTGCAAAGAGGTATGCCCTTGATAAGTTTATGAAATTCTTGATCATGAAAGTGCATCTTACTTATACAACCTTGATTCATGATCTTGTATACATCTTGTGATCATATAAGCAATTCCTTCTTGTGTAATCTTCTTTATATGATCTTGATTGTTAGAATTTGATTTGATCATAAGCATGTGCTTAAATTATAAATTTGCTATATGATCTTGATGTTTAAAGAATATGTGAAATCATATTCGTGTGTCATGTTTAAGCATCACTTATATCCTAAGAATCATGACTTCTTTAATTTGGTATAACTAGAAAAATCTATTACCTAAATCTTGGAAATAATTGGTATCATATCTTGCCTAGATTTAGGGGGAGCTTAATATTATTGTCCTATTACTAGCTCCTTATTTTTATTTTATTTCTCCTAATCTTTTTATTGAGTGTGCAATCAAGGGGAGAACAGATTTTATTGAATAAACAATAAGAATCTTTTAAGCACCTTTTGGGATTAATGACAAAGGGGAGAATTTATGGATTTATCAATTGTCCCTAATCGATTGACAAAAGGGATGATTTGTAAGTATGATCCCTTATTGTATCTTTATGCTTGTTTTAATGTTAAAATATCTTAATATTGTCATTTGGTGCAATTGATAATAGATTTGTCATAAATCACCAAAAAGGGGGAGATTGAAAGTGCATCTAGGCACTTATGTTATTTTAGTGATTAATGACAAACACTCATAATGACAATCTATGCAATTAAGTAAATGCTTAACTTAGTGCTTAGCAAATGACAAACCTCTAATATGATTATATTGCTATGAGACTAACTTGTTATTGCCTAGTTGAGTATCAGTCTCATCTATTTAGAGGAAAATCAAATAGGAAGGTTAAGCAAAGATAATGTATGCAATTTTGGTATCTATTCTATATTTGTTATTGCATTCCTTTCGTGCAAATGCATAGTGAACTCCAAGTAGCATGTTGATTATATATATGCACATTGGTTCATGTCATATTTATTTGTGCATATATATTCATTTGAGTTCATTATAGTATGCATGTATTAACTAGAGTTAAACTTCATATTGCTATAGATTGACTTGGTGCATGCATGTTTTATTTGTATATCTTCTCATGCAATTCTCTTAGTGAAGTTTATCTAGTGTTGGATCACATATTTACTCTTACTCCAAATATTATTTGCACATGTACAATTCGTGTATATTCTATCATGTGCTTTATTTAAGTAAAGTCTGTGATCCTTGCCATGATTTAATTGATTCATCCTATTGGCAATTATATATCTCTCTAGTGCATATAGATCAATTACATATTCATCATGATGTACTTAGTAGAGAACATTTCTTATGTCAAGTGTTTCCATTTATATTGTGCTTCTTTATATGAAACACTTGTTGTAATCAACTGCTCACAAATATCAACTTTATTCATATCTATTGAGCTTTTGGGACTAATGTCTTTCATGAGTAGTTTGGAAAGAATTAGGTCCCGTCGTGTATGATGACCAAGGTATCTTGGAGGATGATCATTAAGCCGAGGTCAACAAGGCGGCGGTGTCACCAAGAGCTGAGGACTAAGTCAAGAGCAACTTGGCGTGAAGATCGTCAGAGAGGATGATCAAGTCAAGGTTGATAGGACGAGAGTCTCATGAGGTGAATCGAGTCGAGTTGGACAAGGCGAAGATGTCATCAATTATATGGTGAAGGTCTTCATGCATCGACATCAAGAAAGAAGACGGCAAGTGACTAGTTCTAGACTTATATTATCTTTGATTTAATTTGAGTCTAAGGATTGCCGTACTATTAAGAGGGATGCGATGTCGAATGACTTTTAGATGTGTCAAGTGCTCAAGTGATCCATCCTTGTGAATCTTAGAAAGAGAGTGGTGTTGGTAGTCTTGGGAAAGTGAGGTTGTAGGTCTCTCTTGGTTTCTTTGTGAAATCTGTAGTTATCCTTTTAGTTTTGGGTAGTGAGACCTTTTTATTTGTGTAGCCCTCGTTCTTAGCTTTCGGAAGAGTCCAAAATCTCTGAAATCGGAGTCCGGAGTCAAAAGTTATGCTCGTTTTCGTCGAGCTGCTCAGTGCTGATTCGGACTATCCGGATAATCCGGAGTATCCGGACATTTATCCGGACTCTCCGGGTTGGGTCTCTCTGTTAGCCTTTCTCAGTCAATCCGGAGTATCCGGATTGAAGTCCGGAGTCTCCGGGTTGTGTCTGTTGTCTCCAACGGCTAGTTTTTGGGACCTTTATTTAAAGCCCCCTCTTCCCCACTTCAAAGAGGCTGTGTTCCCACTTTTTAGAGGTGCTATACCATTGTTCTTGAGCCCCCAAAAACACCTCTTTACCCTTAGATCTAAGTGATCCCCTTGGTGAGAAGGGTTGGGAAGAGTTTGAGGAGTGAGGTGCTAGGTTGAGTGAGATTTGAGTTGGTTGAGCACTTGATTTCATCTCCAAGCTTGTTCTTCGTGAGTATTTGTTACTCTTGGAGGTTGAGGACTCCTAGGCGGCTAGGAGGTCGCCACGAGCCACCGGAGCTTTGTGTGGTTGGCCGTGGGAAGTTTGTGAAGGTCGGTTCCGCCTCCGTAAGGGAAGGAATCAAAGGAGTGAAGACCGCGAGTGCATTTGTGCAACACCGGAGGAAGAGGGTTGAAAGAGACCCGGCTCAAGTGTGACCGAGCCGCCTCAGCGGAGACGTAGGATCCTCAAGGATCCGAACCGGGTGAAAAATCATCGTCTCCAAGTTTGCTTCTTATTCTTGTTTTGGTATTTGATTTTGAATCTTGAAATTGCCCGATCTACTCTTTTGTTGTGTTTGGCTCTAGATCTCAGATATCCCCATGTACCGATGGTATTTAGATCTTTTGTATTCAAGTAGATTGTTGAAAAATTGCAAAGATTTAAAATCTCCATTCAAGTCTCAATCCAGAGTATCAGGACTCCATAACCGGATAGTCGGACTATCCGAGTATCCAGATTGAATACCGGACACTCGGATTAGGACCCTCGGGATCGGACTATCCGGAGTATCCGGATTGAATAACTGGACACTCCGGATTGTTCAGACACTCGGAGATTTTATTTAGCTGCAATATTTTTATTCCGCTGCATTTAGCTATAAAGTTTTTAATTCGCCTATTCACCCCCCCTCTAGGCGACATCCCCTGTCCTTTCACTCACGAAGCATATCAACCCCAAGTTCTTCTATGCTCACGAATTGCATAAGATGAACGAGATCAAGATATTACATACTAAGTCATGTGAAAATCTTGCAGATTTGTTCACTAAATCACTCCCAGCATCTACCTTTGAAAGGTGCATTAAAGGAATAGGAATGATGAGACTTAGAGAAGTGCAGATTTCAGGGGGAGATATTTCACATACTCCCACATGAATCTCGAACATGAAATTTGAGTACCCAACATGAATCTCGAAGATTAGCAATTGAAGTTTGGGTGAATTGTACTCTTTTCCCTTAGCAAGTTTTTTATGAAGTTTTCTTGCATAAGGTTTTGACGAGGCAATTCGTGCAACACAGTGAGCGTATGCTATGTACTCTTTCTCCAAGTATTTTTCCCACTGGGTTTTTCTGGAGTTTTAATGAGGCATATGCATCTTGCGGCAAAGGGCCCAAGGGGGAGTGTTGGGAAACCACGTGGCCCAATGAAAAGCCCACGATGGTCCCTTAGTCTAAACCCTAGGCGACTACTATATAAGGAGGAGGGGGGTTCCCCCCTATGTACAAGCAGCCAGAATAGCAATAAAGAATTCAGTCGCCGTTCTCCCTAAATTTGTGTCTCTCTTTCTATCTCTGTTCTCCAATTCAAATCTGTTCGGGAACCCCGGACTATTCGATAGCGAGTTTCCTTAACAGATCGAACGGTTCATGTATGCGATCTAAATCTTAGGTAATGTTTGGGAGCACAGGGAAAAATGGGGATTCTCGCCTATTCTCAGGGTTGGGAACCCACATGAAAATTTATCTCAGACCAACTTGAGTGAACGTTTGGATGACCGCGAGCTCAATTATCCTAGCCCATCTCGACCATTCCACAGGGGAGGAAAAAACGTTCTCGGAGTGGTGGATTTTTTTAGAAATACTGTGGAACGGTATAGCGTTCTAACGGTACAGCAAGCTTGAGAATTGGCTGTAGGCGGGAGCAGGTCGTGTGCAGCGAGACGTATGTGTGCATGTTCATCTAGCTTAGCTTTTGTGTGGTGATTAAATGCAAGCTTCCTCTTAATACGACTTGTTCATCCATTGCATCCACTTGCGTCCACTTGTTCATCGCACCGGTCAGGCGTGCTCAAAACTCAGTCGCGTGATCGCGTCGCATGCATCAATACAGAAATGGAGAAAGGCGCTCGACCGCAAGAACAAAGCGCGCCTTCATCTCTGGTGAGTTCGTCTTAGTCTTATTCATTTCCGATGAACAAGTGGACGCGATGGCCGGTGCGGTGCACATTTTCAGTTAATGTGGAGTGATAGCATCTAGGCACCCCTCAATTCTATTACTGTATTATTATGGTTTTAGTATTGATGACTAAGTTTGTAATACTCAAAGCTTTGAAGAAAAGAAGCCGAAATCTATGATGGAACAAGTTGGGCTAACAAGATTAAGGTATTCGGTTTATAGTTTATGACTGGGAGATGATTCAAGTCAAATAGCCTAGGTCTGTTTTCTTTTTGGTTGTCCAAAAGAGGGACTTTGAACAAGCAAATAGGTTGTTAGGCAAAGACAAAACTAGATCTCTCGGAGCAAAAGACGCTTAGACTTTATCCTTGTGAAATCATATCTCTTAGTACAACGGACCAAACTTTATCTATCCTTTTCTTCAGTCCGTTGCGTACCTTGAAACTATTCTACGTCAAAACTCCCTTTTAATATCTGATCATTAGATATTCGTTTTCATATCCACATATCCTTGATTAAAACCTTCTTTGAAAATCATCCGATAGCCAAAGGTTTGCCCATATATGACGGACCAAAAAATATTCAATCCGGTATACATGCAAAAAATCACTCTTCCGTGACGGACAAAAATATCTTCGGTTTTCCATCTACAGCAGATCAAATATTTGGTCTGGCAGCCTTTCAGTTTATAAGTTTTGGCCGGACTGAATCTTTGATGTCCTTTTGAATCGAAATCTAAAATGAATTTTCTCTATCTTCAAAAGAATTTTTACTCAGGAAACGGACCAAGCTTTCGTGTTTAAATATATCAGTCCATTGCTAAAATAAAAAGCTTGGATAAAAAATTTATCTTTATTGAAAAGGTCCTTGGCACCAATCTTCTGGAAAGTCCATGTATGACGGACCAAAAATTTGGTCCGACGAACATGTGTCTCTGTGCCAGACCAATCTTCTGAAAAGTCCATGTATGACGGACCAAAATATTTGGTCCGACGTACATGTGTCTCTGTGGCAGACCAATCTTCTGAAAAGTCCATGTATGACGGACCAAAATATTTGGTCCGACGTACATAGGTCTCTATGCCAGACCTATCTTTTAGAGTCCATGTGTAACGGACCAAACAATTTGGTCTGTCGCTCATATATGTCTCTCAGTTGTATGCCAGACCAACCTCTATGAACAACCCATGTACTACGGACCAAAATTTTTGGTTCGTCGTGAACTCTCAAATTTGGTCCGTCATACACATATCCGGTATCGCTAGGCAGCGATACTTAGTCCGTTATCGTGTATATTTCATTGTTTCGACATCGACACGTCCAACGGCCATCATGGCAGTGTAACGGCTACTTTCACTCCAAATGGCTATATAAGCATTTCCTAAGCCATCTTAGAAATCTGGATGAACTCCTTACACTTTAGTATTGAAAAATAGCTCTCATTCTCAAAAGGAGTCTGCATGCTTCATCTTCACACAAAAATTCTCATACATCTCTAAGTGTGTTAGCTCCAAGTCGGTGTCTAGTTGTGTGAATTGCAAAGTGAACCAAGAGCAGAACTTGTGCAAAGTTTATTACTCTTGGATCTTAGTGATCCTAGGCGACTTGGAGGAAGTGAGCAGTGTGACCTATACAAAGGTGTTTGTGGAAGGCAACTGTATTTGTGAGAGGTTTGGAACTCACCTCACTCGAGTAGTGAAAGAGTTACTGAGTGATCGCGAGCTCTGCGACTAGCTCGAGAAGCGCGAACTTGAAAGAAGTGCTTCAACGTGGATTAGAGTGCGGCTCGAACCACAGGATAAATCTTTGTCTCTCCTGTGTCATTTCGTTTATTGCTTTCGCTGTTATCTTTAGTTGTTTTGAATTCTGTATTATCCTTGCAGTAATTTGCTCTTTGATAAATTCAGTTAGTTGTTTAAAATAGTTAGAACTTGTTGAAATTGCCTATTCACCCCCCTCTAGGCCAACTCGATCCTTCATGGAGCCCGCCGAGGTCGACGCCGCCGATGTAGACGCGTCGTCGAACGGCGTAATGGGTGCGGGCGCTCCCGCCGCCGACGGCCGTTACAGCCAGGAGAAGTAGCCCAACATCGTGTTGTGCTTGCTCTAACATAAGTACTAGCTTATTTGCTTTGCTAGCTTAACACACTAGAGACGAAAGAGAAGCTGTGCATAGGAGATTCATGTGTTTTTATGGAACCTCATGAAACTTTCGAGTGAAACCTATCTGTAAAATCTATATGTAGACGAAGTTTAACTAGTGCAGGCTAAGTTTCACCAGTGTAGGCAAAGTTTCACGACGTTTCACAGACATGTTTCACGTTTCACATTAAACATATCTGTTAAATTATGCTTGACGAAACTGAAACGTTATGAAACTTATAAGTACACTACAAAACTTGGTGAAACTTAACTGTAAAACAACATGAAACCTATCTATGAAACGTTGTGAAACTCCCGAATCAATTAATGGCCTGAAACCTGCTCTGAAACCTGTGAAACATGCTCTGAAACTTGTTGAAACTCATGGGTTGAAACTTGGTGAAATTTGAAATATTCTAGAAACACGTGAAACTTGGTGGAACATGGTGAAACCTGCTTGTGAAACCTCTAAAACCTGCTATACCGTTGAAATCAATTCCAACGGTATAGAGTTCAGTAGTAGCGCTCATTTTTTTGCCCCGGCTTCTCTCTCGCCATTCGTGATATGCTCGTTCACACGATCACATCGCCTCTATGCCTCCATCCCTCCGAGCTCCCCTCCCCTCTCTCCCACACACATCCACATCCGCATTATTGCCCCGACAGTGACCAAAGAGTCGACCTGGGCAACATCATCGTTCAGCCATCACTCGCCATCTGCAAGCTGCAGGCCGTCGTTGCTGACCGCGTGGGCGTTGTGCCTCAGCAAATCTCGACGTTCCTCGCTGCGCACCGAGCACGCTGCATGCCCCTTGACGAGGGGACTAACCTCGCCGCCACCGTCATGAGCGAGGGCTCCGGTTTTCACGTCCTCGCCACCGCCTATCCCATCTCGAGAGCCGGGGCGGCCGATCCCGCTACGAGAAGAAGGCAGCTGCGATGGCCGTGAACGCTGCTGTGCCCTTGCGCAGCCACCGGAGAGGACCATCTTGAAGTGCCTTCCGCTGACGAATCTGGCCTCCCTGGCTGCGTCCCCCACGCCGATGATGTTCGGGGCCTGGAACTATGTGGCGCAGCTGTGCGAGCTACAACGGCAGCACGAGTGGTACCTCATGCGCACGGCGGTCTACTGCAGGTGCATTTCTTCAGCCTTTTCAGCTAACCTAGCAGCTCATTAGATCAGGGTTCGCAATATCATCGATAAATCGACGATATCGAGGTATCTAATACTGGTCGGTAAACCGGTTAAATTTTAAAAAAAAATATCGAAAAAATTGAAAAAATTTATACGACGTAAATATCGTGATAATCGGTGAATATTACTCGATTTTCGGTGAATATCGAGCGAAAATAGCTCAAAAAATTGATCACCGAAGAAGTTCACTTAGTCGGTCGATTATTGAGGCATATCAAACGATTATTGGTGAAAATCTATTTTTTTTGAATTTTTCTTCAAAAAATTTGATTTCGAAACCCTTTGATTTTTGATGATTTTCGACCGATCGTCAACGAAAATCGGTACCAGCTGGGAGACGATTTTCAAGGTCAAATCGATAACGTAAACCCTGCATTAGATGGTTTAAACTGACATTATTGTAGCGGAGTGCCACTCACTGCTTTTGGGCCTTGGAGTACACTGATCCTCTGATTTGGGTGAAGCAAGCACATAACTCTACTGCAGGTGCATTTGTATGAAAGACAATATTAGCTTTTGTTAACTTGATATGGTATCTATTAAATTACCGCTGTTACTTCTAATTGAATCTTTTTTGTTTGCGTCTCTGAGATTGATCCATGTAACTTACTAGTAGAACTTCTGTTATTAAGTTGTTGTTGAACAGTATCTTGGCAAAAGCATCGATCCGGACAAGTATCCTACCTTTCAGTTAATGTTTTAAGCAATAGAGATTCTAAGTAGAGCAAACGCCTCTGTCAATACAACGAAGAAGACTTTTCTGGAGTAGATCGAAGAAATACAGAACTAACATTAGTAATCCAACGAGCAACCTAGATCACTTGTTGTTTCACAGCAACACTAACCATAAACAATTATTTGCTTGGTTGTTCACTACCCATACAATTATTTGTGCAGAAAATGCTGTCAGTAGACTCTCCCAAGCAATGCTAGCCATTTTTTTTCTTATTTCAATGAATCACCGGCTGTGGGCTGCAGTAGTGCATTTCATTCCAATCAGGAAGGTTCTTTTTGCCATAGTTTTCTTGCTCACTTTTAAGAGAGAGACGATGGTGCTATTGTAATACCTTACTTTATAATATTGTGACTTAATTGTCTCTCATTAGATTGTGGATATAAATGGCTCACTTACCTCCAAGCACCGGAGAAAATCTCCTCAGTACTACAAGATTACAACGCCAATTCCTCTGTAGAAATAAAAGGATAACAATGGCAATGAGCAGGAGAGATCCATGATTGGGATATATCTGTGTAGTGTTGAAGGGTCCAGAACTCTTCTTCTAGTAAAAAGAAAGATTATTTTCTTTTTTTATTTTCTCTAAAAAACTTATCTTGCACTAAGAACAGTATTCAAAATACACAAAGATAGTGAAGTCACTAGCCACATTTCCTAACTGTGGATGTAAGGATCCGGTCAAATGCTTTCCTCTGAATTTTTCGATTTATTTTGGATTTTTTTCTTGTTTTTTTGGAATTTTTCTTAATGTTCGGGATTTTCATCCTTATGTCTTCTAAATGATGACAGAGAATATTTTTCGAGAGGGATTATTTCGCCAAAGGACTGAGAAGGATTCCATGAGCACTTCAAAATTCCCTTTGGGATTTTGTTTCCTAGGATTTCCCCCCTAACACCCAGACAAGCCCTTAGGGGCCTTATGGAAAAATCCTCTAGGACGCGCTATTTTTCCTTGATCAAAACCGCACAAATTTGATCGAACGGACCACGATCGCCAAAAAAATTCGCGGTCGTTATCTGGGAGGGTGTAAACGGGAAATACCGAATATCGCGAGGCTCCTCATAGAAAATGTTTCTTCAATACGTTTTTGTACGCAATCTACGCGGCACAAGTGTGTGATCGGACGTCTCATGGACCAGGAGAGGGATCCAACGAAACGACGGCTCCCCGCTCTGGCCGCCGCCGCTCGCCGTAGGCCGTAGCTCCACCTCCACCGCCAGCCATCTCCTGGATGCCTCGCGGACAAGGCAGTCAGTGCGTCCGGCCTGTACCTTCTTGCTGCCAACGGGAGGAACACGGTCTTCAGGTTGCTCGACGATCTTCCCGTCGCCGCCGACAAAAGGCGAGTCCCGGTTCGTCAAGGTGGATCCTTCCGGGCGGCTGCGCGTGCTGAGCATGAGCTACTCCCCTACCGCGGCGCGTGCGATCTTCCCTACCGTGTGGGCCGCCGGCCGACGACTGCGACCTTTCGTCGCCATTCACTTCCCTGGTTAGAAACAAATAGTATTGAAGATAATAGTACATTATTAATCCTGATATCCTTGTTTGATCCTTGTCGATGCTAGAACAGCTACGAGTGTTACATTGTGCGTAATCATGCTGAAGAATTTTTCTCGTTTCTTTTACTGAAGAAATTACCCTGCAGCTGTAAGGGATCTCTTCTGTAATTTGATCTGACTTTGCTGCCACGCGGAGTCATCAGTCATCACTTTCACACACTTGCTTGCGCCATCTGCAATTTGATCTCTTCTGTGGACTCCATAAGCTCTGACTTTGCTGCCACGCGGAGTCATCACTTTCACACACTTTCCTGCATCATCTGTGGACACAATAAGCTCCACTTTACTGCCACACGGAGTCATTAGTTTACTGAGCAGGCTTCCGACCTCCAAATAACGAAGTGCAGCACATGAAGCCACAGCTGCAGATACCAGATATTGAGATAGTGCTGTTACCCTCAGAACATGGCGGCCTCCCCAATCTCGAGCGGCGCATCGTTCGTGTTTCCCACCAGCGCAGTGGAGTCGTCAACGTCCGTGTCCATTGGCAGCTACGTCGGCTCTGATGAAATCGACGCAAACACCTGCAGAAACATCAACGAAATGATAGTTTGCCTCAGAGGAGGTGATCACAAGGCTGCGGCGTCGCAGTGGCACATGGCGCAGCGCGAGATCGATGTGATGGTACAGGAGATCCACAGCAAGGCCAGGACCCAGCACAAGCTCGCGTGGTCATACGCGCTTCGCCTTCTCGCCTTTGCAGATGAGATCACCAACCTGCAATTGTCCCCTGACAAGCTCTTTGTTGTGCTGAGGCTGCACAAGGTACTCAACCCTGACTTCTTTATCGCATTGAAATGGCATCCTGAACCTGAAGAGTTCAGCATGGCCAAGTATAACCTCACCCTGCAGAAGCTAAGGGCAGCCGTGTACCACATGCTTCAAGAGCTAAAAGTTTTGATTCAGACCCGTGGTTCCAGGAGTGTACCATCGGGTGGCGGCGTCCATGAAGTAACTCGGTATGTCATGAACTACATCAGGCTCTTGTTGCATCATAAGAGCTCGGTCTGTTTCATCCTTTCTCATGATGATGGCACCAAGGACAAGTGGATGGACTCGCTGGACCATATTGTGCAAGATCTGATTATCTGCTTGGAATCCATGCTCAACAGGGTAGCTCAGGCCTATGATTCTGCAGGTTTGCAGTGCTTCTTCCTGATGAACAATCTTCATTTTGTTGTCAAGCAAGTGGAAGGCTCAGAGCTGATATCACTCTTGGGTCACTCATGGGTTCAGGTGCACAGGGACTTCATTGAGCAGTATATGGAGACATATGTTGACATGTCATGGGGGCCCGTACTACCATGCCTCAGGACCACCAGGACGGGCACGCTTGGCGGCTGCTTCAGCCGGCCGTCCAGTACTGCCAGGTTCTGCCTCCAGTTCGATGCGACATACTATAACCAGGAGTGCTGGAAGGTGGAAGACCCTCGGCTTCGGGAGATTGTGCGGCGAGCTGTTAGCAACAAGATCATCTCAGCTTATCGAGCACACTTTGAGAAGTACGGGAAGGTTCAGAGACATCATGAATGGTACACTCCTGAGCTGCTCGAGGCGCAGTTGATGCAGCTATTTGAAGGAAGAACTGGTTAGCAGCAGTTGCTAGGGCACCTGGTACATCTTTCCAGCTCCTGAGATGTTGGAAGAGTCCTTGTGCGTGTGTTGTTCTTTCCTTTTTGGTTTATAAACGACTGCTGCATGTAAATAACAATCATATTATGTAATGAACAGTTCTAGTCAAAGTTGAAAACATTTCATCTGAAGGTAACTTTGGATCTGCACCTAGAAACTGCATTTATCAGTGGAACAAAAAAATTGTCAAATTTTCACTAGAACAATTCTAAGCAGGAGCAGGTGAACCGTTTCGATGCATTCCGAGAGGAAAAGGTTCTCCAAGAAAAGTTTATAACCGAGGCTTTAGATTAGCAGAATAACAGCACAAAAAAACCATTTCCGATGCATTTTGAGAGGAAAAGGTTCTCCAGGAAAAGTTTATAACCGAGGCTTTAGATTAGCAGAATAGCAGCACAAAGAAAAACTGATTCACTTTGCAACGAGTGCAATAGCAACGTTTTGATTCATTATTCATCATGCTTACTTCTAATGGCTTTTGCTACTTGTCTATGTGATACTAGTAAAAATTTGGTATAACACGGCCTTTTGCAATTTCTTTTGACATCTGATAAAGAAGCTAAAAATGCCATTCAGCAAACACCTCCCACTCTTACTTCTGATTGTACATAAGCTACAGCACATTAATGGAATGGTCTTGATTCTTGAACTCTCATTAGTGTTAGTATCTCATCATTCACCAGTCACATTGTTTTTTGTTCCCATTGATAATTTCTTCTATTGAGTGGTGATAGACGAATGAAGAGGAAAGCACATTCTTTTGATCTCTCGTCTGAATCCAATAATGTAGATACATTTCTCAATTCCTTCTCAAATCATAGTCACCAGTCAGATGCAAAAATCGATACTAAAGGAGCAGCCATTCTCGAATCCAGCATAGAATCTTACTCGTCACACCGACTCTGTGTTCCTCCAGAGCCAAACCTTACCTGAGTTGCCTCAATATCGCAGCCTCTGACTCGATCCAACTGTTCCGGGCGATCTGCAAATGCCTGATGTTGCGGGCTTGTGGCGTGGCGGCGAGCTTAGCACGGCGGTCGGTGGGCCCGTATAGAATGGTCGCCGCCGTAATACACCGCATCCTCCTCCACCGACCACCTCCGCCTCTGCCATTGCCTTCGCCGTATGCCTTGGGTGCGCGCGCGCTTGGGGTTTAGGAGCAGAGGGCACCGTACGTCGGCGACTGGGTCGCGGATATATTCGCGATCCAATGCGCCATCGAGCGACGGTCGATCGATCCTACGCGGCCAGGACCGAGGCGAGGCTACCGCGGTGAGCCCACGGGGAGCGGCGGCCGCCGGATTTGGGGGCGGAGCGCGGAGGCGTCGGGCTCGGGCTCCGAAGCCCCTCGTCCGTACGTCCTAGGATTAGTTTTGCATAAGAGCCCTCGCACTCCGCTCTAATTCCGTTTGCTCCAGCCTCTCCGGAAAGCGACCACATTGCCCTCTCCCTACCGCCTGCTCGCCGTCGCGGCCCCGTCGCCAATGGCCGCCAGTGATGGAGTCCATTGCTCTACTACAGTTCCTCTCACCGCCGCCCGTCAGGTGCATCAAGTAGACGGTGCTGCGGGAGGAGGAGGAGGTGGATTTGGTCACAACGGCGGGGAGATTCCGATGAAGGCAGGCCAGTCCCTTTGCTCAAACGCCATCGTTCCATTGGCCGTCGCGCCGATCAGGTACCCATGTTTCTTCCCCATCTATTAGGGCGTCGCCATTACTGTGGATGCAGTTGTACGCAGTTCTTGTGTAGATAACAACACCCTAGTTTCAGTTCCAAATGCTTTATTAGTAGGAGACTTGGATCAAGTAGACGCGGGACAATAATAGCACAACACCCATCAAGAAAGTTGAAAAAAAACTCTGTTTTTCTTGTAAAGATTCCACAAGTAGTGAAAAGCAAATTCTTGACTGCATTAGACAAAGAACTGAACATTTAAGCTAGACAGGTAGTGATCCATGCGTCAGACTAAGCATCTACTTGCAGCGTGGTGTTTAACTTTGAACTCTTGCTCATCAGATACAGAGGTAGTTTGTTCATCCCTCAAACAGCTCACTGAGTTTACTCTTCAGGTCCGGCTCCAAGTCCTCAAGAGTGCCTCTCACAGACTCTTGCAGGCCTTCCCGGAATGCACGGTACGCTTGGAGAACATACTCTTATGATGTTTACGCGAAGCTCGATGCGAAGAACTGGGCTAGGTACCTTCCAGCGCATTTGTGCCTTGCGTGTTTTGTCGAGAGCCAATGCAAAACTCTGCATGGGACTGGGAGCAGGGTACAATAACTTGAGGAGGTTGCTCCTAAGCCTCTTTGGAGGAGAAGTGGTTGTTGCAGTCTCCAATGGAGACACAACCTGTTTCCATGACAATAATAGATATGCTGTTAGATGCATATGGCTTGTATTTTTCCTCAAGCACTGAATCCAGATCGGCGATGAGCCCAGAAGTTAGACAGCTTGTCAGATTCACGCCCTCGTTGTTCAACAGATCTTCAGCCTGGCCATGGCATAGAATGGCATCGAGTGATCCAGTGTGCTTTACTATCAACCTGATGTATTTCATGAGGTATCCTGTTACCAAGAGAATGCTGGCTTCCTTTGGTACCTTCTTCGGGCTGTAAGTCTGAACCAAGACTTTCAGTTCACGACTTCACACAGTATGCACTTTGCCTCCAATGCATATAACTTAGATTTTTCTTCAATTACACCGGAGTCCAATTGTTCATCAAGAAGATACATCGGAGTCCTTCAGACGCATATAACTTATATTTTTCTTCAATTACACTGTTCAGGTCACCAATAAGCCTGCATACTAGACTGCCCGCTGAGTTTATGCCCTCAACTGACAGTACATCATCGTTTTGACCATGACCTAGAATGATGTCAAGTGACCCAGCATGATTTATTAGCAACCTGATGTATTACATGAGGTATCTTGTTGTCAGTAAGAGGCTTCCATCCTGCACAACTTTCTGTGCGCTATAATTCTTAATCAAGGCTTTAACCTCGCGAAGTGCTTCCCTTGCAAAATCGTTCAGTACTGCAAGGACTCCATCAAGCGAAGTGCTTCCCTTGCAAAATCGTTCAGTACTGCAAGGACTCCATCAACTCTACTGACAAAATCTGCAGAGAACACTTTCCTGAGAAAGGGAGTTGATAATCCATGAGTGTTTTGCACATGTACAATACACAGAAGAGCTTCTCTGGCGACTTCGTCACCTCGGTAGCAACTGAAGCAATGCTGAGCATTCGACGTATAGGTTCTTCTGCAGCTCTTGAGAAGTCTTCATGTGTGAGTCCATCGCATTCACAATCGTTGAGTTTCATCTGCATTGCACTGAGAACCCTGACAACATGCTCAAATGCTGCAGGCCAGCCCTTGATGACCTTCCAGTGCTTCTCCTCAAAATTCTCAGTCTACTCCAAGAGCCAAATCAATGCCACCAATGAATTGACACCAAAACTCAGATGGTAAGTTAGCTCCTTGAATGTGTTGAGAGATTCAGCATTCTCCAGAGAAGGGTCACCAAAAATGGAGTCAGCATTCTCCAGAGAAGGGTCATCTAGTTGTGCAGGGTCCAAACTATCAGGCGTACTACATGAATCCCAAAAGAAAGAAGAAGGTATGCTACGTGAATCCCATAAGAAAGAAGACAGGGTGCTGCTGATATAGCTGCTGCCACATGAGGGAGAGACGGCGACTGCTTCCAAATGAAGGTGTCTCGTTTGTTCTGAAAGCATAGACACTGCCATCCTGTTGTCTGCACAATACAAGGCAGCGTGTGATAATATTTCCCACACTTGACTGGTAATCACACTAACAAATGGCTAAGAATATTAATGGTTGGCATGTTAATGGAAGTAAATGTTGCCATTCTAGGACCTTTTGGTGCCTACAGTGCAGATGTTTTTAAGGATTGAATTTATGCTGAATACAGAAACCTAAAACAGTTTGACAGTTCCACACCCTGGAAAAGGGTAGCCTTTCTTGATCATATCAAGCAAGAAGCAAACAATGCAATTGTAATTACTTAACTGATTATGAACTCAGTGTGAAATAAATATTGACCTATCCTTAGATTATATAGGCTTATAAAATGCTTAAATCAATGTTGAATAGATTGGTTTCAAATTTTGTATTGTAGTGCATGGAATAGATTGGTGTCTACTTCAGTACCTAATAAATATGAGATTTCCATTTCGTAGAAATAAGATGTTGCAAGAAGGGTTGGTGCCTTTCTGCAAAGCTGCTGCTAAGTTTTTCCTCGATCGATTTACCTCGTGCCAAAAGATGCAAATTTCTCATGAAATAACTGAAACAAGAAGAAAAGCCTCTGGTAGCTAGTAAGAGTACACACCCACTTTTGCTGATACCAATGATGAACAATGTGCTGATCTTATGGTCAGCAATGAGCTCCAGAAGCCCCGCTGCCGCATTGTCATTTTCAATCATCAGAATCTCTGCTTGAATCTAGAAAAAACTGTAAGATGTTATTAATTTATCATCCACCAGAACAGGCCATCCAAAAGTTATGGTTCCTGATTCATCATTCACCTCTGCTCTATTACAAATTTCCATGTAGCCTTCCAAGGCTTGGACAGCCTGACTACTTTGCGCTTTCCTGTACTCCATAACATAATTGTCTTTCAGTATGCTTGCATGTAAGGTGGCACCCACTGAAACAAATAACAGGTAATACAGTTGTACATAAGCAATAGAGCAAAGCATCAAGCAAAAACTGCAACCCTTACATGAAAAAAGGGGACATTTCTTTCTGGTTGTGATTGGGATCATCATTGCTGGTCGGTGGATATGAACGAGGACCACTTTTCTCCGCGGCGGAATGAGGTGCAGAGCCTGTTGAAACTTGTGACCATCCCCTACTGCCAACGCCAAGTGTGTCTTCTCTTCTCCTCCACTTGTTTCTGCTCCTGGCACTGCCTGCAACGGCTGCGTCGTCTCGTGCTCCAGGGCTTGCCCACCATATGTGCCGGACTAGCTTCAGTTTTCAGCATCTAAGAGAGAGCTGCTGATGCTATGTTTATATTAGTGGACGGCTTTTTCTCCATGTTCATCTCCACCATTCTCAATGTTACATTCTTGTTCGGGAGGGAATTATTCCATAAAGATAACAGAAGATGATGTCTCTGTCAGGGTAGTGGGAAACAGAAGGTAGCTCCAATGTCCAAGCAGGAAGAGTCCAAGTAGAGCCAACACAAGAGTCAAGGCAAAAAAGTTGTGATCATTGTATGATTTAACCATAACAAAATAAAGTACCAAATGAAGATAAAATTCATCAATACGTTAACTAATTGAAATTTGAAATTGTACCTTTCCTGTACCTGAAAAGGAAAAAAAAATCCTCAATGCTTGCTGACCTCCAGTTCCGGGCTTCCAGCCTTTCCGGCCAACCGCCAACATGTAGACCATCTCAAGTCTCAACTCAAAGACAGTGGTCAGAAAAGAAAACAAGAACTTAGCCAACGTAAGTAGCTGATTCCATTTCAGAGTGCAGTCATATGCAAGTAAGCATTGAGACGTGCAGCAACTCTCACTCAGAACAATATGGTAGGAAAACTAGAACCTTATTCATCTGGCACAGAGGTTAATCTCTAAGCTCTTAAGTATATATTCATATATTAAAAATACCTCCATTAGCAATAACATTGTTTTAATTAAGCTAATTCAGTCGATCATTTACAGGGACAAATACAAGGACAGCAACAAAGGTACAATATTTAGCCTTCTACTTGCACTGTGGCCTTCATTTTTTAACTTTTGCTTACAGAAAGATAGCAGTTATTTCATCCTTCAAATAATTCACTGATTTTGCTCTTCAACCCTGGCTTAAGATCCTCAGCATCTCGTCTTACAGACTGTTTCAGAATTTCCATGTGTGCTTTGTAGGCTCCAGTAACAAACTCCAGGATCTTTAAACGAAGCTCATCGCGAAGAGCTGGACTGGGTACCTTCCAGCACATCTGAGCATTACAAGTTTCACTGAAAGACCGAGAGAAACTCTGGGAGCAAGTCGGGCTGGCGTACAAGAAATTGAGGAGGTTTGTCCTAAGCCGTTTCCTGGGAGGCGTGCCTTTTGCAATCTCCAAAGTGGATGTAACAGGTCTCCATGACGCAGACAGGTAAACCTTCATGTATTCCTTTATGCGGTGTTGGCGTTTTCTAATCCACTTGGCACCTAGAATCAACCGTACATCTGATTGCTCGACTTCTTGTAGTATGAAATGTGTGTTATTCATCAAGAAGATGCACCGGAGTCCTTTAGAAACAAATGACTCAGATTGTTTCTTAAGCACTGATTCCAGATCAGTGATGAGCTCAAACACTAGACGACTTGTGAAGCTCATTCCCTCAACTGTCAACTGATCATCGGTGTGATCATGACCTAGAATATTTTCAAGTGAACCTTTATGCTTTACTAGCAACTTGATGTATCTCATGAGGTACCCAGTGATCGACAGGATACTTCCATCCTGCGCTATGTTCTGTGAGCTGTAACTCTGAATCAAGCCTTTAAGCCCTTTAACTATTCCCGTAGCAGAGTCCTTCAGTTTTGCAAGAACCCCCTCAACATCTCTACTGATATATTCTGTACAGAAGACTTTCCTGAGAGTGGGGATGGCATCCATGAGTGCTGTGTACATGTTCAATACACAGAAGAGCTTCTCTGGTGACTTCCTCACCTCATGGTCAGATACAATTGAAGCAACAGTGAACAGACGCCTAATAGGTTTTTTTGCTGCTTCTAAAAAGTCATCATGTGTAAATCCATTGCATGGATGATGGTTCGGCTTGAGTTGCATCTGCAATGTGTTGAGTGCACTGACAATGTACTCCAACACTGCAGGCCAGCTCTTGATGGATTTCCAATGCGCCTTCCCTAAATTTTGGCGATCTACTCCAAGGACTGAGTCAAAGAGCTCCCCAAAAGTAACAAAACACTCGAGATCAATTATAATGTTGATCCTGTTATCGTTAAATGTGTTTGTAGCGCTCATCTCCATAAAATGATCATCTAGCTGTTCAGCATCAAAGGTGTCGGGCGTGTTACGGGAGTTGAAGAAAGAAGAGGATTTACTGTTGGTTGTATTACTGCTGCCTGAGAAGCGGCAACCTCGCAAAGGTATCTTATTTTTTCTGGCTGTGAGAACATTAGCGCGCTGATGCCTGTAAAAGAACAACTGTGTAAGAGAAATACTGACAGTTTGTTACAGCATTGTGCAACACTGATTAGATGATAATACAAGTTACAAAGATTGCCATGTAAGAAAATTATTAGGTAAAAATAAATTCTATGCTTTTAGGGAACTATAAAAAAAACTTTTATCTTGGCAGGAAAAATAGCACAGTCGATCCTGTTTCTTTACACATCAAGATAAGCGGAAGGAGTATATATGTAAGCCCGTTTCTCTCTCAATACCAGTTACTAACATTGAGAATTACATGGTACAGAGAACTACAAGAAAATTTAGGTAACACTTGATTGCAATAGTGAGGCTAAATATAACTTCTTTTTAGGAATTTTTGGTACACTATGCTCTCAGGTCCTATTGTCCTAAACATCAAGATGTATTATTGATGGAACCTGCGAAGTGAACTCAACATTCTGAAAAGTATCTTTCTTTGATAATATGTCAGCAATATGGATAGGCTGGAAATAATGCTATGTGATAAAAGAACAGATTTCACATACTCTCGTCTTCTTTTATAGAAACTAGCTGAGTGCCTGTGCGTTGCTACGGATTAAAAAGAATTATTATATTGCATGTTCTAAAACAATTTGAAGTGATTTTTTCTTCGTATGCTGAATGTAAAACTAAAATCAAAATCAAATACCCATCGAGAAAAATAAAACTTTTGTACAAAAAAAAATCTATATTTATGCACACTCAGTGTGAAGAATGTAGATGATTATTGCATGAGCAGTACTTCAATGCTTTCCCTCCCAATACAAGTTATACAGATCTTAAAGCAAACAAAGGGGTAAGTAATCACCATCTACCCTTCATTCATGCTTTAATATTTGTACAACTGTTAAAAAGAAAAGCATGGAAGCACTTCTCTTATTGCATCTTGAGTCTGGTATGCATATAGGTAAAGGCCTACACACTTTTGCAAATTATCATACAAACGAAAGTGAATTTTTTTTTCAAAGAAGCAATTTATGACAAAGATTAAAATTGTTACATATAAATATTTTTTTTCTTGGCTTGTACAATAATGTGAAAATAAAACCATCCTTGTGATCACTTGGTTCCATCATAATTATTAACATGCTACTGCTCTAAGGAAGTCTAAAATTAAAGTTTCATTCTCTTAGAAAATTTGGCTGGCTAAAATTCTTGTGGCTCTGAAGCATATGCAAAGCACACACCTGTAAAAGGCACAAAAACAGCCCAAGCTTCATGCTTTTCTGATGTAAATTGCTTGGTAATATTTCCATCAAGATTCATGACATAATACATGTGTGGGTCCCATCTGTACAACCCATACCATAAAAATCTAATCCCTCTTCTTTCTCCCCTCACTCTCGCCTTTTGCTCTCCTCTGTCTCTCTCTTTTCTCCACCGATGGCAGCAAGGCAACTGGCCGCCGACGATCGCTAGCGGGGGATGACAGAGCGACAGCATAGTAGGTAGCAGCAGCAGTCGGATCTGTAGCGGCGCGACGGGAGATGGCCGGCGACATCCGCGGCGCCACAATGGGAGACGACTGTCAAAGGGTGGATCTGGTGTCTTACTTGGCTCTGGCCTCCGCATTCGCCACCCCAAGGCGTCCTTTGTGGTTTTTCCTCAGCGATGGCACCACCGCATCTAGTCATTCTCTGTGCTTCTTCCCCTGTGACGGCAATGCCAGATCTGGTGTCTCCCTCCCTACCAGTGGCCAAATCCAGTGTACCATGGCCATGTCGTCGTCAGATCTGTCCTTCCCCAATAATGCCGCCACCGGATCCGTTCACCCCTGGTTGCCCTCCGTGGTTCTTCCTCAGCGACGGTGCCATCGCATGTAGCTCAAGGGCGAGCTCGAGTGTGGCATGGCCCTCCCCGGCCCATCATCCTCCTCGAAGACGGCAACGGCAACGGCAACGAGGCATGTGGTCCTTCCATCCCATCGTCCCCAATAACGGCGGCAACGAGGCCTAGCGATGGAGCGGCGCTCCTCCTATCATAACGAAATGGCTGCAGGGCGGCGAGGTTTGGTGACAGCGCAACATCATGCACCCGTCCCATTCGGTTGAGCCCATGTACGCGAGACAATGTGCTAGATGTGGACGCCGAGGGATTGGAGGACGAGAAGGGTGGCTTGCAGTGGGAACTGTGCGTTGGCGAAAAACTGCTTCGTGGTGATGTTGGTTGAGTTTATTGAGGCGAGGTGAGTTTGTTATGATGTCCTTTATTAGTAGAAATAAGATAAATTTTGTTGAGATAAGGAGCTGGTAATTAATTCATTTGTTATGGGGCAATTTTTCTGTTGTTTGTTAGAGATTTTTTAGGGGGTGGAAGAGTGAATTGAGGAAAGGTGGGTGGAGGTTGGGAAGGTGAAGAACGCGTCGTTCACCACCACTAGGTTCTTCTATAATAGTAAAGAAACTCTTTATCATGTTATGATTAAACATTTGAACTGCACTTAATATTTATCAGGCAGAATATGTGACCACAGAGGCAAAATAAAAGAAGCTTGAAGTGGTACCAAACGGGAAGCAGGCTAATTTCTTTTGTCAACTGTCATATAGGCCTTATGCTTCAATTGTGCTCTAACCTCCCAAAGGACACTATGATTGATTAGACAAAGGAGTTGTTCGTTACCTGCTGGAAACGAGATTTCCGTTATGCAGATACAAAATGTTGCATGAACGATCGGCTTGTTTCTCCAAAGCGACTGCTGTCTTGCTCATCCAGTCACCACTGTATCAAGATCCGGAGGTCACACGAAATAATCAAACAATATTAATCACTAGTAAGCTGCAGGGGTTCTTTAATACCACCCCACCCCACACCAGAATAACAGGTTTAACCAGTATGCAACATCAGTAAGTACTAAGTTAGATACCTATGTTTGGCTCCCATTACGAGTGTGGTAATCCGATTCTCTTTTATTAGCTCCAAAAGTGCAACGGCAACATCATCTTTATCAATTATGAGTACCTCTGCTTGGACCTAGAAGAGATACATGATAACGATGCATTATTTACCAAACAACACCATTAAGGACTCATCATGTCAGGTTCAGCATTCACCTTACAAATTTCCAAGCATTCCACTAAGGACTTCTCAATATTGTTCCTCGCAATTTTCCGGTATGTAATAACAAGATCTTCTCTCAACATACTTGCTTTCATCGTAGAGCCCAATACCACTGAAAGAAATGGCTATAGAATGTAAGAGGTAACAAACTCTCGGTAAATTTTATGTTACTTCAGGCTAAAGCCAAGCAAATTTCATGTAAACTTTCCATAAGCAGCATGAAGTGAATTTCTTACCACGTGGGACTGTTGTGGCTGGCCTGCAGATGTGGACAACAGCCAACTTCTTCTGTGGCGGGATGAAGTGCGAAGCCCATTGCAGAGCAAGCAAACACTGCGTAGCATCCACCACCGCCAGGAACACCTCACCTGCAGGTCGGGGTACGTTTGCCACCTGCATCAGCTCAGCTGTCCTTTATTTCCTTTAATGCATTAGTGGAGAGCATTCTTGCAACTGCTAGCTCCACCTCTGAAGTTGTGCTTCGTGTCCCTAAATAGCCTGCACTCTCTTGTTTCTTGTTCCCCGATGCCTTTCTGGATGGGGTATATTCTTGTTACAAAGGACTGATTCTGCAAGGAGGGGGTGCAGATGAAGTTTCTGTCAGGTTGCTGGTAAACAAAGAATAACTCCAAACCATAATAGGACAAAAAACATTACCGAGTTCCAAGGATATTATAGGTACAGCCAAAGGTGTGCTGCTCAAGAGTATCATGTCTGTACACTGGTACAATGATTCGTCCTTGTTAGCACGGACCGAATGCGTATTAACGAATAGAAACTAGGTAGGGGTGAAAACGGATCGGATACTGATAGTTAATGGCTCTATCATATTTATTTTATATTTTTTCTCTGATGCGGATGCGGATACGGATAGTCCGGATACGAATACGAATAGTATCGAATACAGATACGGTGCGAATATAAATCGAATCGGATACGGTTATGGATATTTATCGGAACACGATAACCTCTAAGATCATACATAAGAAATTAATGAAAACACAAAACTAGTTTGATTTGATAAAAAAACATTATTGAAAATTAAACAAATATAAGCATTTTCATTCACTCAGACAAAACATATATCCAGTCATCCAAAGCATCACCATCCAAGAATCAAAATAACTCTATTTTTTTCTGCAACTGATCGTAAGGACTATTATAAAAACACATAATCATAATGATAAATCTCGTGGTCCCGATCTTTCGATGAAAGAGGTAAATCTCAATTGAGAATGAGTAGACGTTTGACGACCCCACTACAAACGTTCAGTATGTTGCACCTTAGCGATCGATACACCAACTCCAAAGCGTTATTGATCTTGCCGAAGCATGATCAACCCAACCCAAAGGTCTTTGTCCCTGCAAGCAATCGAAGAACAAGCGAGAACAAGATGAACAAGCAAATCTGAAATCACAAGATGGTGGAGGGGTTCCGAAGATAAGTAATACGGGCGGTCTAGCCGACACGCGCGATTACAAGAAGTAGTAGCAAAGGCTAACTTTAATCTAAACAAAACCCAAACCCTAGATGAGGGTGCGGCTGGCTATTTATGAAATAAGAGGAGGTAGACCAAAGCCTAGGGAGACCGAATACAACTTGATTACAAGGCCCAAAGCCCACTTTGACTCGGACTGGAAAAGTGATGTGATTTGTTTTGCAGATTTCGGACAGCTCAGATGGAATTTGGAGGTGAAACTAGATCCATTGGAAAAAGGGCGAAGAAAGCTTTCCATCAAGTACTCATGTGCCCCGAACACCCTTGTGAATCAAAAGTTATGGCTATTTTAAGTTGGTGCTGTCAGCGAGGCCGAATCCTAGTCGAACTCATGCACATAACGACCTGGTTTTATGCTTGGTATTTTGAGGTTCTTCTCCTTGGTTCCTAAGGACAATAAAATCATCACAAATATTAAATAGCATTCCATTCTGTGACTCATTTGTATCAAAACCTAGGAACGTATTCACCTGATAATTGAGTCGACGTGCTCGAGCACGAGTAATTGGTCCTTGTAATACGAGTTCAGCTTGTTGTGTATGAGATGAGTGACTAGGTACCGTTATATCAATAGAAAAGATGTCCTCATCACATAAGCAGTAAGATTCACTCCATTTTGAGACACTAGTACCACCAATCTTGCATTCATTTTGTAGGAGATGAGACCAGCCTATTTTTAGTATGCAAAGCACATTTCACATTATGCAGATCTGTACATTTCACATTGTGCAAAGCACATTTCACAGTACCACCACCGAACAAGAAAGATCTCTACTCGTCTAGCAACGAGGCAAGCAACCAAACCTGCGGACATGAGCTAGTCCACCACCTGGTGAGGGGGGCGCCGGGGAGTCGGTGGAGAGGGGGAGTTCATCGAGAGAGAGGAGGGGGAGCACTGTCGCACTGGGGAGTTCATCGAGAGGGGGTGGCGCCGGGGAGGAGTGGAGAGGGGGGCGGCATTGGGAGGAGTGGATCTGGATCGAGAGTTCGCCAGTCCGGGTCCTTCAGGAGAAACGGGTGGGAGTCTGGGAGAGGCGTGGAGACTGGTCTAGAGACCGGAGAAGTAGAGCTGTGAAGAGGAGAGGCTGTGCACTGGGCCGGGGGCTGGACGGATATCAAAATTCCTTCTTCACCGGATAATTTAGATCCGTATCCGACATATAGTGAGCTACCGAATC
Source organism: Otatea glauca (assembly GCA_036346275.1). NCBI lineage: Eukaryota > Viridiplantae > Streptophyta > Magnoliopsida > Poales > Poaceae > Otatea > Otatea glauca. The sequence goes on from CM070711.1 coordinate 82,837,193, forward strand.
CGTATTCATATCCAACAAAAAATATCCATATCCGTATCTGATCTGACATAATCCATATCCAAAATTTATCCGGATTGGTCAAAAACTATCCGATCCTTTTTCACGTGTAAACGTAAGGGCCTGTTTGATGAGGACCATGAGGTGTATTTGGCTGCAATTTAGAAGAAAAAAATCGATCTAACTTCCGTCCAATTGCCGTAATCCAAACATGCCCTAATGGAAATGAATAGGACCTTTTGATCCTGAAATGAAACACACTAGGGAAAAGTCTTAACTCAAAGATGGCAACTTCTACAAGATGACGTATAATAACAACGAAACATTATGAGGAAAACAACAATGAAGAACGAACTTTTGCACACCGTGTAGGGTTGAATTTGGGGGAATAATTGTGTTTTCGTCCATAGGGTCCATAGGATCCCCACTGATGTAGATATGCAAATATCTAATACTTTTTGGTTCAATATCTTAATTAACTGGAAAGAATTATTAAACCGCATTAAATATCAATAGGTAAATATTTTCCTTCAGTAATCTTCGCTATATTTACATGAGAAGGGTCCTTGCTTTTTGTTAGGTATAAAGATTGCACAAATATCAATTGAAGCCAAATTACGTTGATGGACAATGGTAGAACCTAGCAGAATGTGAGAGACGATGTGAGCCACATGTAAAGGCCAAAAGACGAAGTGGACCGCATGGGAGATTACCCTATGTGGCCCATGCAACCAGGGCACAATGTAAGATCGAGGATGCCGATTAGAGGGGGGTGAATAGGCGGTTTAAAAAATTTCTTCTCTAATTAACAATCGCCTAAGTTAAAACCTAAATAATATGTGGAAGCTTAATTCTAAGATTTTGACAATTAAAGCCTAAATCAACTAGGCTCGCTATGTGCACTAACTAACTATGTCTCTAACAATAATTTGCAATTTTAAAGACAAGCAATCAATCAATTTAAATCTATAAATATAAATTGCTAGAATATAAATAAAGAATACAATGCAAACCACAAGGATATACAATACTTTTTATTGTGGTGTTCGGAGACTTGCCGGTCTCCCCTAGTCCACATCGAGGTTAGCCCAAACACATTAGACCGGCTCCACGAATTGAGCACCCACCTTGAATCCACTAGTGTAGCTCTTTCCCCCTTTGGGTAGGTGAGCTCCGACTTTCACAATTTTGCCGGGGCTTCTCACAAACTCCGTTGAGAAGCTCACCGCGCACAATGCCTCCACACACCATCTAGATGTCGGCAAATACCAAGAGTAACAAGTCAAGTCTTCTAGCTTGAATTCCACCAAGTATAACACATATACAATGGTGATCACCAAGTGCAACACATGCACAAGGATCCCCTCAAGTGCAATACATGCACAAGAGGCTTTCAATCCACATCCTAATTACAACACATGCAATTAGAGCTCACTCTTAACTCAAGAAGCAATTGGAAGAAGGCGACACATGCACTTCACTCCCACAAACACCCAAAAGAATCAACAACCAGCCAATGCCCCCCAAGGCCTCCTTTTATAGCCTCACAAAGAAAACCAGCCGTTTTGGGGGCAATTCTGGAAAATTCAGCAAATTCGACACTACCGCCCATGTAGGGTCGGTAGTGCCAGCCTTCAGGCCAACGGCTAAAAAATTAGCCGTTACAGGAAACCCAGTACTACCGCCCATTTAAGAGCGGTTCTACCGCTCGAGCGGTAGTACCGACCATAGGCCCCGGTAGTGCCGGCCTTTAAAAACAGAGAAAACACGCTCTTCTGGAAAATAACTACTGGCCCTGAGGGGCGGTAGTACCGAACCTCCAGTACTACCGGCCTCAGGGGGTGGTACTACCACTCCTTCGGTAGTACCGGCCTCAACAAGTCGGTAGCTCCAGATTTTCCAGCAAGATTAGATTTTTACACAAAAATATTTTTCTTTTCAAATCAAACACCAATAAGGATTGATTCTTTGAGCCATGTGATGATCAACACATGATCAAGTCAATTTGCAAAACACATTTGCAAACCTATTCACATGCTCCAAAGAATCGCATTAAAACTTCAACTTATTTGCAAAACACATTTTTAAATAAACCAAGAACCTATGAGATAAATCCTCTTAGCCATGTGATGATCAACACATGATCAAGTTAATTTGTAAAACACATTTGCAAACCCTATTCACATGCTCTAAGATCGAAACCCATAACCTTCAGTTTATTTGCAAAACACATTTGCAAATAACAAATTAACCCATTTAAAAGCAAATCTCGATCGATGTGATGATCAACTTATAATCAAGTCAATTTGCAAACACATTTGTAAACCCTATTCACATGCTCCAAGATAAGACTCAATTAAACCAATATTTTGCAAAACTCATTTTGCAAACAACAAGCAATAGCCTTATGATGATCAACACATGATCTCTAGCAATTTGCAAAACACATTTGCAAACTCTACTCAGTCAAAAGCTAAGAATACCAATTGCATGAGTTCTCTCTCTATTTGCAACACATGCAAATACTTAGCTCCATGCAAACACCAACCATCAAAATCAAGTTGCATGAGCTCTCTCTTATTGCAACACATGCAAAACTAAAGCTCCACGCAAAAACCACTTAAACTGAATTGCATGAGCTATCTCCCTTTTGCAACACATGAAAATCCATAGCTCCATGCAAAGAACAACCACAAAATTCAAATTGCATGAGCTCTCTCCTTTTGCAACACATGCGAAACTTAGCACCATGCAAAATCCAAATCAATTAAGATTCAATAAGAAGCAAGCATAAGCTTATTTGCAGCACATGCAAATACTTAGCTCATACAAAATCCAATAAAGAGAGTGAGCTAAAGTGAACTGGATTGAGTTCATCAACACATGATGAAGCTCAAGCTAAATGACTCAACCTATCTTAATAGTACGTCAACCTAACTAGCAACCCGGTCACCCATACAAACACCGAGACTGGTAAAAGACTAGGAACACATCCTTAGCCCTAACTAGCTATACCTTTGTCTCTAGCGATCCACTTAGAGCTTTTATGATATCCAATCATCTTCTCTCCAAGATCGAGTCTCGTCTTGTTTATCAACTCATGATGAACCTCCTCTTCTCTTCTCTTCTCTTCTCTTCGGGATCTCCTCTTGACGCTCATCAACACATGATGATGTCCTTGTCCCATTTCTTTATCATCATTTGACTAAACCTATATCCACAACTCATTGAAAGTGTTAGTCCAACAAACACGGTTGTCTCAATCATCAATTGCACTCCATTAATACATAATGGATGCCCCAAGATCGATTTAGCACAACCCAAATCAATTTGAATGATTAATTGTGTCTTGAGTACTTTGATGCAGCTAATGCTTCATTATACTCAAGAACTTTCCATTTGTCCTTAATCAATCAAAGAAACACCATCAACACATGATGAAGCGTTCTTTGATTGATTGAAAGACAACCGAACTCAATTTAAATTCCATTTAAATTGATGTGAGTATATATAACTACACAAGTTTCATACACTCATTTTGATGGAACCCCAAAGTAATAATCCAATATATTTGGAGTGATGGAAAGGGATCAATACTTTTGAGACCATCCATTATAGAATAAACTCCATTAAATATGTGCATATAAATAATTGAACTTGGAATCAATATGCACATAATCAATCTTAGATAGAATTTGAGTTTATCCTATATTTGCATGAGTATATTACAACTACACAAGTTATATATACTCAAAAGGTTGTTTCAAAGTCTTGATCCTTTATATTATGTGGCAAGAAGACATGGATCAATACAATTGAAATATTTTAAGTAAAAGTACAAACCCCCCCTAGATTTGTGCATTCATGTAATATATGAAATTGGAAACATAATGCACATCTTTAATGTATAAGCGATGGAAGAGTTCATCCTTTAAGCTGAATCCTAAGTATGCAATAGGATAATAAAGTGAATATGAGTGCATACCTTGGGTTTTTCATTTTTCATCCAAATTTGAGACTAATAAGAATAAAACTCAACAAACATGTTAGTCTCATAATGACTAGATTTGTCATTAAACAATAATTAAGCATTAATCTAAAACCAATCACCAAAACCAATGGAGCTTGAACTTACACACAAGGCCCTTGCAGCCAAGGAGGCTCAAGTGGGAGCAAGTCCATGTAGCCAATGTGAGAGGAGGCAAGGCTCAACCCAATTCGGCTAAGACAAGGAAATAAAGGAGGAGATAAGGTCGAATTGGATTTGGAGAGCAAAAGAGGCCAATTCAGAATGCTAGACTAGCCGAACTTAAAAATTCTCACATACGAACTCGGATTGCAGCGTTCTTGGACTTGTTTGAAAGGTTTGAACATCCTCTTTATTTTACTCCATTACGAGATGGCCAGAATCGGCTTCCTTCTATCTTTAATTAGGGGCGAAAATGGGACAGATATTTCCCGCCTAATCCGGGGCCGGATCCGGTCGGGATCGGATTTGGATATCCGGCTGGATCTAGGATAGAATCCGGATAGTTGAATCCGACTTCGGGATTGGATTCGGAGCTAGTAATATCCGAAAAATCTGGGACGGGAACCGGATATTGGATAATAATCCTATCCAGATATCCGAAATCTACTTAGCCAGTTAGCCCACACGAGTCACTAGGCCAGCCCATATCTCCCTTCGGTCCTTCCTGGCCTGGGCTTGGCCTGCCCGCCGACTCCCTAGGTCCCTAACCGGCTGGCTAACCCTATCTTCTCTCGTGATCCATTATCTCGCTCCCGTGAGGAGACCATCACCTGTCTGGCGGCGGTCGACCCTTTCCAGCGCCCCTCCCCGGCCCCTTCCAGCGCCCCTCCAGCCTCCAGTGCCCCTCCTCAACCGCCCCCTCGAGTGCGGCAGTGCCCCCCTAGCCGCCCCCCTCTGAGGGCCGCGGACGCCCCTCCAGTGCCCCCCGACCGACCCTTCCAGTGCGACAGCGTCCCTTTGGTACTACAGATCCTCTAGTTCTTCATTTGGATTTTGTGTGAGAGAGATAGAGATGGGCAATTTTTGGGGACGAGTGAGGCTGTGAGGGTGGTGGCCTGGTTGGTGACCAACTATTTGTTCTTTGTTGGCTATTTTTTCGATCGATTGGTTAATGACAGATAGAGATATAGATGAGATACTTATTCTTCCTTAGTTAAGTGATATGTTTTGTTTCCTTAGTGTTTGTTACACCTATGGCTTGTAATTTAGTAATTTTAATATTGCTAAATCTGATTGCTAAGTAGTGGTAGTTGAAGGACCTGTTGTTAGTTGTTGTTAATCACTACCAGTGTCTTAGACTCTTGCTTGGATTCTGAAGCTAGCAGGTATGTGTCTAAAGCCCTTTTCAAACTCTGTTATAGATTCTAAAGCTGCATGCATTTGTTGTTGGCTAGGTTTTTTACCAGGTTAGTGTCTTGTTTATATGATGGTTTGTTCCACACCATAGACTATTTTGACTAACCGGTAGTAGAGTAGTTTTGTTTGGTTGTTCATATGTACTAAACGCTATGCTAATATAGATATAATTTTTTTAGAGGAGAATTAGATTTACTGTTTATATGCTTATTGCTTAGGACTTGTCATTTCCCAAACTATGTACTTTCACATCAAGTTCCAACCAAACTTTGTTCAGACATATGTGTGTGTGTTTATATTTTACATCGATTTTCTTCTCTATTGTTTGTTTATATTTTACATCGATTTTCTTCTCTGTTTCTATGGCATCTATTTATGCGTGTATTATCCGTATATCTTTATTCGTTCCTGACCCAAATCCGTCACATATCCGTCTCATATCCGTATCCCGAATAACCCGGATTCGTATCCATATCCGGCTAGCCTGTATGCGGTTCCGAATCTGGGAAAAAAATATGGGTCAAGAAACGGGAAGAGCAATATCTATCCGTATCCGACCCATTTTCACCCCTATGTTTAACCGGGCCAATAATTACAACTTCTAGATTGAACGAATTAGATTAGAAATTTGAGTTAGAGATATAGTCCAGGAGGGTAGGACCCACCTTGATCGGCCGTAGGCCAAATTGCACGTCCACCATAGTCTCTTTTATATATTTGTGTTATTTTCTATTGTAAACGAAGACCACAATTGCTAATATACATCATATACGCTTGTTCTTACTCACTGATGTTGCATACACAATAGAGCAAGGAATTGGGCATTGCTTCTTCCAAATATCATTATGTCTTTCCACTGAGAATTGAGAGATCAATACTACTTCACTCCGTGGTATTGTGAAGTCGAGCACGCGTGTGATCTTGGTGAATCAAAGAGTTGCAATCCCATTGTATTTGGCAGTGAGAGATCAGCTAGTATTCATTAAGAGAGTGAGCAGGTTATCCTTGATCCTATGTCGTAAAGATCGGGTACCCCGTATCATCTTGGTATCAGAACGCTAGGTTGACACTATAGGATTATTTATTCTTAGATTAGTTTTTTTATTTTCTATCCCATAATCAAAATTGCTCCACAAAAATTTCAACCCATAGTTTCAATATGTTATTTAGTGAGTGTGGTTAGGTTTTGATCCATTAGAACCATTGTTTAGTTGCTGATCATCGTTTCCTTTGCATAGCTTTAATCTTTCAATTATGTTTAGTTTGGTATTTCGCTCATAACTTTCGCATACAAACTTGGATTTTTTTTGTTCTTATGCTGTCTGGAAACCTTAGAACGAGCTCTACATAAACCTATTTGGGGATGGACTCTAATTCTACCTCTAGATCAGTTTAACCTGGCCGTCAAAGTTAGTGAATCAAGTTGTAGACCCAATTCGGATAAATTCGGTATTTTGATTATAATTCTCACGTCCAAACTCCGATTTGGAAATTTTTTACTTTCCTAAATCCTCAGAGAGTCATCTACAAAAAAAAGTTTTTAGGCATCCTTTATGATTCAAACTCGTTGAAACCAGATTTGATTAGGGTTCGGGTTTGGTTAGAACGACTGAATTTATATCAAATATGTGCACCTCCGGTTTTCGTCTATAACTTCTACAATTGAGCTCCACATTGTGTGTTCTTGTACTGGTTTGAAAGCTTAGAACATCACCTTCAATTCATTCAATTGTCAGCAAGCCAGCTTCAGTTGTTTTCACACTTTAATTGTGGAGACAAATTTGCTACACTGTTTTGGCCGAATTAGGGTTTGTTGCGTCATTTTGTGTTCTAGCTTGTTCCTTCAAGTTGGTTGAGTCCAGTAGCGTCCATAAACCATAAAATCACAAAAAATATAAGTACCCTCACCTTTTGGAACCAATTCATCCTTTTTGAATACTTCATCCCAATTGAGACTAGCTATTTGATATTGCTTAGGGCTGTTCATATTAATACATTGCATAATTTAGAAACGTCGTATCATCATATTATCTTGTAACATCAAGTTAGGAATTTCTAAACTTTGTTCATACTAGTGTTGACCGAAAGTCACCAGAAGAAAGAGAAGAGAAAAGAAGAGCCAAAAGGCCAAGAAAAGAAAGAAAGAAAAATGAAAAGGAAATAGAATAACATAGTGACCGGCCGCACTATATTCAATAATACCCTAATTTGTGTTCGTTATTTTTAGATTGTGTAATTGTATTTAATAGTGAGCAATCTTGTGCCCTTTTACATTCTTTAAAGTAATTAGCTAGAGTCTCTCCAAGACTTGTGCAATAGAGCTTTGGTACTGCCCATACACTTTATCTTAGCTCATTCCTTGATTGCTCTAAGTTATATTATGTTTACGCGTGAGTTGCTTCGATCATAACTTATATCTTGACAAGAATCAACAACTAGACTTTGAATTTCTAGTTTGGATTGTTACCTAGCTTTACAATATAAAAAAATCGGATTGAGTACATAAACAATTTTCATACCAAGCTCCACAAATAGCCGATGGTGTGTTTTGTATTCACTCTTTAATTTCAACAACTACCAAAGTATAAGTTTTCGGCCTTAATTCACTTTGGAAAGGCGATAACTTGATTTGGTAATAATGGTGAGATTGAGTGATTCCACACATACTCGTATACATTCGTAATTGCATACTTATTCTTTTATTTTATTAACCATGGTAGTATACGAGTATAGGTATTTTTTCTTCGGTGGAAGTAATGGAACGAGTGATTTAAATCAAAATAAAGCTACTGAAGTGATAAGAGCCACAAGAGAGTTTGACGAATATGCATATGATTGATTGGTGGCAACAATTGTTCAAAAAATGCCTCATCAAACATATGAAGATTTAAAGCTTTTCATGAGGAGAGAGTTCGTACCACTGTATTACAAGAAAGAGTTACTTCGTCACTTGGAGAGCATTACATATGGACTCAGATCTATCCACGATTACTTTAATGAGTTGAGTTCTGCACTTAGTTGAGCTGGTACTAACTATGAGTATGATAAGAAGGTATACTTTTAGAAATGTTTAAATTTTAAGATTGCTGTTGATACTTCTATATAAATATTTTAGTAGTTTGTACGACCTTGTGACATATGCTATTTAAGTGGAAAGGAAAATTCAGGAAATGCATCAAAAACCATGTGAGAATGAGAGTCACATATCCAAATTGATTATGTTAAAAAGAGTGAGCTATGCGATTACACAATATCTGAGGCTAAGAGCATCCAAATTGAGAGTGTGAAAGATATACCACAAGAAAAGAGACATGTAGATGATAGGTCAAGTGAGGTTATTTTTTAAACTAACGACCTACTATCTACTTCTAGTGTTGTTTCTCACATTCTACAGGTTGACCAATGAGATGAGTTAAATGCTAAACAACCCACACCACTAAATATGAAGGGTAAGGAGATAACCACAAGTAGAGATGAAGTGCTTGTTGTCTCGAGATTAGATCCTGAAGAAACTCTACCTACAATACCTACATCAATTGAGGAGAATGCTAGAGGCAACAACCAAGGTGTTGAATTAATAGAACATCACGAAGAGATAAGTAAAAGTAAGAACTTTTGTGTTTCTTTAATGATTCCACCTTCTAAATTTAATTTACTTAATTTACATAATGTTGAATTGATTACCAATAAAGTTCTTACTAGAATATAGTATGATGATTCTTTGTGTTATATTATGTTCGATGAACCAACGCTATCTAGTGTGATTGATAAGATCTCTAAAATTGCACGTCTAAAATCACTAAGTACTTATTCCTACACTTATAAATTTAATTTGATTGAAGATTATGGTGTATACAATAAGTATCATGTTTATCGAATATGTGTTACTTATGATAACATTGCTGGATTGAAGTTACATGTTGTGAACAAACTATCTTTTAATCCATGTCATGAACACTTTGAGATGGGTTTAAATGCTAGTGCTTGTTGTTCGAAAGGATCTATATTTCCTACTCCTTCATCTTTATTTATGCAATCACATATACATAATCAGATTAGCGAAATTAAAGCATGGAAGGTATCTAAAATCTTTTTGTCCATAATACATCAGTTTGATTTTATGAATATGATATGTGTATTATAACTGAATTGAGCTATTTGTCACAACTTTTAGAGCTATTTGATAATCATTTGCCCACTAATTTTCAAAAGTCGAGGATGACTTTTCTCGATGTAAGGGGGAATAATGTGGATTTCATAAATCTATCAATATCATATGGTTGTCATGTACGAAACATGGAAAATGGTAACATAATTGATAGCTGCATATATCATGCATATAAGTTGTTTCCTATTATTGTAATTGCTGATTTCACTTATAGTTTCTGTTGTGCTACATATCATCCTATGCTAAAAGGGAATGTCAAGACGGATGATGAATACATATACCATACATACACATTGTCTTCTTTGTTTAGTACATTTTCATATTATCAAAAGATGATGTGGATATGCACACGGCCAATACTTTTCGGTTCAATATCTAATTAACTGGAAAGAATTATTAAGCCACATCAAATATCAACAGGTGAATCTTTTTCTTAAGAAATCTTCGCTATATTTACATGAGAATTATATAATAGCCAATAGCGGGTTCTTGCTTGTTATTAGGTATGAAGATTGCACAAATATCAATTGGAGCCAAATTACATCGATGGACAATGTTGGAACCCAGCGGAAGGCGAGAGAGGACGCGAACCACATGGAAAGACCAGAAGACGAAGTGGACCACATGGGAGATTACCCCATATGGCCCATGAAGCTAGGACATGTTGGAGAATACACACCAACTCCCGAAAGGGAGGCCTTGTCCACCACGCACCTCGTGTGCGTGTGGGCATAGGTTCACAGGGTGTAGAAAGGGTTTTCCTCACAAGTATAAAGAGAGGTCTCCTAAAACCCACGCAGGCGCCAATGGGAGACTCCCTCCTACCCCCGCGGAGGCGCTACAGGAGGCTCCCTCATACCCCCCGGGGGCGTGCTACGGAGACTCCCTCCTACCCCCGTGGAGGCGCTACAGGAGGCTCCCTCGTGTCTCCGCGGGTGCCTATGGGAGGCTCCCTCATACCCCCCACGGGCGTGCTACAGGAGACTCCATCCTACCCCCGCAGAGGCGCTACGGGAGGTTCCCTCATGTCTCCGCAGGCGCCTACGGGAGGTTCCCTCATACCCCCCGTGGGCGTGCTACGGGAGACCCCCTCCTACCCCCACGGAGGTGCTACGGGAGGCTCTCTCATGTCTCCGCGAGCGTGCTATGGGAGGCTCCCCTCATGCCCCTGTGGGCGTGCCATAGGAGACTCCTTCATGTCCTCGCGGGCGTGCTATGGAGGGCTCCCCTCATGCCCCCGCGGGCTCTCTATAGGAAGTATTCAGGAGGGTCTCCAGTCCCCCAAGGGGTTTCTCCAAGCCCCCTAGCCACAGGGCACTTGGCAAGGCTCCTGGTTCAAGAGGGCGCCCCCATACGCCCATGGAGATGGGTGGGTACCCTCGAGCTGCTTGGGACCAACTGCCGAGTGGGGTCCCAAAATCCCCTGTGGGGCCCCGGAGTCAGAGGCCTGTCCCTACGTGATAGTGACGTGGGATCCACTACCTCTTCGAGGGAAAGACCAAGATCCCCTCACTTGAGCTGCACTAGTAGGGATAGGATGGTACTTTGGGTAACAAACTGGGTGCCTATAAAACCCCACTGTAACCCATACACGTAACCTGAGCTCTCATTGAATAAAAACTTAACAATTGGTGTGTCCCTCGGGAGCCTGGAGCAGTAGACCCCTCCCTACTCCCCCTGGGGAACACACCGACAGGAGTAGGGCGCTTGTTTAAGTACCCAAACCTGTATAAACCCTTGTGTCTACTCTCTTTCTCTCTCGGACGTAGGCCCGTAAGACGGCCAGCGTCCACTCTCATTCTCGTGTCACGTTTTCGAACCTACGACAGGACACAAGGTCCTTGCGGCCAAGAAGGCCCAAGTGGGAGCAAGCCCATGTAGCCAATGTGAGAGAAGGCAAGGCCTAATCCCGATTCATCCAAGACAAGGAAACAAAGGAAGAGATAAGGCCGGATTGGATTTGGAGAGCAAAAGAGCCCAATTCGGTATGCCGAACTAGTTGATTTTAAAAAGGCCATAATTCTCACGTACATACTCAAATTGTGGCGTTCTTCGACTGTTTGAAAGCTTGAAACATTCTCTCTATTTTACTCCATTACGAGACAGTCAGAATCAGCTTCCTTCTATCTTCAATCGGGCTGACAGGTATCGGCTTCTAGATTGACCAAAATAGATTAGAAATTTGGGTTAGAGATAGAGTCTAGGAGGATAGGACCCACCTTGACCAGCCCTAGACCAGGTTGAACGCCCCCTATAATCTCTTTTATATATTTGTGTTATTCTCTATTGTAAACGAAGATCACAATTGATAATATACAACATAGACACTTGTTCTTCCTCATTGATGTTGCATACACAATAGAGTAGGGAATTGGACATTGCTTCTTCCAAAGATCGTTCTCTTTCCACTGGAAATTGAGATATCAATACTACTTCACTCGGTGGTCTTGTGAAGTTGAGCACGCGTGTGTTCTTGGCGAATCAAAAAGTTACAAGCCCATTGTATTTGGTAGCGGGAGATCAGCTAGTATTTGTCAAGAGAGTGCACAAGTTATCCTTGATTCTACGTCGTGAAGATCAGGCACCCCGTATCACCCACACCCTTTATTTATAGCATTGATTATAACTGAATTACAACCGGACTCTATCCTTAATTTGACTCTAACTTGAATCCTATCCCTAACATGACTCGGACTCTTATTCATCTCTAATACTAACTCTCCAACACCTCCCTCAAGATGGGCATGAGATACAACTATGGCCATCTTGTTATATAATACATTACCTTTACTAGAACATTTACTTTTACCAAATCTATACCCAACATAACAGTAAACACCGTAATCAAGACGTCCCCTCCAAGGTCGTTGTGAGGAGGAACGCGATATGCTGCACTAGCACAAAAAAAATCTACCGCGTAACCAGAAAGCTACTCGCAAGAAGGGGATCACAGATAAGATTACCACTACACGCGCAGTTGCGGAATCCTTCGCACGTCGATGTAGTGGATCGTCCTCGCCGCAGTCGTTGCGTCGATGGAGCGGATCGTCCTCGCCTCGCCGTGGATCGTCCTCCCACGCCGCAGTCGCAGCAGCGTCACCGCAGTAGTCCACACGTCCGAGGATGGGCGCCGTGCGTCGTGTGCAAGCACCAGTCGCTCGGCAGGGCAACGAAAGAGGAGGCTAGGGTTTGGTGAATCACTTCTAAACCGTGGAAAAGCACACCTGCGCCCACCCTCCTCCCTCCTTATATAGCCACGAAATGAAACCTAAACCAAGGCCCATCGTGCTGCTAAACCCACGATGTCCATTAATTATGGATCCAATCCAAATTAATGCATCCCAACCCATTAAGTGTGTGACCTGCGGGTTCACGTGACGTTTGGACATGGATTCAAAACTCCTTTTCAATCCAATAGTTGGTAGCGGCTCCTTGCAAAGTATGCCAACTCCCAAACATACTATGATCAAATCGGACAGAACCTATCAAAAGTACTCATGTAATAATCCCTTTGCCAAATATATGAAGATTGAACTCAAGGCGAGAAGTATGTCATCCTTTGAAGATTCAATCCATCTCTCGTATCCGTGATATATTAATAAGTTGTGATTGACTCCTCAATCACGGCATGGTCATGCACTTACTTAATCATATCACACGAGTGGCCTTGTCATATATCTCCATTTTATTGAAGTGGCAAATTCCATCTTGACTGCTCACTTCCCTCTGCACGTTTCATAGTAAACATGAAAGCTACCTTTATAACTATCCGGTTATGAAGTAGTGTTTGATAGCCCCAAGGAAAACTATTATACATGTAGGGAATATGACAATCTCAGGTCTAAGGATCATACATCTACTAGGTATGAAATACACTGATGACACATAAGAATGAAACATTCTCGCAGTGTCCAATTGCGGGTCTATCTAACCCATGTTCTTCAACATGCGTCCACAATGTATAGATGATATCTCTATATCCCATAATCTATGAAGCATGATCATCGATCACTACATGTGCTGATCTATTCATCGTTGTCCTATACGATGATATCCGATCAGAGATATTTATCGAATTATATCAATAAGTAAAGAGCTTCATAAGCAAGTCACATACTTGTTGATCAATACAATGATATACATTCATTGGACCAATAATCATATTATTATTCATAAACATGGTCATGTTACAATCATCTAAATGATTGCCTCAAGGGCATAGCACTAACACGTTGTCCTTGCATCGTTGTTGCCTTCACACTTCACACCATCCATGCCATGTCCAACATCATCACACTAACGCAACCTTCGATTGCTATTCACCTACACCACCACCGTAGTACCCATCATGATCCATCACCTTGACTAACTTCAATGCAACCTCAACTAACATCAAGCATTCGCCTTCTTCGTCACATCTGCAGTCTTGGTTTCCTCTATCTCTACCCACATACATCAAGCCTTGGTCTCCACTGTCTCCACCTCTAGCCCCAAGCCACCCTGGCCTCCATTATCTCTCCCAACACACCCCCAACCACATTGGCTTCCACCACCTCTCCTAACACGCTCCTAATCATCTCGACCAGCACCTTCTACCAACACGTCTCCGCACCTCTCCACCAACACCGTCTCTAGCACCAACACCTCGATAGATACCATCGACACCAAAACCATAGCCATAGCCTCCACCGAAGCTAACATTAGCTCCTACTCTCACTACCAATACCACCATCAGAACATGTCCAATATCACCTATAGGCTTGCCAGCCTACACCGAAACTAACACCAGCTCCTCTCACTACCAATACTACCATCAGCACATGCCCAACATCACATCTAGGCTTGCCACCCAACACCTCTCCCGCTACCAAGACCACTAAAGCCACATCCTGAGCAATCTTTACCCCCTGTTTTAGGGCCTCTACGACGCATTGAACCATTGTCACCATCATATTACTTTTCACCATAACACCTCTAGTACACCTCCTTATCCACTTAGCTAAGCAGCCCAAAAATACTTCCCAGTCTTTCTCCCCTGTAGCGCACATGCAGCCACACAGCAAACAACAACTATCAACCAAGAGCCACACAATCCAAAACCAAGCAACACAAGATCAACTTCTTCTTCGAACTTCTCTTCTTCTCTTTGCAACAGACAACACTTCTCCTCTTCCTTGCCCTTTCCTTTTTCTCTCTATTTTTTTCTTTTTTCATTTTTCTTTTCACCTTTTTCGCAGTCGGACTCGTTTTCTTTTTCTCTGAGCCACTTCCGGCTTTTGTGTTTGTGTGTGTGTTCTCGTCGCCTCTCTATGCGACAAACCCGAGGGGCGAGGAGCATTCAGATCCGGATCTACCCCCACTAGCAGCAAAGACAGCGACTGTGCGATGCGGCTCCGCCGAGCAGCGGCAGCTGCCCGGGGCTACCGAGCAACGGTGGCGGACCTGAGCCCCCAAGCACGGTGCGATGAAGCATGACGGACAGCGGCGGATCGGATCTAGATTGGGGGTGGCAGCTCAGAGGTAATTAGGGTTACGCTCTGATAGTTTGAATTTTTGGGAATAATTGTGTGTTCATCACACACTTTATTTATAGCATTAATTACAACTGAATTATAACCGGACTCTATCCCTAATTTGACTCTAACTTCAATCATGTCCCTAACATGACTCGAACTCTTATTCATCTATACCCCTTTATAATGCACTTAAGCATTCTTTTCTACATCCACCCCAAATAATGCACCCCACTAGAGATGGCCCAACCTTCATGCACCCAGCGAAATATCCCCAGAAACTTGCCTCCAAAATTAACCTCTCAGATCTTTCCTTAGCTTTACTCACCCACATCCGATGGCTATTGTTTAATGTGTCTAACTCATCCCTGTGGCCCACAACAGATCTCCTCCCACCTCCAGCATCATCTCAAGGAAAAGGAAACAAATATCCTGAAATTAAGGAAAAGGAAACAAACGTTCTAGAAAAGGAAAAGACCATATATTATGTGCTGAGAAAAGAAAACCGGAAGACAGTCACTATACTAGTCTCTAATAGTGACTCCCCAACATGTAGTATTCTTAGTAATTGATGCACATGATGCATAATACTTCAATTTCAAACATCTAATCTAAGTACATGGTCGTCAGGTTTATTCTGGAGAAACAACTATACAACAAAGAGGGAGAATGCATCCTGTGTGCTTATGAAATAGCCACTATCGATATGGCAGGCTTTGTTAGTAATTTATGCACAGGATGCATAATATTTCAATTTCAAACATTTAAATGCATGGGCTTCATGTTTATTCTGGATAAACAACTATACAACAAAGAGGGAGCATGTATCCTGTGTGCTTATGAAATAGCCACTATTGATATGGCAGGCTTTCCAATTCCATTACACTAAAAAAAAAATTCTCACGTGACATGTGATCTGCTCACCTCTTCAAACACCTCCATTGACAACCTTCAACTCAAATGCTAAAGCAAAGCAAACCTTACCCAAAAAAAAAAGTGAAGTAGCAGATGAAGACAAAAAATCATTTTCTTCAAAATATGACTGAGCTTCTGTTTCGTAAACTTCCAGTGAACATAAGTGGGCCACGTTGGGCATGTCCTCAAATCACAGATGCATTTGCAACAGCGATTAGTTTTGTAATTGCTTCCCCACAAAGCTTTTAAGAGTAGTCCCTGAACTCCGATAGTCTGATTTTAGGACAATGAAATTCTGTTTGTTGATACGCTTTTGCAATGTATAGAGGACACTAAGCACCAACTTCGTGTTGAAATCCATATTTCTATTGCGCCACCTCACTTCCATTCAACAATTGAGAAGAGCCTAAAAAAGGTACACGGAAGCTCAATTATAGAAACACCATTGTCAAGAATCTAGATCATAACAAACTAAGTAATGGCGGGGCTAAACCATGAACTGAGGTTTAAATACTGGGGTAACATTGCAATCTATCACATTATCAAAAGGAAGAGAAGAAACATGACCAATTAAGTGATTCCCTCAGTGCAACCACTGTGATACTCTGCTACCATTACATGGAAGCTGTTATGAATAGCGCTTGTATTTAATATAAGGCCAATGGGCTAGTATATATACATGTACAAGAGGGTATAGAAGGAAAGCTTATATAAGGCAATATCTATACAAGGCAAACAATCTCTATACAGGACAACTAACAATCTCTTATATAAGGTAACAAGGATACTGTCTAACACCCCCCTCAAACTCATGGTGGATCAACAACACTGAGTTTGGAGAGATAAAAGCTGTGTTGAGCTCTAGTCTGTGTCTTTGTGAAGAAATCTGCTAACTGAAGCTCTGAAGGCACATACTGAAGAGCCACAACCTGATCCTGTACCTGTGTCCGCATGTAGGAAGCATCAACGCCAATATGCTTGGTGAGCTCATGCTTCATGGATCTCGAGCAATGCTAATAGCACTGATCTTGTCGGATAAAGAGGAGTCGGTGTAGAAGCGAAACACCAAAATCCTCAAGTAGCCACCGTAGCCAAGTAACCTCTCATCACAAAGAGCCATAGCTCGCAACTCAGCCTCAGCACTGGAACGAGAAAATGCTGTCTGCTTCTTAGTCTTCCAAGTAATGAGAGAACCACCAAGAAAAACACAATAAGCAGAAAGAGACCGGCGATCTGAGGGATCACTAGCCCAGGTAGCATCAGAATATGCTTGAAGCTGGAGGGAGCTGGAGCGAGGAAAGAAAAGACGGCGAGAGATAGTTCCACGAAGATATCGTAGAACACGAAGAAATGACTATAGTGAAGCTGAGTGGGAGCAGAAACGAACTGACTCAAGATATGAACTGGATGTGAAATGTCAGGACGAGTAACACCAAGATAAACAAGACTCCCAACAAGATGGCGATAGCGAGTAGGATCCTCAAGAGGTTCACCATCAGTAGGTCGAAGGTGAACATTGAGCTCCATATGAGTCTCAGCAGTGCGCTCATCAGTGAGAGAAGCACGATCAAGAAGATCCTGAATATACTTCTCTTGGGATAGAAAGAAACCCGCAGGTGTAGAAGAGACTTCAATCCCAAGAAAGTAGCGAAGAGGACCCAGATCAGACATGAGAAACTGCTCACTAAGACGTTCCTTCACAAAGGCAATATACTGAGTCATCTCCAGTAATGATCATGTCATCAACATAGAGAAGAAAAAGAGTCCGTCCACGAGGTGAAGTGTGAACAAAAAGCGCAGGATCATGATCACTAGCAGAAAAGCCAGCAGCAGTGACCACAGAAGAAAAAACGCTCAAACCAGGCACGAGGGGCTTGCTTGAGTCCATAAAGAGAGCGACGAAGGCGACAAACCATACCCTCAGGAACAGAATACCCCGGTGGTGGCTGCATAAAGACCTACTCACGTAGCTCACCATTAAGAAAAGCATTCTTGACATCAAGCTGAGAGATAGACCACTGACGAACAGACGCCACTGCAAGAAGAGTGCGAACAGTGGTCATATGAGCCACCAGAGCAAAAGTCTCATCATAATCACGACCATGCTCCTGCTGAAAGCCACGTGCTACGAGACGAGCCTTGTAGCGTTCAAGAGAACCATCAGAGCGAGTCTTAACCTTATAGACCCACTTGCATGTAATGGGACGGACACGTGGAGGAAGGGCACAAGATCCCACGTGCGATGCGCTCAAGGGCAGCAATCTCCTCTGCCATTCCTGATGAACAACAGCATCACAGTAAGAAGTCGGCTCGGCAAGAACAGCACCAGCAAAACCAAGGCGCTCAGGAGGTCGAATAGACTGACGATCACGAAGAGCGTAGTGAGGAGGCCTAGAAGAAAGTGACTCAACAGGAGAAGAGATATCAGAAGAATCCTCAACTCGCGGACGACGAGTGTAGTAGAGAGGATACGAAGGAACAATGTCAGAAGAAACTGGTGGAGGAGGCACGGAATGTGAAGACTCTTGTGGAGAGGTCATGAAGAAGGAGACGCCAATCAGAGAGAAGGAAAAGTGGCAACAGGAGTATCAGGAAAAGTAAGAAAAGAAAGTGGCTCGACAAGAGATGCTAGAGTGGAAGAAGGACGAGGGTAGAAGGGACGAGACTCATCAAAAGTAACATCCCGAGAAATCCGCATCCGTCGGCCTACAGGATCCCAACAACGATATCCCTTATGCTCAGCACTATAACCCAGAAAAACACACTCAACAGACTGAGCAGTCAGCTTGGTGCGTTCACGAGATGCAAGGAGGACATAGCACACACACCCAAAAAGGCGAAGACTAGAGTAATCAGGAAGCACGCCACAAAGACGCTCCACCGGAATCCCACCCTTAAGAGCAGAAGAAGGCTGAATATTAATCAAGTAAGTGGCAGTGGAAACAGCCTCAGCCCAGAAATGAGGTGGAACAGCGGAAGCAAGTAAAAGAGCACGAGCTGTCTCAAGAAGATGGCGATGCTTGTGCTCAGCCACACCATTCTGAGCATGAGCACCAGGACAGGAAAACTGAGAAAGAGTACCATGCGTAGCAAGAAAAGCACGAAGGGCGCCGGACAGATATTCCCCTGCTGAGTCAGCACGAAGAACTCGAATGGGAGAGTCAAACTGAGTACGAATCATAGTGGCAAAATTCTTATAGATGGATAAGGCCTCGCTACAAGAAGACATAAAGTATATCCAAGTGTGGCGAGAGAAATCATCTATAAAAAGAATATAATATTTATGACCCCCTTTTGAAATGAAAGGAGCCGGACCCCAAACATCAGAATGAACAAGATCAAAAGGACGCTGGGATACAGACTCACTGGAAGGATAGGGGAGTTGTAGCTGTTTACCAAGCTTACAACCCGCACAATCTAAAGAGGTATCACCAGACACAAATCCTAAAAGATCACAACGAAAAGAAGACAGACGTGACCCACAAAGATGCCCTAAACAGTGATGCCACTGAGCAAACGACCCAAAGAGAAGATGCAACGAGGCGTATAACCAAGGAGACGAGAGACTGGTAGGGGCAGCGGAAGGAATACGGCTACCAAGCTCCCAAAGGCGCCGAGAGTCACGCGACGAGGCCAATACCAACCAGAGACCCGTCCCGCGATCCCGAACACAAAGAAGAGTCGAGTCAAGGATAACACGACAGCCATGATCAGTGAGCTGGCTAGCGGATATAAGCTGCATGGTGAGTTTAGGAACATGAGAAACAGCAGGAACATGAAAAGAGGAAGACAAAAGAGTGCATCGTCCTGCAACAGAAAGAGAGGTACCATCTGCAATCTGTACAGTGATAGGAGCAACAAGAGGACTAATGGAATGGAGACTAGTTGGATCAGATGTCATATGAAAAGAAGCTCCAGAGTCAAGAATCCATGGTGTGATACCTGATGAGGAGGAAGGTGGTCTCTCAGTGGAAGACTGAGTAGCAGAACCAGCAGAACCTGACGGTGCAGTAGTAGCTGTTATGAATAGCACTTGTATTCAACATGAGGCCAAAGGGCCAGTATATATACACGTACAAGAGGATATAGAAGGTGTCGGCGTTTTCGGGAGCGCCGGCAAGTAAAATTTGTAAGTCTAGGGGGTCGCGCGTTCCACTCCCTGAATGGTTAGACTCGTGAGTCCAAGATGTATACTGGTTCGGCCAAGGTCCCTACCCCGGGTGTGTGGTGGTGTTGTATTACTCTTGGTACAGATGACTGCACAAAGTTTTACAAGCGAGAATGCCAATGGCTTAGCGAGAGGAGTTTGATAGCGCTCTCTCCCTTTCTTGTTCTTGCTCGTTGTTCTTTTGAATCGTTTAGCCCTGCCTCCTTTTATACAGAAGGAAGGGGCAGGTTACATCGAGAGTCAGGAGGAAAAGCGAGGTGACCTACGCTAGGAGCTCCGGTCCTTCGTCCTGTGGACTGGTCGCCACCCGTCTTGCCCATGCTGGGTTGGTAGCCTTGGTGGTCAGGGAGGTTAGGTATTTCCCGGGAAGTAGCGTACTTGCCCTTTGTGATCCTTGCGAACGCCGACGCCGAGGTGCGTGACGCTGGGTGCCGCCTCGGGAGGAGCGCGGCGCCAGGTCAGACGTGGACCGGTTGATGGGCCGAAGCTTTGTCTTCTCTGATCCACCGATCTTCTTGGGAAGGAGCCACCGCCTCGTGATAGTCGCCCGATTGACCTTATCCGAGGGTACGTGGCGGTAGGCCGTGAGGACTCGACACGCGGCACTCGGCGCTCACCACCTTGGTTTGGTTGGAGTCGGAGATCCCGCCCGCCAAGAGGGGGCGGGAGCCGTCTGGTCGGATTCGCCTCCCGGCGGTCGGAGCGGATGCCTTCGCGTCTCGCAGTGATTCGGTCGGCGGGCGGGCGCGCGCGCCTGTTGGTCGAGATATGCTTGAGGTCGCCTGGCTCGCCGCTTGGGCTGTTGGGGTATCCTTTATTAGTATTCGCAAGAGCCCGAACTCCCAAGCGATTTTGCAGATTCGGTTGGGGTTGAACTTGACGAAAGTGGTGGTCGGGCTCGTAGGTCGGTCCCACCGATCCGTTAGCGATTTCCGTCGGGTGTGCCGTTGGACTTGACAATTGTCCCGAGTTTGGCCGGGGCATTTGAACCACGGGGCTTTTACTTGCCTCGTTGCGCATGCCGAGCGTAGTTTAGCGCACGCTACCGCTCGCCTTCTTGATCGCCTCGGGTTTCGTGAAGGATGCTTCGCTTTTTAAGATCCGCATTTACTCGAGACGCTTAGCCTCCTTAGTCCGGATATATATATCTGGCGCGTAGCTTGCTTGAAGGGGACGAGCTTTTCTTTTGTTCTTTCAAATGGCTTCGAGACATCCTCTAGTCTTTAGCTTCGCGATGGCGCTACGGTGAAGAAGAAGATCCTCCGCCGAAGCTTTGGGCTGAGTTCGACCAGCGATGGCCGAGCTCGGGAGGAAGAAGCCGCACCGCGACGCCGCTTCTATTGACGCTACCGCCGAGGCCGCCCGAGGCTCGAGGTGGTAAGGGGGCCCTTCGAGGCGATGGCGCAAGGGCGCCGACCAGAAGTTGGCGCGGCCGCGTCGATGTCGCCGAACGGCAGCAGAGGCATCGGCGTGTTGCATCGCGCCGTGGCGGCCGTCCCGCCGACCGGCAAGGGCCTACCAAAGATGCCGCGGTGCCACCGATGCCGCACGGATGTTTGATAGGTTCTAGGCGTGGGTAGAGTCTCGCGTGGTGCGTGCGTGGCCACTCTTGTATCCGCTTGCATCGTGTGTAAAGTTGTGTAAAGTTTGAGCTCATGGCCTATAATGAAATTTTCTTTTCTTTATGAAAATGTCTCGCGATGAGTTTGCTTTAATTTTAATCGTTGTGGATGGTGCCTCGGCCGCCGTGGCGACCGGATGCCTCTCGTGAGGTTCGGTGTCCGAGTGCCTTGGTCGGCAGGACGACCGGATGCCTCTCGTGAGGTTCGGTGTCCGAGTGCCTTGGTCGGCAGGACGACCGGATGCATCCGTGAGGTTCGGTGTCCGAGTGCCTTGGTCGGCAGGACGACCGGATGCCTCGTGAGGTTCGGGTGTCCGAGTGCTCGCTTAACGTCGTAGCTAGATGCTGCCTTGGTCGGCAGGACGACCGATGCCTCCGTGAGGTTCTAGTGTCCGATCGCCTTGGTCGGCAGGACGACCGGATGCCTCTCGTGAGGTTCTCGTGTCCGAGTGCCTTGGTCGGCAGGACGACCGGATGCCTCGTGAGGTTCGTGTCCGAGTGCCTTGGTCGGCAGGACGACCGGATGCCTCGTGAGGTTCGGTGTCCGAAAGTGCCTTGGTCGGCAGGACGACCGGATGCCTCGTGAGGTTCGGTGTCCGAAAGTGCCTTGGTCTGGCAGGACGACCGGATACCTCTGTGAGGTTCGGGTGTCCGAGTGCTCGCTTAACGTCAGAGCTAGACAAGTGCCTTGGTGGCAGGACGCACCGGATGCCTCCGTGAGGTTCGTGTCCGAGTGCTCGCTTAACGTCGTAGCTAGACAAAGGTGCCTTGGTCGGCAGGACGACCGGATGCCTCGTGAGGTTCTCGTGTCCGAGTGCCTTGGTCGGCAGGACGACCGGATGCCTCGTGAGGTTCGGTGTCCGAGTGCCTTGGTCGGCGGGGACGACCGGATGCCTCGTGAGGTTCGGGTGTCCGAGTGCCTTGGTCGGCAGGACGACCGGATGCCTCGTGAGGTTCGGTGTCCGAAAGTGCCTTGGTCGGCAGGACGACCGGATGCCTCGTGAGGTTCTCGTGTCCGAGTGCCTTGGTCGGCAGGACGACCGGATGCCTCGTGAGGTTCGGGTGTCCGAGTGCCTTGGTCGGCAGGACGACCGGATGCCTCTGTGAGGTTCGGGTGTCCGAGTGCCTTGGTCTGGCGGGACGACCGGATGCCTCTGTGAGGTTCCGTGTCCGAGTGCTCGCTTAACGCCGAAGCAGAGAAGTGCCTTGGTCGGCAGGACGACCGGATGCCTCCGTGAGGTTCGGTGTCCGAGTGCTCGCTTAACGTCGTAGCTAGACAATTGCCTTGGTCGGCAGGACGCACCGGATGCCTCGTGAGGTTCTCGTGTCCGAGTGCCTTGGTCGGCAGGACGACCGGATGCCTCTGTGAGGTTCGGGTGTCCGAGTGCCTTGGTCGGCAGGACGACCGGATGCCTCTCGTGAGGTTCGGGTGTCCGAGTGCCTTGGTGGCAGGACGACCGGATGCCTCCGTGAGGTTCGGTGTCCGAGTGCTCGCTTAACGTCAGAGCTAGACAAAGGCCTTGGCTCTGGCAGGACGACCGGATGCCTCCGTGAGGTTCGGTGTCCGAGTGCTCGCTTAACGTCGAGCTAGACGGTGCCTTGGTCGGCAGGACGCACCGGATGCCTCCGTGAGGTTCTCGTGTCCGAGTGCCTTGGCCGGGCAGGACGACCGGATGCCTCGTGAGGTTCGGTGTCCGAGTGCCTTGGTCGGCAGGACGACCGGATGCCTCGTGAGGTTCGGTGTCCGAGTGCCTTGGTCGGCAGGACGACCGGATGCCTCTCGTGAGGTTCGGTGTCCGAGTGCCTTGGTCGGCAGGACGACCGGATGCCTCTGTGAGGTTCGGGTGTCCGAGTGCCTTGGTCGGCAGGACGACCGGATGCCTCCGTGAGGTTCGGGTGTCCGAGTGCTCGCTTAACGTCAGAGCTAGACAAAGTGCCTTGGTGGCGCAGGACGACCGGATGCCTCCGTGAGGTTCGGGTGTCCGAGTGCTCGCTTAACGTCGTAGCAGATAAAGGCCTTGGTGGCAGGACGACCGGATGCCTCCGTGAGGTTCTCGTGTCCGAGTGCCTTGGTCGGCAGGACGACCGGATGCCTCGTGAGGTTCGGTGTCCGAGTGCCTTGGTCGGCAGGACGACCGGATGCCTCTCGTGAGGTTCGGTGTCCGAGTGCCTTGGTCGGCAGGACGCACCGGATGCCTCTGTGAGGTTCGGTGTCCGAGTGCCTTGGTCGGCAGGACGACCGGATGCCTCTGTGAGGTTCGTGTGTTCGAGTGCTCGCTTAACGTCGTAGCTAGACGGTGCCTTGGTCGGGATGGACGACCGGATGCCTCCGTGAGGTTCGGGTGTCCGAGTGCTCGCTTAACGTCGTAGCTAGACGCTGCCTTGGTCGGCAGGACGACCGGATGCCTCGTGAGGTTCGGTGTCCGAGTGCCTTGGTCGGCAGGACGACCGGATGCCTCGTGAGGTTCGGTGTCCGAGTGCTTGTTTAACGTCGTAGCTAGATAAAGTGCCTTGGTCTCAGGACGACCGGATGCCTCCGTGAGGTTCTAGTGTCCGACCGCCTTGGTCGGGCAGGACGACCGGATGCCTCTCGTGAGGTTCGGTGTCCGAGTGCTCGCTTTACGCCGTAGCCGGACGTGAGTGCTCGCCACCGCCGAGATGGACGGAGTGCTCGCTACCGTCGTAGCCGGACGTGGGTGCTCGCTACCGTCGAGCCGGACGTGAGTGCTCGCTACCGCCGAGCCGGACGTGGGTGCTCGCCACCGTCAGAGCCGGACGGGGCATCCTTCTCGAGTCCTCGTCGCGCAGGGTAGCGCGAGAGGAATGGCCGCCGCCTATCCCACATGTATACCCCATCCGCAGTGTGGGACCCGAGGGGATGAGCGCGCGCCACTGCGCTGGTTTGAACGCCGTGCTCGTGGAGCTAATAGCGGTAGTCCGAGTGGGTCCGGGAGGTCCGCCAACGGGACCCTTCCGAGCGACGGCCCCTGCAGTAGGTGTCCCGGCCCGCGTGGGGCGACCCATAAAAACCTTTCTTTACTCAATCCCAGATGGACTCTAGGTCGTCCCACGACCCCGAGCACACTGGCCGTCGCCATTGATGAGCTCCCGGAGAGTGTGAAGTATGGTCTCTGACGCGAGTAGAGGTGATTAGGCCGTCACCGACCTAACCGAGGGCCCAGTGGGGCTCACTCATACCGCCCTTGCTCAAGTTTTGCTTTGGGCGGCTTTATACCAATCAGCGGGTAGGCCTTTTGAACCCACTCCTCATTGGGCCTGGCGCAAGCCACAAAGCTTTTGCCGCCTTGGGGCGCAGCCGCCTGTTAAGCTTCGCGCCCGAGCAACTGCTCCTACCAAAGGCGAGACCGAGAGGTTACGGACACGCGTTGTTCGGGGCGGCGCTTTATGGCCTCTTTACGCCGACAAGACAGGATTAAAAGCGGAGTGGTATTGGAAACCGAGTTACCAGCCGGGCGCGACAGACGAGGGTGGTCGCGACGCCGCTTGACGGGCGCCGCTTGGCGGCGCTCGCTCGTCCTCTATAAATACGCCCTGGGTGCTTTCGAGTGGTCACGCTTGCCCTTTCGCTCTCGCTCAAACAAGAAGAGCACCAGAGAGCTAAGGAAAGAAAACCCCACCTTTCTTTCTCACCTTCCATCGCCTCCCTGTGAAGATGTCGTGGCCGAGTGCTCGCAAGAAGACAAACCAGGCGCCGGCTTGGTGAAGAAGGGTTTCATGCCGCAGACCTTCCTACCGAGGGTGCCGATCAGGGCTATCACCCGCCGCCATGGGCGGCGAGATCGTGGTGCCCGCCTGTTTTTCGAGCGCGCTTTGGCTCGCCACGCACTCCGCTCGTCCGGGTCGTTGTTTCATTACAAGGTGGAGGTGCACCATCTTAACCCTAATGGGGTCCTCCACATCGCCATCTTCATCACGCTGCGCGGCCTTCTTGGGGATCGAGCAAAGATCTGGCGTTATGGAGGCACTTCTTCCGTGCAAGGCTCGAAGGACAAAGCCGCTTCGGCCGTGGCGCCTCAGGTGGCCTGGCCCTCGGCTTCGCCCGGTCGGAGCACGGAGTACTGAGGTGAAGCTGCCTCGTCTAACAAGGGTCGGGCGTTCAATGGCTCTACGCTCAAACGTTGGCGGCAGCGCCTCGCTTCACCGGAGAGCTTCCGTGGCGGAGGAGCGTGGAACTGGGCGCCAAAAGAGGGAGAAGAATAGCCGCCCCGATCGTGGAGCGATCAGGCTCAAAGGAGGCGGGCTCACCGGGACGTGGTTGTGCGCGCCTTCATGGGGATGCGTGCAACCACTTGTGCATGTGCCGCACTCGCTCCGTGATGCGGGCCGTCCGACCGGGCGAGGATGGTCGAACCCGAGCTGGCCGCGTCGAGGTGGAGGCTCGGGTGGCGGCTGCACGGGCGGCAGCGCACATCATCGGTCGCGGATGGCCACCCGAGCCATTCTCGGCTTTTCCGCCGAACTGTAAGCGGTGAAATTCTTTCGCTTCTTTTCTCTCGTCCTTCGTGACTTGACCGACATTCCCGCATCCTCTCGGGGCTCATGGGATGTCTTCCAGCGCCGCCTCCCGGGATAAGGAAGCGCGATGGCCGCCCGGCGAGGACTAGAGGTCGACTCCTCCGCAAGAAGCGGAAGGAGGAAAGGAGGAGGAAGAAAAGTAAGGAACGGCGGAAGGCTACAGGCGCGCGAGGATGTGTCGAGACCACCGCCGTGGGGACGACTTCCATCGACGGTGGCGGAGTGCCTCCGCCACCCCTATGGTGGGTTTTTTCCCGACCGCCGATCGGCGGCGGCCCGAGCGTGGACTCGCCGAGGCGGCATCACGGCCCCGTACACGGATCCTCGGGTGGGGTGATCTTGCGCTTGGCCGCCGCAGCTGCCTCTACCGAGGTGGCTTCGTGGAAGCGACCGCCGACGACTTTGGCGGGGTCGGCAAAGAGGGCGCGTGCCACACACCCGCCGGCCTTGTAAGTGTATTATTATTTTATTTTGGAGCATTTTTTCTTGGCAAAGCCGCCGGCGACTCTTAATCTTTGCAACGTGCGGCGCTATATATGGGGTGATCGTGGGGGCGCCACATCGGCCCGCAAGTAACGGCGCCGGTGATTTCGGTGACTTTTGGTTGGCGAAGGTCGCGGCGTCGGCGTCCGAGGCGCGGTCGCCCGAGGGGACAGAGCCCCACCCGAGGTCGTGCCCAAGAAGAACTCTCCTCCGCCTCGGCGGGATTCCTCCGACGACGTGATCGCTGCCGAGGATGAGACAACGGCGCTGCCGGTGATCGCGCCGACCGTGGCGAGCCGGCGACGGAGGTGCCCGACCTCGCCCCGTGGGAGGTGCCGACCGATGCCCCTCAGCGCAGTCGCCGAGGGATTTGGGTTGACCTCGCCACCCTTGCCCATGGTGCTTTGACGGTGGCGCCCCGCCCGAAGCGGCGAGCGGAGGTGCGCCACGGTGTAATTCTGCCTGCATCATGGGTGAGGCGGAGGAGAGCGAGTGGGCCACCCTTCTAAGCAAGGCGCTATGGGCGCCAAGCCGAGATAGGGCGATCCGTGAAGGTCTAGCCCTTGCTCAAGTCTTCCACCAGTATACTGGATATGATGGTCTGGGAGTCCAAACCACGCCTGTAGGTCACCAAAAGTTCGATTCGCTGCACATTTTGATAGTTCTTCCGTGCGACTAACTGAGTGTCGACATTTTCGCAAAGACTTGCGGATCGCCGCGGCGTCAAAGTCGAAGCTCTCGCAGCCCGCCGACAACACGCGTGGCGGCCGCAGCGGAGGAGGTAATGGATCATTTGCGCCTTAGCCCAGAGGCCCCGCGCATTAGGCGGTCTGAGGCGGTGGTGATCCGCCAAGGATTTGAAGAGGCCACAAAGGCCCTTCATGATGAGCGCCTAGGAGCCAAGGCTTTGAGGGCGAAGTGGCGGAATCGAGTCCCTCTCGACGGAGGTCACCGAGGCTAAGGATGCCGCCGTTGCCGCGAGGGGATCGCGCAGACGCAGTAACACGCCTGCGCGACCGAGCGGAACAAGGCTCGTGGGGACGCCGCCTCGAGTTCGCCCGAGCGGCGATCGCCGTATGAGTGGCCGAAATAAGACTTCATACGAGGCGCCAAGTCGGAAGCCGCAATCCGACCAACTCCGCGGCGTAAGTGTCTCAATTCTTCAATTAAGTTTGGGGTGCGACCATGCAGGCGAACTTATCCAAAATCTCCGCAACCGCAGAGGCGCAGAAGAATCGAAGCGCCGCCGTGGAGGCGCAGAGAACGGCCGGCCGCCCGTGACGTGGCGATCGTGGCTCGGACGCAGGCCCGGCGGCGTTGAAGGTTGCCGAGGACGGTCGGGCCGAGATGAGCGCCGAGCCGAGGCCTCCGCAAGGCCGGCCGGAGGTCTCGCGATCGCATCCTGAGCCGGGCAGCCCGAGTGCCCTTGCTTCGCTACCGCCCGAAAGCCGATTCAGAGAAGAGGCGGTGGTCACCGGCGCCGCGCTTGAGCTTCATCGGCTACTGGTCAACACCATCTCAGACTACGACGGCATCGACTCGCGGTGGTGGGAGCGGCGTGAGCTGGAACCGGATCGACGAGGAGATCGACGGTTCGAGCTCTTGGTTGAGCCGCGACGCCGGGAGATCGCCACCAGATCCCGCCGCAGCCGCCTTCCAGAAGCCAGAGGCACCAACTCTCCGCCGCCACCGGCCGCCGTCACAAGAAGAGTAGAAAAGTTAGCTTTATCCTTCTTAGATTGTAAAGACCGTTATTTAAACAATCTTGAAATTATCAAGTCCTGAATCGTCCCTCGCCCTTTTTCGTATTTAGGATGAGCGTTTATCGACCATAGCCCTAAGGACCGCAGGGCCACTTGTGCGTAGGTCGGGTTGTTTTGGGAGGAGCGAGGTGGATTGGAGACTTGGCTATGCAAATGGTTAGGCGCACTTGTGAGGGATAGGAGTGTTCTAGACCGGCCAGGATCTTTCCACTCGGGCACTTCCTTCTTCCGCAGTGCTACTTAGCAACCGATCACCTGGGCGAGGCCGAACACTTGGGTTGAGAGGGTTACGCCGGGATGGACCTCATGACCAATGGGTCACGTGCCCTCATAAGCGTGGGATAGCTGAGTTCGTGCGGGAGGAGTGTTCTCGCCGACCCAAAGGTCACTCCACTGGGTACTTCCTTCTTCCAAGTGTTAGCAACCATAGCCAGCTGGGGCGTGGGTGAGCACTTGGGTCAAAGGAGTTACCGCTCGAAGGACCTTGTGGTCGGTTGGGTCATCAACCCGCGCAGTACGACCGGGAGAAACCGAACGGGCGCCGAAGGCAGACTCCTTAGAGTCGTCGACGGCGACTGTGTGCTCGGAAGGAAGAAGGTAAAGAGCATGCTAGGAAGAGGAAAAGAGTTTAGGATAGAATCGCCTTAACTTTTCAATGTTCGGGCATTAGGAGGATGCGACCATCGGCGTCCTTGAGTCGGAAGGTGCCGGTCGGAGAACTTCCACGACGGTGAAAGGACCTCCCGTGGGGCGCCACTTGTGCTTATCTTTGGTTGTCCGACCGACGCAGAACCAAGTCGCCCGGCACCAAGGATCGCCCTCGAACTTGGCGGTGTGGTAGCGCGCAGGCTTGTTGATATCCGCCGACCGCAGACGGCCACGCCGCGCGCCTCGTCGAGTGGGTCGATGGCGCCTTGTTGCGAGGCGAGCCCCGAGCCTCATCGAAGGCTTGCAATCTCGGGAGCCGATTCTGTGTCAAGGCAAACGGCTTGGGCGCCAACACCATAAAGAAGGGTGTGAACCCGGCCGCCGGCTCGGCGTGGTCCGCAGACTCAGAGCACGGAGGCGCCTCGGCTACCAAATACCGCGAAATGCTCGAGCCGATCAAGATCCGCGCTTGAGTCCTGAAGGATCATGCCGTTAGTGCGCCGACCGCCGTTAGTCCGCGGATGGGCTATGCGCCCAATCGACACGGATGTTGAAGTCGCCACAGAACTCGAGAAATTCCTTCCCGTGAACTGTGTTCGTTGTCGGTGATGATGGAGTTTGGGACTCCAAACCTAAAAGCGATGTCGCGGAAGAAGATGGCCGCTTAGTACCGACGTGGCGCCACGACCGCTTGGCCTCTATCCACTTGGTGAACTTGTCTACCGCGACGAGTAGGTGGGTGAAGCCCGGCGCTTTCTCGAAGGCTCGACCAAATCGAGTCCCCGCACGGCAAAAGGCCACGTGATGGGGATCGTCAGAAGCTTGGTTGGCGGATGCGTCTGCCGAGCAAAGAACGGCATCCTTCACAAAGCGCACGATATGCTCGGCGTCGACACAATGATTGGTGAGAGAAACCTTGTCGAAAGGCCTTTCCACAAGAGATCGGGTGCTGCGTGGTGACCGCAGACTACTGTGTATGTCGCCCAAAGAAATTGCTTTCCTTGGTCGGTCAAGATACATTTTTGGAGGACCCGGAGGACTCCTTTGTAGAGGTCAGGCCGATCAGACGAAGGATTTTGCTCACGGGCGAGGCGCCGCCTCGGTCGGTCTGGGAAGTGACCCGTCCACAAACGGTCGATGTAGGGCCTCCTCGATCGGACTCAAGTGCTAGCACACCGCGGGCGATCCGCCAAGTCTTCGCCCGACCGCAAGGCGTCGGTCGGGCGACCGTGGCCGGATTGGTCGGTGGCCGCCGGCCGCCGAGTCCAACCGACGATGGGCGCAGGAGGTCGAGACGAAGATCCCGGTGGGACGGGCTCACTGGAGGCAAGATTGGCAGTGATCGGCCTCGCCATTGTAGCGTCGGTAGCTATGGTGAAGCTCGAAACCCTTGAACCGCTCCTCGAGCCGGGCGTACTTCTCGACAAGACGCTGCCATGCGGGCGCCTCGGGGCCCGCAGCCTTCATGACTTGGTCGACGACAAGCTTGGAGTCCCGTGGACGAGCGGCGAGCACCGAGGTCGGCAATGATCCGAGACCGTTGACGCGAGCCTCGTGACTCGGCAATGTTGTTGGTCGCGTCGAAGAGCAACCTAATGGCATATTGAAGCTGCTCCCGTGGGGAGATGATGGCGACTCCGCGCCGCGCCATTCTTGGTGTAAGACCCGTCAAGTACATTGTCCAAGACGGGGTCTTCGACCACCGGTGGTGCTCAGGCTGGTCCACTCGGCGACGAAGTCGGCGAGCTCGCGATTTGATCGCCGTCAGGACGATATTATGCCATGGCCGCTAAGCTCGAGCGCCCATTTGGCTATCCTTCCCGAGGCATCGCGATTGTGGATGATCTCGCCTAGTGGGGACGTGGTCACCACGGTGATGGCGTGTTGATCAAGTAGTGAACGAGTTTGCTCTTTGCGATGAGCACCGCGAGAGTAACTTCGCGACTGTGGTACCGAGTCTTGGACTCGGAAAGTACCTCATCGATGAAGTAGACCGCCGCTGTACCTTGAGCTCACGGCCTTCTTACGCCGCTCCACCACGAGGGCCGCGGCCGACGACTTGGGTAGTGGCGATGTAGAGGAGCAGCCGTTCACCCGGTGCCGGGCGATCAGATCGCGCGGCGAGGACAGAAGGCCTTCAAGCGGGTGAGGGCCTCCGAGCCTCGGTGTCCAATCAAGCGGTCGGGTTTCTTGAGCAGCTCAGAGCGGCATTCGCGTTCGCCGAGGCGAGACACGAAACGGCTCAAAGCCGCGGGCATCCGGCCACCGACCCCTTTGAGGTTGCCGGCCGGGCCCATCCTCGCGATCGCCGAGATCTTCTCTGATTGGCCTCGATGCCTCGCCGAGACGATGAAGCCTAAGAGCTTTCCTTTGGGGACCCCAAGACGCACTGGTTGAGCTTTATGCGAAACCGTCGAGGTTCGCGAAAGTCTCTTCTAGGTCGGCGATAAGGTCGTCGGCCTTTACGGTCTTTACGACAATATCGTCGACATATGCCTCAACGTTGCGGCCGATCCGGTCATTGAAGCACGCTTGCATACATCGCTGGTATGTAGCGCCCGCGTTCTTCAGCGAAGGGCATTGTGACATAGCGAACGAGCCGAACGGAGTGATGAAGGAAGTCGCGAAATGGTCGGACTCCTTTAGCGCAATCTGGTGGTAGCCCGAGTAGGCATCCGAGAAGGAAAGAGACTCGCACTCAGCGGTGGAGTCGATGACTTGGTCGATGCGAGGTAGGGAATGGGTCCTGGGGCATGCTTTGTTGAGACTCGTATAGTCAACACACATTCTCCATTGCCCGTTCTTCTTTTACAAGTAGGTTGGCTAGCCACTCGTGGTGGCGCACCTCTTTATTTAACCCCGCCGCCAAGAGTTTGGCGATCTCCTCCTATAACCCTGCGCCTTTCCTCGTCGAGCGGCGCGCAGCGTTGGGCGACCGGCTTTGAGCACGGTCGGACGCCAAGGAGTGCTCGGCGACCTCCTTTGAATGCCGGCATGTCGGAGGACCTCCATGCGAAGACATCTTTGTTAGTGCGAGGAAGTCGGCGCGCGCTTTCCTATTTGGCGGGGCGTGGCTCCGACCGCGACGGTCTTGGTCGGATCGCGAGGATCGACCGTGACCTCCTTCGTGTCCTCGGCGGATTTGAAGGATCCCGCCCCTGATTTGCTGGATTCAGGGACGGACTCGGCGGCTTCCTTCCTGAGCTTGTTGAGTTCCGCAGAGGCAACGACCGCCGAGGCGAGCTCGCAGCTGCCGCGCTCGCAGTTGAAGGCAAGCTGGAAGGACGATGCCGCGGTGATGACTCCATACGGTCCGGGCATCTTCAGCTTGAGGTAGGCGTGAATGGGGATCGCCATGAACTTGGCGAGCATGGCCTCCCAGATGGCGTGGTAGGCGCCGGAAATCCACGACCTCGAAGGTGAGGGTCTCGGTGCGGAAGTTTCCGGCCTCGAAGGTGACGGCGGTCGACCGCCCGAGCGGATGGGCTTGTCGGCGGGATGACGCCATGGAAAGGTGCCTTGCTTGGCGGAGGCTTGAGCGCGGACCCCATAGCGTCGAACGCCTCAACGTAGAGGATGTTAAGGCCGCGCTTCGCCCATCAAGACCTTCGTGAGGCGCCGTTCCGACGACGGGTCGACCACCACCGGTACCTTCCGGTGTGGGACGCGATCGGTGATCGGTCCGATCAAAGGTGATCGGAACTCCGACCACCGAAGATATTGGGGACGCCGGCGTGGCGGTGTGGACCTCGCAGAGCGAGCTTGAGTCGACGCTTGTCGGCGTAGCAAGCCGGTCCTCCGAAGATCATGAGGCGGCCGTCGGGCTCGGGAACTCGTCGTCGCTTTCTTCTCCGCCGTTCGCGGGGCGCGCGGCTTCTTTCCTTTGCTCGCGGCGTGGTGGGGACGCTTAGAGATAGCGCTCAGACTTCGCAGATCCGGACTTGTGCTTGACGGAGAACCCATGGTTCGCATGGGCCGTCCATCAATTTCTCGAAGTGGTCGGGCGACGATCGGCCGCGCCGCCGCTGGCGTGGCGGTCGATCGCGGGCGACCACTGGGTCTCACGGATCCGCTTCCCGCGCCGCTCCGCTTGTCGGCGGTCGGAGGAGACCCGTTTGACGCCGGGCTCTGCTGGGCCTTTCCTCCCGAAAATAGCCCCTCACGGCCTCCTCGCCGAGGCGTGGTTGGTGGCGATGTCGAGGAGTTCCTTGCGGTCCGGGCTTGAGGCGGCCCGGCTTGTGCACCAAGGCCTTGCAGAGGTGCCAGATGAAGGCTCCCACGACATCGGCGTCGGAGATGTCGGGAGCTTCGTTGTAATGGCGGAAAACCGCGGATGTAGTCCGGAGGGTTTCCACGCTTGTTTGCAGCCCTTCAGTCCAGGAGTTTCGTGGCGCTTGTAAGTGCCTCGAAGTTACCGACGAAGAGATTCTTCAAGTCCACCCCGCCTCAGACAGCTTTTGGCGGCAGTACTCGAGCCGTGCTCGAGCCGAGTCCGCGAGGTAGATGGGGAGGTCTTGGATGATGAAGAGATCATCTGTCGCTTCCCACCCCGCATGCGAGCCGGTAATCTTGAGCCGACACCGGGTTGGTGGCCCGGTGTACTTGGCAATGTTGGTAGGCGCCGGAATCGGCGGGAAATCGCTGGCGGATCCCTTGGCAAAAAGCCCGTGGTCCAGACCATCGGGGCTCGGCTGCGATAGTGGCGCCACCATCCGCAACACGTGAGTGGCGGCGCCCTCCGCCATCTTTCTTGGCGCCCGAGGGTGGCGCGGATGTCGTAAACATTACCGAGGCGCCGCGCACCGGGTACGTGAGGCCTGGGTGGTGCGGTCTTGGCGCACCCACCGGCTCCCGCGCGGCGCGTCTGGGCGATGGCGGAAGCAGCGCCGTGTGGTAGGAGCCGAGGCTCAGATGTCAGACGGCCGCGCGCTCCACCGGCCCGAAGGTTACGGTAGGTAGCTCGGCCTCGGGTTTGCGGGCTCGGAAGGCCTCGGAGCAAGATTGCGGCCGCAGACCACGTTTTGGCTCGCGTGAGGGAAAAAGCGGGGCGCGGATTCGCCCCACCTTGTGGTGCTCTTGGCGCGCGCTCGCGCGCTGCGTCGCCAAAGACTTGCGCGGGCTCGGGCTCGTCTGCTCGAGTCGGCTCGAGCCGGCCGAGCTCGACCCTTCGCTCCTCCAGCTCTCGCGTTGCCGTTGGAGCTCGGTGGGCGAGCTCGAAGCTGGCGCGTTCAAGGCTTCGCGCTGGTATTCCCCCTCCCGTGCCTCGGTCGCCGGACGGGGACCGTCGTAGCCGCTGTGGCTACGACCAAATCGGTATGGTTCGCCACGTTGCACTCGCGAGTGCCGCTGCGGCGGGATACTCGCGTCGAGCTGGAGCCGTGGTGGAAGAGTCTTCCAAAGAACTCGTGGACGGAGGTTGGCATGTAGCCACCATCGCCACTCGGCCGCGAGCCTACGGGGTGACATGGTCACCCGCCGGGCCTACGGAGTTTTCGCCGGCGCGGCGGAGCACTCCTCGGTTCCGGCCGGGGCTGCAGGGCGCCCAAGCCGGAGCTTAGCGGCCGCCGGAGAGGACGCCCAAGCTCTCGTGGCGCTGTCTTCGGAGGCAGCGGGGACGAAGCGTGAGCCCTCCGTCGGGGTGATGGCGAAGTCGAGGAGCCAAGCGGATCCGGTTCCCGGCGCGATCATGCTGCGTCCGCATGGGTGGATGCCATCAGGAGACAAGCGGAATCCGAGATGGTGATGAAGACGCGCGAAGTCCCCTACAGCGCGCGCGCCAACCGGCGGCGGGGAGCGGCAAGTAAAATTTGTAAGTCTAGGGGTCGCGTTCCACTCCTGAATGGTTAGACTCGTGAGTCCAAGATGTATCTTGGTTGGTGAAGGTCCCTACCCGGTTCGTGTGTGGTGGTGTTGTATTACTCTTGGTATGGATGATCGCACAAAGTTTTACAAGCGAGAATGCCAATGGCTTAGCGAGAGGAGTTTGATAGCGCTCTCTCCTTTCTTGTTCTTGCTCGTTGTTCTTTTGAATCGTTTAGCCCCGCCTCCTTTTATACGAAGGAAGGGCGAGTTACATCGAGAGTCGGGAGGAAGCGAGGTGACTACGCTAGGAGCTCCGGTCCTTCGTCACGTGGATGAGTCGCCACCCGTCTTGCCCATCTTTGGGTTGGTAGCCTTGGTGGTCGGGAGGTTAGGTATTTCCGGAAGTAGCGACTTGCCCTCTGTGATCCTTGCGAATCCGACGTCGAGTGCGTGACTGGTCTTTGCCTCGGGAGGAGGCGTGCGCTCGTCTTGACGTGACCGGTTGATGGGGCCGAAGCTTTGTCTTCTCTGATCACGGATCTTCTTGGGAAGGAGCCACCGCCTCGTATAGTCGCTCGATTGACCTTATCCGAGAAGTGCGTGGCGGTAGGCGGTGAGACGACACGCGGCACTCGGCGTTCACCACCTTGGTTTGGTTGAGTCGGAGATCCCGCCCGCCAAGAGGGGTCGGGAGCGCCGTCTGTCGGATTCGCTTCCTGGCGGTCGGAAGCGGATGCCTTCATGTCTCGCAGTGATTCGGTCGGGCGGGCGCGCGCGCTGTAATGGAGATATGCTTGAGGTCGCTGGCTCGTCGCTCGGGCTGTTGGGGTATCCTTTTATTAGTATTAAATCGGAAGGAAAGCCTATATAAGGCAATAACTATACAAGGCAAATAATCTCTATACAAGGCAACTAGCAATCTCGTATATAAGGTAACAAAGATACTATCTAACACACCCTCAAACTCATGGTGGATCAACAACACCGAGTTTGGAGAGATAAAAAGTCTTTGAGCTCTAGTCTGTGTCTTCGTGAAGAAATCGCTAATTGAAGCTCAAGGCACATATTGAAGAGCCACAACCCGATCTTGTACTGTGTCCTCATGTAGGAAGCATCAACGCCAATATGCTTGGTGAGCTCATGCTTCATTGGATCTCGAGCAATGCTAATAGCTCTGTCTTGTCGGATAAAAGAGGAGTTGGTGTAGAAGCGAAACACCAAAATCCTCAAGTAGCCACCGTAGCTAAGTAACCTCTGCATCAAAAGAGCCATCGCCGCAACTCACCTAAACCTTTGGAACGAGAAACTTATGTCCGCTTCTTAGTCTTCCAAGTAATAAGAGAACCACCAAGAAAAACACAATAAGCGTAAAGAGACCGGCGATCGGAGGATCACTAGCCCAAGTAGCATCGTAGTATGTCCAAGTGGAGGGAGCCGGATCGAGGAAAGAAAAGGCGAGAGATAGTTCCACGAAGATATCGTAGAACACGAAGAAGATGACTATAGTGAAGGTGGGTGGGAGCAAACGAATCGACTCAAGATATGAACTGGATAGGAAATGTCGGGACGAGTGACACCAAGGTAAACAAGACTCCCAACAAGATGACGATAGCGAGTAGGATCATCAAGAGGTTCACCATCGAGGTCGAAGGTGAACATTGAGCTCCATAGGAGTCTCAAGTGATCTGTTGTCGATGAGAGAAGCACGATCAAGAAGATCTGAATATACTTCTCTTGGGATAGAAAGAAACCTCGGTGTAGAAGAGACTTCAATCCCGTAAAGTAACGAAGAGGACCTAGATCGGACATGAGAAATCGCTCATTGAGGCGTGCCTTCACAAAGGCAATATCTCGAGTATCATCGCCGATAATGATCATGTCATCAACATAGAGAAGAAGAAGAGTCCGTCCACGGTGAAGTGTGAACAAAGAGCGCAGGATCATGAGTACTAGCGTAAAAGCCAAAAGCAATGACCACGTAAGAAAACGCTCAAACCGAGCACGAGGGGCTTGCTTGAGGCCATAAAGAGAGCGACGAAGGCGACAAACCATGCCCTCGAGAGCAGAATACCCGGTGGTGGCTGCATAAAACCTCCTCACGTAGCTCACCATTAAGAAAGGCATTCTTAACATCAAGTGAGAGATAGACCAGCGACGCAAGCGACGCCTCTCGCAAGAAGAGTGCGAGCAGTGGTCATATGAGCCACCGAGCAAAGTTTCGTCATAATCACGACCATGCTCTGCTGAAAACCACGTGCTCTGAGGCGAGCCTTGTAGCGCTCAAGAGAACCATCGAGCGAGTCTTAACCTTATAGACCCACTTACATGTAATGGGACGGACACGTGGAGGAAGGGCACAAGATCCCGTGCGGTGCGCTCAAGGGCAGCAATCTCCTCGCCATCGCAAGCTGCCATTCCCGATGAACATGACATCACGGTAAGAAGTCGGCTCGACAAGAAAAAGACGGCAAAGCCAAGGCGCTTAGGAGGCGAATAGGTAGCGATCACGAAGAGCGAGCGAGGAGGCCCGTAAGAAAGTGACTCAACAGAGAAGAAGAGACATCGAAGAATCCTCAACTCGCGGATGGCGAGTGCAGTAGAGAGGATCTGAAGGAACAATGTCGGAAGAAAATTACGGAGGAGACACGGAATGTGAAGACTCGTGTGGAAAGGTGGCGAAGAAGGAGACACCAAGCGTGGAGAAGGAAAAGTGGCAACAGAGTATCGGAAAAGTAAGAAAAGAAAGTGGCTCGACAAGAGATCTTTGGAGTGGAAGAAGGACGAGGTAGAAGGGACGAGACTCATCAAAAGTAACATCCAGAAATCCGCGTTCGCCGCCAACGAGATCCCAACAACGATATCCCTTATGCTCAAGACTATAGCCCTAAAAACGCACTCAACAGATGGCGGTCGGCTTGGTGCGTTCACGAGGTGCAAGGAGGACATAGCACACACACCCAAAAAGCGAAGACTAGAGTAATCGGGAAGCACGCCACAAAGACGCTCCAGGAATCCCACCCTTAAGAGCGAAGAAGGTGAATATTAATCAAGTAAGTGGCGTGGAAACGACCTCAACCCGAAATGAGGTGGAGCAATGGAAGCAAGTAAAAGGGCACGAGTGTCTCAAGAAGATGACGATGCTTGCGCTCACCACACCATTTCGAGCATGAGCACCGGGACAGAAAAGCGAGAAAGAGTGCCTGCGTAGCAAGAAAAGTCTGAAGGCGCCGGACAGATATTCCCTATTTGAGTCGTATGAAGAACTCGAATGGGAGGGTCAAAGCGAGTACGGATCATAGTGGCAAAATTCTTATAGATGGACAAGGCCTCGCTACGAGAAGACATAAAGTATATCCAAGTGTGGCGAGAGAAATCATCTATAAAAGAATATAATATTTATGACCCCTTTTGAAACAAAAGGAGCGGACCCCACACATCGAGTGAACAAGATCAAAAGGACGCTGGGATACTGAGACTCGCTAGAAGGATAGGGAGTTGTAGCTGTTTACCAAGCTTACAACCCGCACAATTTAAAGAGGTATCACGCACACGATCCTAAAAGATCACGACGAATTAAAGAAGACAGACGTGACCCACAAAGATGCCTAAGCGGTGATGCCACCGAGCAAGCGACCCGATGAAGCGATGCAACGGAGGCGAAGCAATGGAGGAGGCGAGAGGCAGAGGCGGCGGAAGGAAGACGAAGCTATCAAGCTCCCAAAGGTCTTTGAGAGTCACGGCGGCGAGGGCCAATACCAACCAGAGACCCGTCTGCGATCCCGAACACGGCAAGAGTCGAGTCAAGGATAACACGGCGACCATGATCGATGGTGGCGGCGGATATAAGGCGCATGGTGAGTTTAGGAACATGAGAAACAGCGGGAACATGAAAAGAGGAAGACAAAAGAGTGCCTCGTCCCGCAATGTAAAGAGGGTACCATCTGCGATGCATGCGGTGATAGGAGCAGCAAGAGGACTAATGGAGTGGAGACTCGTTGGATCGGATGTCATATGAAAAGAAGCTCGAGTCAAGAATCCATGGTGTGATACGATGAGGAGGAAGATGGTCTCTCATTGGAAGACCGAGTAGCAGAGCGCAGAACTGACGGTGCGAGTAGCCATGCGACGTAGTAGCATCGAATCTCTGAGTGGGGTCAGAACGTGAGCTCGTGAGGAGAGGCACCAAGAAGTCCGGTGCCCTTAGGAGGACGCCAGCTGCGACGAGCAAGATCCTTTTCTTCCGATAGCAAAACCGCTCCACATGCCCATCTTTGTTGCGAGAGGTACAATGAAGCCTGCACCCTTTGTAGTCGATCATCAAGGAGAAGGCGCCATCGATGGAATAGCACGAGTCTTGCCAGGATGAAGGAGATACTAGTAGGCCCGCACCACGAAGGCGAGTCTCCTCGGTACGAATAGCTGCAAGAGCCTCCAACAAGGTCACACGGGGATGACGAGCAAGCAGCTGAGCAAGAATCTGCTCAAATTCAGTCCGAAGGCGTGTCAGAAAGTCATAGATACGGCGAAGCTCCAAGTGAGAGTCTTGGCGTTGGCAAAGATCGACAAAAGCGACAAACCTCCGGTCCGAGAGAATCAAGCTGACGCCATACCGAGGACAGTTGAGCATAAAACTCGTCGACAGTAGAATCACCTCTTTAGAACGACCGCTCTGTCGACAACAAAGACAAGGTACAAAGAATCCCAGTGAGGCTCATAGCGATCGCGAAGATGTGCCCACATCGATCGGTAAGACAAACCAACAATATCACCGATGAGATGCACCTCCATACTAGCAACGAATAGCGAAGCACGAGCATCTTCATCAAGCCATATCTTGTATGCGATAAATTGAGTCGAAAAGACTCGAGCATCAACATACTCGCCGGAGGCCTTACGTTGAGGCGATGCTCGACCTCTTTAGGAATAACAGGCATGTCGGGGGGAGCAGGACGAGGCGGACATGATAGCTCGCCAGTAAGAAACTCCCACAGACGCGCCCTCGCATGTGAAGGCGCATGTGAAGAACCCAATCACGATAATTGAGACCATCAAAGATAACCGGGCAACGAGGAACAGATACGGTGCCCGAAGAAGAACCTGCAGATGGCGACATTTTTTTGACCGGACCGACCGGACTTAGGCGATTTAAAGTCCGATCCAATCGCTTTGAGAAGAACCGGCGAGAGGAGGCTGAGGCGTCACGGGTGACGGCGGCTGGTCGGCGGCAGCGTCATGGGTGGCGGCGGCCGGTCGGCGACGGCGTCGGCGGCGTCCGAGTAGCGCCGGGCGGAGCAAAGGCCAACCTCGGGCTCGTGGTTGAGGAGGCGCCACGGTGACGGCGGCTGGTCGGTCGGCGGTGTCACGGGGCGGCGGCGGGTCGGCGGACAGCGACGGCGGCGAGGAGAAGCGCCGGGGAGGAAAGGCCGACCTCAAGCTCGGGCTGCCGGTAGCGCAAGGATGACGTCGGATAACCCGGATGGAGGATGGTGCGCGACGGTCGTAGATCCGGCGAGAGGCGTGGCTCCACTCAGGAGATGGTGGCGAGAAAAACCAGCGAAGGAAAGCCGGAGAGGAGAGGTCGGGAGAGCGCAAGTGCAACGCCCGTAAGAAAACCCTAACCCTAACTTGGCTCTGATACCATGTTATGAATAGCACTTGTATTCAACATGAGGCCAAAGGGCCAGTATATATACACGTACAAGAGGATATAGAAGGAAAGCCTATATAAGGCAATAACTATACAAGGCAAATAATCTCTATACAAGGCAACTAGCAATCTCGTATATAAGGTAACAAAGATACTATTTAACAGTAGCCATGCGACGTAGCAGCATAAGAATCTCCTGAGTGGAGTCCGAACCAGTAGAAGCCTGTTGAGGAGAGGCACCTAGAAGTCCAGTGCCCTTAGGAGGACGCCCACTGCGACGAGCAATATCCTTCTTCTTCCGATAGCAAA
Source organism: Otatea glauca (assembly GCA_036346275.1). Lineage (NCBI taxonomy): Eukaryota > Viridiplantae > Streptophyta > Magnoliopsida > Poales > Poaceae > Otatea > Otatea glauca. The sequence goes on from CM070711.1 coordinate 82,878,149, forward strand.
ACTACTCCACATGCCCATCCTTATTGCACTAGGTGCAATGAAGCCCTGCACCCCTAGTAGTCGATACTGAAGTAGGCGCCATTGATGGAGGAGTAGCACGAGGCACTGCCAGGACTGAAGGAGATACTAGCAGGCCCGCACCACAAAGACGAGTCTCCTCAGTACGAATAGCTGCAAGAGCCTCCAACAAGGTCACACGAGGATGACGAGCAAGCAGTTGAGCACGAATCTGCTCAAATTCAGCCCGAAGGCGTGTCAGTAAGTCATAGATACGGCAAAGCTCCAAGTGAGAGTGCTGACGTTGGCAGCACTGACAGGTGCGGCAAACCTCCGATCCGAGAGAATCAAGCTGACGCCACACCGAGGACAATTGTGCATAGAACTCATCCACGGTAGAATCACCTTGCTGTAACGACTGCTCCTGTCGTACAACAGCAAGGTATAAAGAATCACCTGCAGGCTCATAGCGATCGCGAAGATGCGCCTACATCAACTGTGCTGAAGACAAACCAACAATATCACCAGTGAGATGCACCTCCATACTAGCAACCAGAATAGCAGAGGCACGAGTATCTTCATCAAGCCATATCTTGTATCCAGTAAATTGAGTCTGAAAAGACTCCACAGCATCAGCATAGTCATCGAAGGCTTTCTGTTGAGCAGCAGCATCAGCCTCCTTAGGAATAACAGGCATGTCAGGGGGAGCAGGACGAGACGGACATGACAACTCGCCAGTAAGAAACTCCCACAGACGTTGACCGTGCATGTGAAGGCGCATATGAAGAATCTAGTCGCGATAATTGAGACCATTGAAAATAACCGGGCAGCGAGGAACAGAGACGGTGCCCGAAGAAGAAACTGTAGACGATGACATTTTTTTTTGTGGAAGCCGGAGCTGAAGTTTAACTAACCGAAAGCCAAGCGGAAGTTGATTTGACTCTGAGTTGAAGCCGGACCGAAGGAAATATGAAATCCCCTTCTGGGATCTAAACCAAATCCGATTTGGCCCTGTCCTTCACGCGTGGACCAGACGGACAAGAAGTGCAGGCAAGAAACAACTTGTTGGAGAGCTTCTTCACGCGCGGGCTTCGATGATCGACGTTTGAAGACGGGTGCCGCGTGGCCGGAGGAGACGAGCAGCCGCCACGCGGAGGAGACGAGCAGCCGTGCGGGGAAGAAGGCCGACAGCCGGCGCTCAGCGCAAATCCGGGCGAAGAGACAAGAGAGCTGCAGGCGGAGCGACGAGAGCTGCTGCCGGTGAAGGCGACCGGGAGCGATCGACGGGAAGAGGCCACGGCCGGGGTAGAGCTCGGCTGCAGACGACGGCCGCCGGCGAACGGCGCCGAGCTGGGGGCTGAGACGTGCAGCGCGAGGGCGCCGATGGAGCCAAGGCGCACGACGGTCGGCCTGGAGGACGAGCGGCGCCGAACGGGCAGAAGCGACGGTCGTCGGCAGGTGACGAGGAGGCCGGGCTCGGCGGCAACGAAGCCGAGGCGCGACGCGGGAGGCCGAGCGGCGCAGAGACTAGTCGGCTGAAGAACAGGCACCGGTGCGCGCCAGAGCAGCGTCGCCGACAATCTAGGAGGATGAACTGGCAAAGAAAAAACGGAGGGGAGCTCGGGAGAGCGCAAGTGCAACGCCCGTAAGAAAACCCTAACCCTAACCTTGCTCTGATACCATGTTATGAATAGCACTTGTATTCAATATGAGGTCAATGGGCCAGTATATATACATGTACAAGAGGGTATAGAAGGAAATCTTATATAAAGCAATATCTATACAAAGCAAACAATCTCTATACAGGGCAACTAGCAATCTCTTATATAAGGTAACAAGGGTACTGTCTAACAGAAGCTACAGCTGGAATGGAGTTTTTAAAATAAAAAAATGGAGCCAAGAGGCCAAGAGAGCCTTCCACAGAAGCAACTGCTTTTCTTACAATGTATTGTAGTCACCAAGCCAACAATGCAGCTGTCAGAGACCAACAGGGAGAAACTGGCAAGCTGGGGCTGTACTCTGCTTGGTGCTACTTAGCTTTTAGCAAAGCAGTACTTCAGATTGCAATGTGAAGAAAATGATCTTAGTATGCATGACACTGCACTGTGAAAAGTTATCAAGTGCATGGGAATGGGATGCTCAGCAGATAAAAGATCATCTTGCTGTTAACTGGAGTTCATCACTATAGTCATTTCATGAGGCAATGATATTCCTCATTGAATGCACAAGTAAATTTGTCTACATGAGTAGGATGAGTTATTGTGAAATACGGTTCCTAGTTAGCTCCAGCGCAAGCTTCATATATGTATTCGTGCAGCTCACATAGTGATCTCTTATGCATTGTCTATTATATACTAATAAAAGCTGATGACAAATGGTACAGATGTTCTCAGGGGAAAAAAAAGGAAAATAATAGAAATCCTCACAGAAAAAGAAAACATTCATCCCTCAATCTAGTGGATCCTAATTACAAATAAACCACAACCAATCCTAAAACACAAAAGCAACTCTCATCAAGATTACTCTTAAGTTAAATTTGAGTTTAGAAAAATTGTGTACTTAGTAATAGTATGTTAGACCACACCATGCAATCATACAAGCCAATCGGCCTAGTTATTCTAATGAGCAATCAGAGCTATTCTACAGCTGTAGCACCTTGCCCTTGCCTAGAGACAGGTAAAGTTTGGTGCTCCTTTTCTTTTGACAACTAAATTAGTGCAAAAGAAAAGGATGGAAAGAGACATCTCTAGTAACAACGATGGGTTATTTCAGAAGTGTTACTACATATATTTATTGTCTAGATTATGGGTTATCAGATCGATCCTCAAGGACCTCTCATTGGTTAACTACACCATATAAAATTACATATATTTTCCTGTTAACCACTGTAGCTAACCAGTCTCAAAATACTAAAATCATTCCACACTGGAAAAAGATAAGGCGATCCTTAGTTGTAGTGTAAGAGATCATACCATGTAACAACACAAGGTATCAGTTTAGTATATAGCGATTTGAGATAAAGGCAATCTTCTCCCACTCTGGACCCTGCCTCTCGAGCAGCGCTTCAGTCAGCACTGGATGACAACCAATCAAATGAAGAAATTCCAGGGACAACGGAACGCTGTTCGGTAGTGACTGAAACCCTGGGCAATGTGATATGCTCAATTTATTAAGAGATGTCATTCTCTTCAGCTCAGCAGGTAAGGACTCTGCCGTGACTCTTGGACACCTCTCAATGATCAAACTTCTTAGGTAAATGAAGCTTTCCAAGGTAGTCAAGGAGGAAAGCATCCGACAATCCTGAAAGCACAAGTGTTGAAGTGTTGAAAAATGCCTTGAACCAACTGGCAAGAGAAATGAAGTGATATTTTGGCAGTCAATTATCTCTAACAAAGCAAGACCAGTTAAGTGCTGCAAACACAAATTCAGTCTTGCCCCGTCAATGTCGCACTGGCATAACCGCAGTTTTCTTAGTGATGTTAGCAACTGAAATTTTTCGGCAATAATTGAACCCCAACAACCCCTAATGTTTAGAACCTCAGTAGCTTCAAGGTGTTGCTGATGTAAGAACACTTCACTCAGAATGCTTGCAGAAGAAATTTCCAACATGAATTTGCTTGATTTAGATGAACAATAAGGGGACAACTTGAGATGTGAAATTTTTTTACTTCGTTCTACTGTCACTCTTTTTGTTGTAGGAGGAAGCAAGGGCACTTCAGTCAATTTAGGACAGTTTGAAATCTTCAACTTTTGCAGGCGAGGGAAAAATGAGTCACCAGTTTCTCCGGCCCAACAAATTAAATTTGGCATGTCATCAAATTCAAGATCCTTCAGGTAAGGAAATACCATCATGCCACTACCATAGAATTTAAAGCCAATTTCAGTAACAGAACTCATCTCCTTAAGGTGCAACACTCTCAGCGATGAAAGCTGCCCCACAGGGGGAAGGGACTTCCACTTTCTGCAGTTAGTTATATATAAGGACTTCAGGTGGCACAGCTTTTTTTCCTCCAACCACCTTGGTGATGATACCCCCTTGTACCTTGTGATATGAAGTTCTTCCAGGTTGGGATGAGGTTGTAAGCAGTCCAACACTTCAGCATCCACGGTGCGACCAAAACCTGTACTGGTACAGTTCCATTCAAGTTTTAGAATTTTAACATATTGCTTGTTGGCCAATTGAGCTTTGCAAGCTTCTTCCTTGGATTGAACATTTTCCAGATTCTTTATGTTAAGAACCCCATGAAGGTCCTTCATATCCTTCAACTCCTCTAAGGTTTGCCCCTCTTCCTTTTTAACATGGAATTCAACAGACCCTTGAAGGTTAACCAGGCTACCGATACCTCGTATCATTGAGATGTACTTTGAATCTATGCCAAGATGTCGCAGGCTGGCCAAATGATGCATACCCTCGGGAAATCTATCGAGTTGACACTTCCTTGGAATATCAAAAGTCTGAATATGCAGTAATCTGCTCACAGATTCAGGTAGTGTCTTGATAGTATCAGGAAGTGCCATGTAGCGCAGATGAGTTAGTTGACCAATTGCTTTAGGTAGCTCTGATATATCACATCCAGTAACATCCAACGTGCGCACATTCTCTATCTCATCAAGAAAACCATCTGGGATAGGACTCAAAGGCATCAAAGGATCTCTATATACAATCAGTGTCCGTAATCTTTTCAAGTCAAATTGGTTCTTAAGCTGCCCTAAAGAGTTACTTGAAACAGATAGGTGTCTTACAGTTGGCGGTATGCTTTTGGACATGTCACCTTGGACCCTCCCACAATCACCATCAGAAACCATTTGTGCCAAATCATGAATCAAGTCATTCATGAGATAGAGAGTTTTGTTTCCTTGCTTGAGCGTCTGAAAGAATGACCTTGACAACAATTGTTTGAAATACTCTCTACCAAAATCCTCCATGCTTCTTTGGATCCCATTTTCCATCTGAATGAAACCCTGTGCTATCCACATCCTAACCAGTTTCTTAGGCTCAAACTTCCAATCCTTTGGAAATATGCTGCAATATGCGAAGCAATACTGCAAGTGATGTGGCAGATGATAATAGCTTGACAAAAGTGTCGAGACAATGTCACCATGAATATCTGTCTCCAGGATATTATTCCAATCCCTGGCACTTCGAGTAACACTAAGCATCCCGCCAATAACTTTGGCTGCAAGAGGGGATCCCCTAAGCTTCAAAGCAATCTTCCTCCCAATCTCCTGCAATTGCGGATATCCACAACTCTTCTCACTACCCAGTGCACATTTCTTGAGCAACAACCAGAGCACTTCAGTACCCAACCCGAGCAACACCATTGGGATCCTCACACCTAGAATGTCGGCCACCATCTTCATGCGCGTAGTCACAATGATTCTGCTCTCTTGCTGACCATTCTGCAGAGGTGCTAGCAGCTTCCTCCACCGCTCCATGTTTCCCCAAAGGTTACTCTCCTTGTCATCCCAAACGTCATCGAGGACGAGCAAGAACCTCCTCCCCGCAACCGCAGAAACGAGCAACTTTTGTAACCTATCAAAATTCACTACCCCATCATAGTCCTCCTTCCCCGCCGTGGCTAGCTGCAGTATCTCCCTAGTAATCTCCACGTCATCCACACGGCTCGAGACGCACACCCACATCCGGAGATCAAAGTGCTCCTGGATGTTCACATGATTGAAGGCCATCTGCACCAGCATCGTCTTGCCGATGCCGCCATCGCCAACAATGGCAACAACCGGGACACTATGTTTCCCGAGTTGAGCAGGGCCGTTACATACAACTAATCTTTCGACCAGATCGGAGAGGTCGCGGCCGCGGCCGAAGAAAGTGTCGTCGGCCGCGACGACGGAGCTAGAGTTCCTGGCGAGCCGGTTTCCACGCTGCGGAGAGGTGGCTGCGTCGAGCTCGACGAGGGGGACGATCTGACTGTAGTCCTCGGAGGCGGCCGTGAGCTTTTCGAGGACGGAGGGCAGCCGTTTAAGGGGCTCGTCGGGGCAGAGTAGGCGCCGGCACAGGGAGCGCGCGGAGTCGAAGATGCTGCGGTGGGGGCCGGCGAGGGAGTCCGCGAGGCGGCCGTAGTGGATGTCGTCGAGGAGGTCGTCAGCGTCATGCGCGGCATCCTTGAGGCGGTGGAGCCACGCGACGAGGGTGGGGTCGGAGGGCCGGCGCCGGGCGCGCTCGATGGCGGAGGCGAACGCGTGGAGGGCGAGGAGGCGGTCAGAGAGGCACTTAAGGTCACGCGCCTCGTCTCCCGCTCCCGCGGGGAGGTAGCGGAGGTGTTCGTCGACGCAGGCCTTGGCCCGGTCGCTCACGCACTGCAGCAGCGGTGACACAAGCCACCATGCCGCCGCCGCTGCTGACGGAGCCATACTGGTCGCCGGAGATGGACGCGGGGGTTCGTGGAGACTGCTACGGTGCGCGTCGTCGCTGCTGCAGGTATTTGCTGGTGGTTTCGATGGGAGTGGCAGAGAATCGCGAAATTGCGATGCCGTAGCCTCGGAAGCTTCGAACTTGGACGATGGGGAAGGAAGGAAACGCGAAATTGCGATGCCGTGGCCTCGGAAACTTCGAACTTGGACGATGTGGTCGTTGCTATTTGTCTCCTTGTTTCCGAGTAAGTTAAGTTACAACGTGTCTCCTTGTTTCCGAGTAAATTAAGCTACAACGGAAATTTGTATGGGCTGCTTTTCTTCGGCCCATATTTGTGTGTGGGCGAGGCTGTGTCTGCGTATGCGGGCCTGTCTATCTGTGCACGCAAGTGCAGCGCTGGAGGCCTATTTTAGTGTGTTTGGTTGCTTTTATCAAGTAGTATATGTATGAGCCTCCAAGCTTTGTAATTCGATTTAAATAATATCTTAATCTAGTTTTGCATAGTAATTTTGTCACGTAGGATAACACATTGGCAAGTTAGGTCAATGATAAATGGGACTCACATGTGTTTCTCCCTCCTATTGAGCTCCAAATCATGCTTCTATAGCTGTCGGCTCCTGTAACCTCCCTCACTCTCTATTTCGATTTGAAAGGGAAACCCCTGTAAGCTCCACCTAGCGTGTCAACTATGTGACAAGTATGTATAGGAGCGATGTTGTTATGTTTAATGTATATACTGTTATAACATATTTTTGATAAGGATTTAATTACTGTAAGATGAGAAATGAACATAACCATAGTAAAAGATAAGAGCCGGGGCCATACGAGCAGCTAGTTAAAGGTACCTAGAGAGGCACGCAGAGACCCAAACGCTAGCGGCAGCATACATGCCGAATTGCTGATACATACACTACCCACGTTGCTCTATCTAGCCTGCAGCACACGGCTTCTAAGCGCTAGCTATTGAAGTATAAGTAAATTGTTCATCTTTCCTCACCAGTTTAAGTTTTTGGATGAACTGGTTAGTGCATGCAACTCAATATAGTATCAGAGTCAAGAGGTCTCGAGGTGGAGACCCGGTTGACGCAATTAAAAAAAATACAGCCACTTCTATTCCACGTTCTAAGCCTGAGGGAGCCTACACGTGAGAGGGAGTGTTGAAGTATAAGTGAATTGCCGAGAAAAGCTTAAGCTTTTGGGTGAACTGGCTGGTGCATGCAACTCAATATGGTATCAGAGTCAAGAGGTCTCGAGTTCAAGACCCGGTTAGCGCAATTAAAAAAATAATAATTGCAGCTCACTTCTATTCCATGTTCTAGGCCTGAGGGAGCCTACACGTGAGGGGGAGTGTTGAAGTATAAGTGAATTGCCCATCTTTCCTCATCAGCTTAAGCTTTTGGGTGAACTGGTTGGTACATGCAACTCAATACTAGCCACTACTCTGTCGTCACTCTCATCAGACCAGAGGGTAGCAGCCACTGCTGCAAATCAAAGCTCGTAGTCGCGTCAGGATTTAGATTTCACTGCAAGAGGAGGAGGTGAAACTAAATGACTGTTTATTTTAGCTTTTGATTTTGGATTCTAGCTTTAAAAGTAGAATAAAAAACAAACAGTCCGATTCTAGAATCCGGTTATCACAGTCTAGCCCACCCATATACACTAGAAACCACAATCCACTACATATGTACTTTTAGATTTTAGCTTTTAGAGAATCAGCTTCTCTACAACCACAATCCAGAATCAGCTTTTAGAGAATCCAAAGCTAAAACAAACAGGCCCTAAGATATCGGACAAACAAAGCTACTGACAAGGCGAATCACGGGGTGGCATCAGTGGCGAAACTAGAATTTTTCTAATAGGTGTGTCCATGGCCTCACACCATCCGCCCGAGCCGCCCGCCTAGCCCGCGCCGCACCGCCGCTCGCCTGAGCCTCCTGCCGCTTGTTGTGCCACTGTCCACCCGAGTCGTCTACCGCCTGCCGCCCGATCGAGTCGCTCGCATGGTTTGTGCGTTGCCTCTGCACCGCGCCGCCGCCCGAGCCGCCGCATCGCTGCGCGTCCTTCGCCCGCCCTACATTACTGTCGTGCCGCTCACCCCACCCCTACGCTGCCGCCCGCCCGAGCCACTTGTCGTGTCGCTCGCGCTGCCGCCACCAACTCGAACCGTCGTGACGCCTGCAGCATCGCTCGCCTGGCCCGCCTGATGCGCCCTCGCCGCTCGCCTGGGTAGCTTGCTGTCGGATCCGTCTCAATACTAGATGGATTCAACAAGAAAATTAGGATTTGAGAGCAAAAAATGAATTAGGAAAGTAAGTTTATGTGCTAGGTATTTTACTCTACTTAGGCTAAAGCTTTGTGAATCAATCATAATTCATTTTCTTCCAACCAGAATAGGCTTTAAAGCTTTTTATCTTTTACAGCGATGAAAAAGAGCAATAAAACGAATATGGAAATTAACTCTATTGATTACATGACTCTGAATAGTAGGACCGACATTACAGATAACAGTAATTACTACTCTCGTTCTGGGACGTCGGATCTCACTTAAGTCATATTTGTGTTTTGATCTCAACCCTTGATCTACTTTAACTGAAATCGGTCACCCGTTATGTTCATTGTCGACTTTGTTGCTGACTGCAAATTTTAAACTCTCCTCTATTTCTTTAGTTCGCATAACTCTGATCTGGACACTTGCGTCCTCAAAATTTTGGGGGTGCCGGGGCATACCCGGCACCCCCACTAGTTTCGCCTCTGGGTGGCATGGAGGCTTGCACGGTGAGGACAAACTGCTGTTCCCGCATCGTCCGGCACATTACACTCTATGTCTGCGGAAGCTAGCAGGACAGTACGGCGTGCCTAGCTGTAAGTTTCAGAACCATTAAATTGGTTTTGGTGGTCAATGATAAATCTAAATGTGAGGCTAACTCCTTTGTTGAGTATAATATTGATTAGTCTGATTTGGATGGAAAAATAGAAATATCAAAGGTATGCGTCCGATGTCATATTATTATATCTTGTTGTATTCCTTGGATACATAATATAGGGTGAACTCCACAGAAGTTTCAACTTGGATGTGTATATTGTTTTCAATCCACATATATATATACACATATGTATACATATATGTATACATATATATATGCACACTTCTTTCTTTCACATATATCGAGGATCATTACTTTGAAATGCATTCTTTGAGTATATGATGTTTTTGTAGTTATAATATAATCATGTTGGTTTAAATTCAATTATTTGCAAAATTATCATCAATCATCAAAGAAGTAGATGAAAGGATCTAGACCCTCCATTATATGCTAATGGCGTGCTTTGATAATTAGCAACAATCCGATGTGTTGGGCTAATATTTTGCATGAGTTGGTGATATAGGTTAAGTCCAATGACGATGATGACTTTGGATGACATTATGTATTGATGCTCATCAAGTCAAAGTTCGGGATGAAGGATGTTATCATGTATTGATGAGAATCAAAATAAGATCTCGAAGTGAAGGTAGTTTCATCATGTGTTGATGAACAAAACAAAGATCTAGACTTAGAGAGAAGATGATCATCATCAATTGGAAGCTCCAAGTTGATGCGTAAGGCAAAGATATAACTAGTATATGTTAAGGATGTATTTCTTTTATTGGTCTTAATGTTTGGTAGGGATAACGGATTACTAGTATAGGTTGCTGTACTATTAAGAGAGGTCTTGTTTAGAAGTTTGAGTCTCATTATATATTGATACCTCAATCTCGTTTGCTCTAACTCTCCTTTACATGATGCTATTATTTGCGAATGTATTTTACAAATAGTTGGAACTCGTGCACTTACTCTTTGTAGCATGTGACTAAATTTTGCAAATGTGTTTTGCAAATTGTTGAAGTTCATGTATTGATCATTTCTATACTCTTGTTATCTTGTAGTCATGCTCTTGATCAAGTTTATGGTAGAGATTTCGAGAAATTAGATTTAAGACTTGTGTGGCTACATTAGAGTTTTAGTATTTTATGGAAATATATATAGTTTTTTAATCTTGAAAATGGATGAATCTTGTAGCTCTCTAGATAAGTTTTTCATAGAGTTCAAGATCATCTAAATCGGACTTCATTGTAAAAATTTATGTTCATTTTTAGATTGTAGTGTGTGTTCATCCGAATTTGAGTTTATGACATTTTGGCAGAACATGTGTTTTGAAGCCGTTCTGGATTATATGATTCGGAATGTCCGAATTAGTGAATTAGGAATGTCTGAATTAGGTAATTCAGATTCTCCTAATTTTCCTTTTACAACGGTTATATGCCACATGGATTTGTGACAGTTTTGGAATGTCCGATTTTCTAGTAAGGAATGTCAAAATTGGGCAATTAGGAATGTCTAAATTTGGGAATTAGGAATATATGAATTTGCTTTTTTAGAAGTTTTTGTTCTAGACGGCTAGTTTCTTTAAAGGACTATAAAAGAAACCGAGTTTGAAGAATTTTGCTTATGCTCCCACACTCCTTTGAGGCATACATTTGAGAACAAAGCCTTGAGAGCTAATAGAATAATCCTTGAGAGATTTGAGAGGAATTTGAGCTAGAGTTTGTTGTGTGAAATGTTTTAGCATTTCATTTCATTCTCCTGAACTAGTGTGAGCTTCTCCTTTCAATAATGCATGTGTTGCACCTTGTGAACAAGGAGAAATGTCTCTAGTTGCATGTGTTGCTTTTAGAGGTGGATTAAGTATCTACTTGTGTATGTGTTGCACTTGGTGGGGATCAAGCAAAAGACTTAGCTTGTTACTCTTGGTGTTTGCCGACACCTAGATGGCGTAAAGGCATCATAGTTCGGTGATCTTCTCATGAAGCTTGTAAGAAGGCTCGGTGTGTTGTGAAGGTTGAAACTCGCCTACCTAGAGGGAGAAAAAGCTACCGTCAGTGGAATCGAGGTGTTTGGCTTTATACTTGGAGCCGGTCTAATTCATTTGGGCTTAGTTCAACGTGGATTATAGGAGTCTGGCAAATCTCTGAGCACTAAAAAAAAAAGATCACGTGCCATCTTTTAGTTTGCTTCCTTTAACTCATTTTCATTTTTATAAATTATATTCTTTGAATTAAATTGATTGTTGATCACCTTAGGATCGCAAACCTTACACAAACTTAAGTTATTGGTGCATATAGCGGAGTAGGTGAAAGCACTTCCATGATCGAGGATGGTACTCTTTTTACAATTATACATGTAAGAGATCATATTTGAGGAAAGCTTCGGCTTCTCGGTTCATGCGCCACTGACCTTATCTCCTGATGGAGCTGGGGAGGCCACCTATGCCAGAGTGGTTTCCCGAAGGCTCACTTATGGGCCATCCAAGCAAACAGGCCTGTTCAAGCAGGCCACGAAGCGTGGGCCTTCTCAGCTGGATGGTATGGCCCAGTTTCCCGCAGATTGCTAGGCCCATAATGAACTGAGCCATGCTGCCAATGTGGGCCGCCGGAGCTGAGCGGCGCGGTCCAGCCATCTGGCCCAAATAGAGGCCACCACCGCGCCGCCTGCTGTGGCCAGGGCCAGTCCCATCGACCACTTCCAGTCAAGACGTTTTCGCTCCCAACTCCCAAGCAAAGCGCACTGCTGCCAACGCCAGTAACCAGCGAAGTAAACGATGATGAGTCCGCTGACCTTCCTCGCTGCAGCGTGAGACTTGCTTTGAAGATTCGAACCGTCCCGGTGGCCAAGCAGGCCGAGGAGCTACTGGACCCGTCGGGTCGGGTTCTGCGGCGACCATTATAAAATGATTGACGATGCCCTGCGTTGCGTAGGTTCACAGAACCGTTTTTTTTTAAAAAAATCATCCGGAAATCGAGAAGAGTCGTTCGAAAATCCTCAGAAACCGAAGGGTTAAGAAATAAAAAAATTTAGAAAAAAAATCGAAAACTATTCGTTTTTCACTGAAAACCAACCGATCAATTGAATGTTACTCAAAGCCGGTTTTCGAGCGGTTTTCAACGGTTTTCGAGCGGTTTACGTTGTATAAATTTTTTCAATTTTTTTAAATTTAATTAGACCAGTTTACCGAGCGGTTTTGAATCTCGAACTGCACGGATAAGATCAAAAACCGCGGCTTTCTACGGTTTTCGTCGCTTTTTAAAACCACGGCCCCAATACCTCAAGATGTACGACAAGCCTCTCTCCGAGGGGATGACCGGGGCAATCAATACAGTGTGCCGCCTCGAAGTAGCAGGCGATGGCGGTTATGGCTGGAGGGGATATAGCGGTTGCTGGTGGCGGAGATCGCACCTTTGCCGGAGCTTAAACCTGCCGGCGACCGAAGTAGTTTATATAGTTGCTTAGTCTTGCTGCTATGTACTCCCTCCGTTGATAAATATAAGGCGTATTTTGACTTGGCACAAGGATTAAGGTTGTAGTGAAATTGAGGAAAACATGAGAGGAAATGACTTACATATCCTCTTAATTGTTTTGGAAGATGAGAAATAATACTTTGTGTAAGTGGTAATGAATAAATGCATATGGTTAAGAGAGAATAAATAAGGGTATATGTGGAAAGACTTATTAAATATACATGCATGTCTTATATTTTTCAACGAGACTATTTAAACTATAGGTCTTGTATTTATCAACGGAGGAATACCAGTAAAGGCTCCGCCAGGACATTTTTCGAACTTGTTCCTGGTTTCAATCCACCAACCAGTTTTTCTCTGTTTAGCTTCTCTAGTAGTTGGGCCGCTATGGGCCTTCTAGTATCGTCAGTGTTGTCTGTAAGTGGCTGCTGTTAGTGTTTTCAAGGTACTCTGGTTCTTCCCCTTAATTTCTGACTTTTGATCATAGGATCAAAGGAGTGATCCTTACGCTTTGGGGCGATGACAGGATAGAAGTAGATGCCCCCTCCTTAGGCTCTTTCTCCTCGACAGTAAAGGTGAAACCGAAGCACAGTGGAACCGCCTTCATCCTGATCACGGTGTATGGGCCAAGTGAGGACAGAGACAAACCTCAATTCCTGCAAGAGCTTAGCAACATTGCGCAGCCAAGCTCCGTGTCGTGGATTATACTTGGTGATTTCAACGTGATCTATTAAGCCCAAGATAAAAACAACACCAACCTCAACCGTTCAGGTCGGCGCTGAATCGATGCGAACTGCGAGATATCGCTCTGCAAAATCGTAAGTTCACATAGAGTAGTGAGCAAGAGGATCCAACCATAGTTAAGCCAGATAGTGTGTTTCACTGTTTTGCAATCATGAATGGGATGTGCTCTTCGCAGATCACTTGTTTCTCGCTCCTCCTTACCAGTGAAAATGGGCCACGGAAGCCCAGGATTTTTAGATTTGAAGCCTGGGATGCCGGGTTTTCTGGAAATACTGCAGCAAGCTTGGAATGCTCCCCACAACCGCACAAATCCTTTTATGCGGGTCAGCCATAGACTCAAGGTCACTACAAAGGCGCTGCGTGCATGGGGCAGGGGAATCCTAAGCGATGCTAAGCTCCAGTTTCATCTGGCAAACGAATTGAAGTCATCCGACGGCTCAACTCTGCTCAGGAGAGTAGGACGCTAATGGAAGCTGAATCCAATCTTAGAAAGAACTTGAAGCAAGCGTCAGGCTTCGCGGATCACACGCTTCTTCCTCCTCCGTGTGAATGCCATGAGTGCGAAGAACTCCATACAACCTCTCAAAATCTCAATACGACCGCAGGAGTAAACTGCGCTAGATATGCTTGTTTGTGACGCCTCCAACCTGGAGGCACCCTTAACGAAAGAGCAAGTGCGTAGCGCACTAGCACAGCTGCCTGCGGAAAAGGCGTCAGGCCCGGGCGGTTTTATTGGAAGGGTTAACAAATACCGTTTCAACCTCGGATTTCGGCGAACCAACGGAACGAAATTTGTAAAAACCCAATGAACTTTGCGAGAAAATAGAACAGTTTCGAAAGTCAAACAAATTTGAAATCTGATCAAACTGTGAAGCGAAATTCGAACGAAAAGGTCGAAAACCGCTCGAAAAGCAGCGAATTTCGAGCGGTTTTCATGAAAATTGGCGACACGTAGAAAAATTGGGGAAAAAATCGGCAAATTTCGCAAAAAATGTTGTAAAATTTCAAACTTCGTTTTTTCAAAAAAAAATATTCACGCCAGATGTCATAAAGCTATCTTTTTATATACTAATTGAAGGTCCTCTTAAAAGCCCCAACGTTAATCAGAAAATGCTAGAAATTTCTACGTTAATCTAAAAAAAGAAAATTGCTAGAAAATCCCATATTATTCTAAAAAAAGAGAAAATCTTGGTCGTCCAATCTTTTTAATCATTTTCATCCACGACTTAGATCAATTTATCTATTTATAAGAGATATATGGTAAATCAAAAGAGTACTATATGGAAGGGAAGTTTTGTTTTCTTTATATACTCGCTATCTTCAAGCGTCTAATAAAGGGGCAATGACCTGGAAATAGAAAGGAAGATGAGAAGAAATTATTGCATGTGTTATTTATAGAAAATACTAGTCATGCAGGCGCACGGGTTGATGACTAGTTAATACTAATTTTATGAAACTTTTGAATAATTTTTAAACAAATTTAATTTTTTTAAATTTAAATTTAAGCGATAAACGAACGAAATCCTTTCTCAAAGCGAAACGGTAGGCATCGAGTTTCCAGCTATTTTCAAAAAACAAAAGTGACTCAGTTTATTGGAGCCTTCTACCTGTCATTGCTGGGAGACAATAAAGAGGACATTATGGAGGTTTTCTCATGCATCAATCGCTGTGCGACTAGCCGCTTTGATCAGCACAACACGGCGACTATGGCCCTAATTGCAAAGCACGATGGTGCCGGTGCGGTGTCCCACTTCTGCCCGATCAGGATCCAAATTTCGATGAAATTTCGGATTTTAGGTCCCTCGAGACCTAAATTACCGGTCAGGAAAAAAGTTTGAAAATGCTACAATAATTTGATTTTTTTCGGTGAGATTTCGATCAAACCGAGCCAAATTTCATGAAAAAATTCCGAATTTTGGTTTTTTATTGCCGGATTTGACTTCAATTACATCAATAACCCATAAGAAAATGATCTTTGATGATAATTTGTCAAGAAACTTATTTTTTTGAGACATTTTAAAATTTGGGCAGAAACACTGTTAGAATTTTATAAAAATGAATATGCTTTTTAATGCTGTGAAAAATTTATGGTACTATCTTAAGAAGTCTAGGATCAAACATAAAATTTTATAAAATATTTTAACTTCATTTGTTATCTTTTAAAAATAAAAAATAGAATTAGCATAAACGAGATAGTAACAGTATCAGAATTTGATAGCTTATTTCATGTTTGATAATAATTTTAAAATTTTATGTTAATATTAGTGATGCATCAAGACTATCTATAAATTTTTTTAAAATTGTCTAGAATGGTTTGAACTATTTTTCATTTGGTTGAAATTTGTCGGTCAGCCTTCAGTTGCACTGTCCGAATTTTTAAAAATTCATGAAGCTTGATCATCATCTGAAAATTTTATGAGAACATTAATTATGTATCATAAATATGAATTTTTGTTTCAAAAGTGTCTAACATGTTTTGTACCATTTTTCATTCGGATCAAACTTATCGGTTAGTGTTTTATCAGGACAGTAACAATGTTAGAATTTTCAAAAATTCCTCAGATGTGATAATCTTCTGAAATTTTTACGAGAACATAACTGATGTGTCAGGAACCTCCAAAAAAATTTCAAAATTTTCGACATTGTTTGAACTATTTTTCATTCAGTTGAAATTCGCTGAAATTTCGGGATATTTCGGCGAAATTTCGTTTTTTTCGGTAGAAAACAAACCGGATTTGAATTTTTGTTTTTGAATTTCAAACGAGATCAGTACAAAATACCTGAATTTCACCGAAATTTCGGATTCTAGTCCTGGACGATATTTTATCCGAAAACGAAATTTGAATCCTTGTGCCCAATTAGCCTTATCCATTCAATTGCAAGTTTTCACCTCCTACTTTTAACCATACGATCGTCTGTGCAGTGAGACTGAGAGTATAGCATAGTTCAAAAAACAGCCGAAATCTCGGAAATCTCGGTTGAGATTTTAGATTCTGATCGAAGACGGATCCAAAATCCCGACAAGGTAAAACAAATGAAAAAAATTTAAATTGCTACAATAATCTCAGAAATTTTGGCGACACATCTCGGGTTTTTCGACCGGTTTTTGACTTTTATTGCCGGATTTGACCAGATTTGGTCCAATAACCCTTAAGAAAGTGATCTTCCATGAAAATTTGTTGAAAACCCGAATTTTTGAGATGTTTTAAAATTTCAGTAGAAACACTGTCATATTTTTATAAAATTGTACAAGCTTGACCATGATCTACAAAATTTATGGTACTATGTTTAGTAGTGTAGGATAATACAAAAAAATCAAAATAATTGAACTTTATTTGTTATCTTAAAAAAAATCAGAAACAGAATAAACATAATTGGGACAGTAACCTTGTAAGAATTTTATAAATTTTCTCAAGTGTGATAATGATCTAAAAAAAATTATGAGAGATTAATAATTGACTCAATACCATTCTATAAATTTTAAAAAATTTAAAATTTATTTTATTTTCTCAATCAAATCTATGTATGCATTGAACTTCATTTGTTATATTTTATAAATCAAAAACAGAAAGAACATAAATGGTACAGTGCCCTTGTAAGAATTTCCCTTGTAAGAATTTTATAAATTCACTGGAGTGTGATCATGATTGAAAAATTTTATGAGATCTTAAGAATTTCCTTAGCACCCATCTGTAAAATTTTGAAAAAATCTAAATCTTTTTTTATTACTAAAGTAAATCTATGTATTGATTATCATGCTTTTATCAGGACGTAGCACTTTAAGAATTTTTGCAACTCCTTGAAGCTTGATCATCATATGAAAATTTTATAAAAACATTAGTGAAACATCAGTACCATCTAAAAAAATCTTCTAATGTGGTTTGTACCATTTTTCATTTGTTTGAAGTTTGCCGGGAAGGCTTTTATCAGGATAGTAGCACTATCCGAAATTTTAAAAATTCATGAAGCTCGATCATCGTCTAAAAATTTTATGGGAATATTAGCGATTCATCATAACCATTAAATTTTTTTAAAAATTTTCTAACTTGATTTGTTCCATTTTTCATTCGGTTCAAACTTGCTGGTCACCGTTTTATCAAGTCATTAACAAATATTTGAATTTTTAAAATTTTCTCAGATTTGATAATTATCTAAAATTTTTATAGGAACATCACTGATATGTCAGGAACCTCCACAAAAAATTTCGATATTGTTTGAGCTATTTTTCACTCGATACAAATTCATCAAAATCTCGACAAGTCTCGCCAAGATTTCTGGAATTTCGGCCGAAATTTCGTTTTTCCTGGTAGAAATAAAACCGGATTTGAGTTTCTATTTTTTAATTTTGTCCGAGATTCAAATTCCGAGATCTCGACGAGATTTCAGATTTCGGTCTCCAGCGAGATTTCATCCGAAAACAAAATTTGAATCCTTAGAGTATAGTGGTAACTATCTGAGCAAGTACTATTGGTCTGTTTGTTTTGCTTTTGATTCTGGATTCTAATCCAAAAGTAGAATTAAAAACAAATAGGTCAATTCTAGAAATCGATTCTCACAATTCAGCCCACCCATATACATTAGAATTCACAATCCACTTAATATGTGCTTTCGGATTTCAGCTTTTAGAGAATTAGTTTCTCTATAACCACAATCCAGAATCAGCTTTTAAATAATTCAAAGCAAAAACAAAACCCTATTAATTGCTACTGGCCATAAGCATTATTAGTGGTAACTATCTGAACAAGTACTATTATTGGCTACTGGCCATAAGCGTTATTAGCGACAAGTACGAGCAGGTGGAGCGCCTGATTGACGGGGCAAAACGGGAAGCCTTGGTTTAACTGGTTTTCTAATCTCCTTGAAATAAAATTGTAAAAATACTTCATTGCCCCATCATAAATAAGAGATAGGTGATACATGTCATCTATCGCATCCGTATATCGCAGCAGGTGATGAACCTCACAACATCTTGACGTACTGCGGCAGATCTAGGCCCACCATGACAAGAGAGATGCCGTGCTCCCCCAACTCGACAAAACCTTTGTAGGGACCTACTGTCATGGTGCCATAGCGCATCACCTTTCCTACCACTATGGGTTCAAAGGTGTTGCCGTGTTCTACTGAGGTGCCATGAGGCCGATCATCTTACACGGTATACGGATGAGACAGATGATATGTGTCACATACTATTGCTTGTAGGACTAAGAGAGAGCTGTTTTTATAATTTTATTCGTAATTAAAAAAATGTGCAACAGAAGAGGTAAAAAAAAGAGCGTTACTACTGAACCCTATACCGTTGAAATTGATTCCAACGATATAACATGTTTCACAGGTTTCAGAGCAGATTTTAGAGGTTTCAAAGTAGGTTTCAGAAGTTTTATAGCAGGTTTTAGAGGTTTTACCGACGATAAAATAATATACCGTACAAACGATATACATTACGTTAGTTTTTTTTTTTAAAAATCTAGTGATTCCGAAGCACGTAGCTGGCAATGCTGGGTAAGGGAGCACATGGAGGTAGCTAAGCTAGTGCGCCCGCTTTTGTACGGCTCACCTATGCCTCCTCGAGATCCAACCTTCTCACTTCCCTCTATCTGTCGATCTCTCCTTCAATTCTCTTTCCTTCTCTCTCATGAATCAGGTAGGAAAAGGTTGCAAACTTATTTGGCACGCAAAATGCTTTGCCCAGGATACCGTTTACGGCAAACCCCATGGCAATGGCTGTTACTGGAATGTTGGGCCTACAAATGACGCAATGTAGCAGTGTTACATGGACGAGTAGCCCGTGCTTCTACGAATCCATCCACAAAACACATTCACGCATTATGTTACTAATTTCTTAGCTGCGGAGAATCGAAGATCCTGTAATGCTCGCATGCACATCACAGCCCTTGTGACCATACACCCAGGGGCGAATCCACCGTTAGGGCTGATGTGTCAGCCTCATCTATGATCGGCCGAATCCCTCTCCCCCGAGTATCCCCAACGTCAGAAAGAAATAGAGACGTAGCGTCAAGGTGGCAAATCAGCAGGTTTAGGAATTGACAACTGAGAGTAAGATGTAAGAAGAAAAGTAGAAAACAATACTGACAGGCAAGTGAGCCATTAAAATTAGTCATAGACTCCCTTACTCTCATGGGCTTTCATCTGGTACAGTACTCAGCATCCTTTATTGTAGCGCAGCATTAGGAGTCCGAGAGATGAACAGTGTCGGTGTCGTCTCGCAGGCGGTAGACCGACGCACGAGCGATCGTGGGCGGCAGACGCACAGGAGGACGTGACCACGCGACGGGTGGTCGATTCGCGAAAACTTGCCACGGCACGTCGGCACCTCACAGGCCTTGTGACCTTCTCTGCTTTACCTTGATCCATTAATCAAATAGACAATTATTTTAGGGAAATTTTTGAATACAGTACAAAATACTGTCGGAAATTAGAAAACGATACAACATGTTTGCGTATTTACGAAAAACCCTACCATACCCGGAATCTGAAAATCCGTTTAAACATACCCGAGACGCCAGAAACCGGCTAAACTTTTACCGAAATTTGAAATTCCGGGTATGGGGGGCCCACCCCATACCCGGAATTTCAAAAACCGGGTATGGGGTGGGCCCCCATACCCGGATCCTCATGTTCCGGTTAAGCACAAACTCAAGATTCCATGCATGCTGTTAAAAAAATATAATTAGTAAAATGGTTAGTAAAAAGTATAATTAGTAAAATGATTAGTAAAAACTATAAAAAGTATAATTCCCTCCATACTGATTAGAAAATTTCGTAGTCTCCACGTGATCAGCAAAATCGCGTTATTGCATTGAACAAATGCAATCCAAATTTGTAAAGATATTTAAAACACTTCTTTTGGAGGAAGTGGCTGGGCAACTGTTATTGAATTTAGGTACTGATAAATGTATCCAATAAAAGTTCGGGCAATCAATAATTTGAAATTATTTGAAGAATTATATTTTTTAGAAATTGCAAAACGATGGTCAGAGAGGAAGATCAGAGAGAGTGTGATTCTGAGATCAGGGTGAGTGTGAATTTTTTATCCTTTTAATGACAAGTAAAATGCCATGTTTAAATGTAATTTTTAGAAAGAATGTACCATATTTGCTTGCTCTTTGATATATGCACTAGCATATGCTAGAAAAATATGTTATTTACACCTTGCTTTGCATCTAATTTTCACTAGTGCAATAACCCTAAGTATTATAGTCGACAACAACTCATGTTATGTTTTTTAGCCCTTTCGGCGGCCTGTAAAATATCATATGTAAATGGAATTTTTATGAACAATGGACCACATTTAATTTTTGATATATGCACTAGCATATGCTGGAAAAATATTTAATTTACACCTTGCTTTGTATCTAATTTCCACTAGTGGAATAACCCTAAGTATTATAGTCGACAACAACTCATGTCATGTTTTTTAGCCCTTTCGGCGGCCCGTAAAATATCATGTCTAAATGGGATTTTTATATACGATGGACCACATTTGATCTTTCATATCTGCACTAGCATATTCCGAAAAATATTTAATGTACACATTGCTCTGCTTCTAATTTCCACTAGTGCAATAACCCATCATCAAAGCTGCATGACGTGTCACCCATCATCAAAGCTGCACGACTTGTCACCCTCTGAGAAAAGCTGCACGACCTGTCACCCTCTATCAAAGGTTGCACGACGTGTCACCCTCTGTCGAAAGCTGCACGACGTGTCACCCTCTGTCCAAAGCTGCACGACCTGTCACCCTCTGTCGAAAGCTGTGGCGTGCGTCGTCTAATCGTCCACTCTGAGAAAGCATGCAGACGGAGAACACAAGGGTGATTTGACATGACTGTGAGGTACAATAAAAAATTTCGACAGCTTAAGAGAAACTGGCGTCACTGTATTACGAAGATGACAACACATGAGTGATTTGACAAAACTAGTAGATAAAATAAATTAGGAAAAACAACTTAAGAGAAAGCTGTCATCGATTTATTTCAAATTTGGCAACACAAGAGTGATTAAACATGATACATTGGGGGACAGAGAACATTTCACACATAATCAAAGCCAAATGACTACATCTTTGGGTGGATTGGGGCACCTCCTACGGTCGTGTTCAGTTGTTTACATAACTTGCATTTTCGCAAACCGTCCACCGCATCACCGCGTCCATGTCACCTTGCAACTGGTGCCCGTGGCCTCCCATGTTGTGTGCGTCTAGTCGCGGGATATGGTTTCCAAGTTGGGCCTTCCATAATCTTGTAGTTCGCTCCGATTGTGAACGAACTCATCTTTGGACGCCATGTGTTCTTCAAAGCATGTGCGGTGTAGTAAGGCGAGATGAACGTGATGCATCGTTCCCACCCATGTCGTGACATGCGGCGGCGAGATGGGAGCACGGAATGTGTTGAAGCTTCGCTTGTTGCGTGCACGTCACTTGCTCGCCTCTAGTCGACATCGTTGCACGGTGTCCCCCGCGAGATACCCGGATGCATGTCTGCGCTTGCACATGACCTCAAATTTATTCGTTCCCAAGTCATAAATCCTTGTGCGGTGGAAGTGCGCCTTCTTCCTTCTCTCCGCGAGCATCTTCTCCACTCTGGGTGCATACGTGGTGATGCACGCCTCGGCCGCGTTACCGCGATCTCGGAAGTAATCAGCCGCCCGATAGAATGTGAGCTCAATGATTGAACACAACGGAAGAGCGCGCACACCCTTCAGGACGTTGTTGAATGACTCCGCTATGTTCGTTGTCATCACGTTGTACCTATGATGGTGTATGTCAGCTTGTATGGAAGTGAATACAAGGAGGTGAAATGATTTGCGTTAAGTTATGGTTCGTCCATACCTCGCTCCGTTCGTGTCGTGGAGTAGCGCCCACCGCTCTGCTGGCTTCCCCGCGATCCACTGGCTGAAGGTGGGCCGAGTTCGAGAAACCACGGTCTGCCCTTCCACCATTTGCGAACGGAGTTGCAGCTCCTGGGATTGGTCGTCTTCCATCATCTTCCGTGTGGTCTCGTGCAGCTGCGTCTATATCGCGTTGAACTTGTGTGCTTAGTTCTGCAAGCACATAGCTTTGAATCTCTTGACCAGGGCCTTGTTCTTGTACCTTGTGTACAGGTTCGCACCAAGGTGGCGCATGCACCATCTTCTTTCAACATCGGGCCAGCTAGTCTCGGAGGACGTGCTGTCGTGCATGACATCCAACGCGTGGAGGAGGCCTTTGTTCCTGTCCGAGACAACGCATACGCGCTCCCGAGTACCGACGACCCGGCTCTTGAGTAGAGTTAGGAACCACAACCAGCTGTCATTGTTCTCGCTCTCGACGAGAGCGAACGCCACCGGGAGGATTTGGTTATTTGCATCGGCGAGTGCGATCAACGGCGTCCGTGGAACTTCCCACTCAGGAATGTCCCGTCCACGCATATGACTGGTCTACAATACCTGAATGCTTCGATGCATTGACCGAATGACCAGAATATCCTAATTAGGTACCGGTCCGCCGAGTTGACGGACCCATCTTCTAGTATGACGGGCTCATCGGCCACTGCGAACTGAGTGCCCGGGTTCGTCATGGCGATCTTCTGTAGCAACCCTAGGGGCATAGTTGAAAGACTCCTCGAATCCCCAAAAGCATCTTCAATGCCTTCGCCGCTCTCCAAGCCGTATGGTGCGTGATGACCATCCCGGCTTTAGCTGGACCTCCTCCATAATTTTTCGGGAGTCATCCTATGTCGTTTCCAACGATGGACACGAGGATCCGGGCTACAAACCTCGCATCCACAAGTCGGTTCATGTTCCTACGGACTCCTCCGCACGTATGAGGCCTATTTCTACTTATGACGAAGTAGTCTTCATGCTTGGGTGCGTGAACCCGCATAAAGAAGGGACAATCCGGCATTGCCGTGCACCTAACCTCGTACGAGGAGGGCTCCGACCGGAGACGAGTGTGCTCCCGTCTTGTCATGACGGCATAGTTGCTAAGAAAGTGAATTGCCTCCAGCTTGTTACGGAACCGTTGTCCGGTTTGGACATCGTTCAGGGAGTACCCCCACGCGGATATGTTCTCGTAATCCGTGAGGGTACAATCCAGTGACCGATGGCCCCAAGTAATGTATAGCGGTGTTGGGTCATCATTGTCCGCCGCTTCTTCATCCCCGCTTCCGCCGTCTTCATCATCCATGCATTCCCCATCCACCTCCGCCGCCTCATCTTCTTCTTCACCTCCCCCCGATGCCCCCTCCTCTACAATTGCTGGTTCGGGTGGTGCATGTGATATGTCATGTTCTACTGCTCGGGAGGTGGATGCCTCCTCTACGGGCTGGTGCCGTGGAAATATCTCCACGTATACTCCTATCTCAAAATTCTCTTCACCCGCTTTGCGGACATACAAAGCCCACGCGCTTTCATTCCGTAGCGGGAAGAGCGTGTACACAACCATCGGGCTGTTGGGGACAACCCGTGGACGAACCCCATCGAAACGAACTCTTTGCGTCTCAAGATTCACACGCAGTAGAGCGATGACATGTGATTTGAGCTGCCAGAGTTCGTTCGGGGTAGCTATTGTGCTATCTATGTGCAGACAGTTATCAATGCTCACCACTCTCCCGTGCAAGACTACGGGCCGTTCTCCGAAATAAATTTTAAAAGGCATGTCCATATGTAGCAAATATTGCACTATTAATGTACTAAATACCTTAATAACACAAAAATAATATACACTAATGATGATTTCTAACTAACCTTCCCTAAGCTGTACCAAAGATCAATAAAGCTGGAGCAATGTACCAATGAATCTTCCTGAAGATTACCTGCAATACTAGAATCCCGAATGAGATAAATAAAAAAAATTAAAACTTTGTGAAAATTTCAAGAAACTATGAACACCAACGAACTAATATCTCGTCTTCGGGCTCTCTGGTTGCCTTGCCTTGCCTTCACGCTGTATGCTATTGTGAACGTTGCAATGCCATCGCGAAGGATTTATAGCAAGGGAAAGGAAGGGAGCAGCTCACAGGTACTCGTTCGGTCGGTGCTTTTCTTGTGCGATGATCGGTCGTGAGATTGCTCGCCACCACCATCCAAATTACTTGCATGTAGCACTGTCGCCTAGCCTTTGCCGAAACATGAAATTTGGGTATGGGGACATAAGCGGTCGTGCGGCTTTAATGATGTGTAGTGACAGTCGATGCGGCTTTTATGATGATGGGTGACAAGTCGTGCAGCTTTTTGATGATGGGTGACAGGTCATGCAGCTGTGATGAGTGTATGAATTACCTTATCACTTAAGGGTTTTATATTAATAGGATTTTGATGAATGACAAGTGGTAAATAAAATATTTTTCTATAATACAGTAGTACATGTCCTAAATATCATTTCTAAGCTATTTTACATAAGGTTTGTTTTTAGGGTTATTTTGGTAGCGAGTTTTATATGCAAATCACAACATTTTGATGATCGCCCGTGAGATTCCCTGCCGCTAGGTGCAGTGTGGCGTTGGGGACGAGGCGGCGTGGCGGTGGCGGGAGCCAGCGCGTGAGCGAGGGACATTTTACCTTTTGGCCTCGTTGCTTATATTTTTTTCGCAATTAACTAATCGCGAGGAAAATTATACGCGCCGGGCTAGAACTGTAAAAAATTCAAATTTTTTAGTGTAATCGAAAATATGGTCTTCATGAAATTTCGAAAATTAACCGGACTTAATGCACAGTATTTTTTTGGGAGGAAATTTTATTTTTGTGGAAGTATTTCGCATCGAGTTTATTCGAAAAATCGCTGCAACCTATGAGCTCTAATTATTAACTTGAGATACAAAGTTTGATACATTCATATTTCAACAGCCTCTTTCAATAGTATTTGAACGCCAAGGTGGAGGTGAAACGAAATTATCATCATCGTCGTCGTCGTCATTTGCATAGTTAGGAGCAAGCCCCCCTCCGGTGGTGCTTGAACGCCAAGGCGGAGGTGAAACGAAATCGTCATCATCATCGTCATTTGCATAGTTAGGAGCATGCTCCCCTCCGGTGGTGCTTGAACGGCCTCTTCTGATATTGCTTGAACGCCAAGGTGGAGGTGAAACGAAATCGTCATCATCATCATCATCGCCATTTGCATAGTTACAAGCATGCCCCCCTCCGGTGGTGGTTGCACGTTGAAAGGACAGGGGATGTCGCCTAGAGGGGGGGTGAATAGGCGAATTAAAAACTTTATAGCTAAATGCAGCGGAATAAAAATATTGCAGCTAAATAAAATCTCCCGAGTGTCCTGAACAATCCGGAGTGTCCGGTTATTCAATCCGGATACTCGGATAGTCCGATCCCGAGGGTCCTAATCCGAGTGTCCGGTATTCAATCCGGATACTCGGATAGTCCGACTGTCCGGTTGTGGAGTCCGGATACTCGGATTGGAGACTTCGAATGGAGATTTTAAATCTTTGCAATTTTTCAACAATCTACTTGAATACAAATGATCTAAATGCTATCAGGTACATGGGGATGATGAAGATCTAGAGCCAAACACAACAATAGAGTAGATCGGGCAATTTCAAGATTCAAAATCAAATGCTAAAGCAAGAGAAAGAAGCAAACTTGGAGACGATGATTTTTCACCCGAAGTTCGGATCCTTGAGGGGATCCTACGTCTCCGTTGAGGCGGCTCGGTCACACTTGAGCCGGGGTCTCTTTCAACCCTCTTCCTCCCGGTGTTGCACAAATGCACTCGCCGGTCTTCACTCCTTTGATTCCTTCCCTTACGGAGGCGGAACCGGCCTTCACAAACTTTCGACGGCCAACCACACAAAGCTCCGGTGGCTCGTAGGCGACCTCCTAGCCGTCTAGGAGTCCTCAACCTCCAAGAGTAACAAATGCTCACGAAGAACAAGCTTGGAGATGAAATCAAGTGCTCAACCAACTCAAAACTCACTCCCCAAACTCTTCCCAACCCTTCTCACAAGGGATCACTTAGATCTAAGGGTAAAAGCTCCTCAAAGCCCCCACACAGCCCCTCAAAAATCCACACCAAAAGCCTCTTCAAAAGAGGAGGAAGGGCTATAAATAGACCTCCCCAAAACTAGCCGTTGAGGCGGTGCGCACAACCCGGAGACTCGGACTTCAATCCGGATACTCGGATTGAGTGAGAAAGGCTAACAGAGAGACCCAACCCGGAGAGTCGGATAAATGTCCGGATACTCCGGATTATCCGAATAGTCCGGACTAACTCCGGATAGTCCGAATCAAGACCGAGCGGCTCGAAAACGAGCATAACTTTTGACTCGGACTCGATTTCAGTGATTTTGGACTCTCCGAAAGCTAAGAACGAGGGATACACAAATAACAAGGTCTCACTATCCAAAACTAAAAGCATAACCACAGATTTCACAAAGAAACCAAGAGAGACCTACAACCCTCACTTTAGGCACTACCAACACTACTCTTTTCTAAGATTCACAAGGATGGATCACTTGAGCACTTGACACATCTAAAAGTCATTCGACATCGCATCCCTCTTAATAGTACGGCAATCCTTAGACTCAAATTAAATCAAAGATAATATAAGTCTAGAACTAGTCACTTGCCGTCTTCTTTCTTGATGTCGATGCATGAAGACCTTCACCATATAATTGATGACATCTTCGCCTTGTCCAACTCGACTCGATTCACCTCATGAGACTCTCGTCCTATCAACCTTGACTTGATCATCCTCTCTGACGATCTCCATGCCAAGTTGCTCTTGACTTAGTCCTCAACTCTTGGTGACACCGCCGTCTTGTTGACCTCAGCTTAATGATCATCCTCCAAGATACCTTGGTCATCATACACAGACGGGACCTAATTCTTTCCAATCCACTTATGAAAGACATTAGTCCCAAAAGCTCAATAGATATGAATAAAGTTGATATTTGTGAGCAATTGAATACAACAAGTGTTTCATAAAAAGAAGCACAACATAACTAGAAACACTTGACATAAGAAATGTTCTCTACTAAGTACATCATGATGAATATGTAATTGATCTATATGCACTAGAGAGATATATAATTGCCAATAGGATGAATCAATTAAATCATGGCAAGGATCACAGACTTTACTTAAATAAAGCACATGATAGAATATACACGAATTGTACATGTGCAAATAATATTTGGAGTAAGAGTAAATATGTGATCCAACACTAGATAAACTTCACTAAGAGAATTGCATGAGAAGATATACAAATAAAACATGCATGCACCAAGTCAATCTATAGCAATATGAAGTTTAACTCTAGTTAATACATGCATACTATAATGAACTCAAATGAATATATATGCACAAATAAATATGACATGAACCAATGTGCATATATATAATCAACATGCTACTTGGAGTTCACTATGCATTTGCACGAAAGGAATGCAATAACAAATATAGAATAGATACCAAAATTGCATACCTTATCTTTGCTTAACCTTCCTATTTGATTTTCCTCTAAATAGATGAGACTGATACTCAACTAGGCAATAACAAGTTAGTCTCATAGCAATATAATCATATTAGAGGTTTGTCATTTGCTAAGCACTAAGTTAAGCATTTACTTAATTGCATAGATTGTCATTATGAGTGTTTGTCATTAATCACCAAAATAACATAAGTGCCTAGATGCACTTTCACACGTCCTCTTGAACTTGCTGATGCAGCAGTACTGTGTCGATCTCTACCCCTCCTGTTAGATCCGCTTTTGCGTCTTCTGTGCCATCCAGGCATCATACCCCTGCCGAAGAGCATATGCATCGCTAAGAATTCCGGGATTGCTTTGTTCAGCAACTCTTCATCCTCTGGGAATGACTAACACAGAAGACGAACATATGAAGTAGTGAACTTATGTATAATGCACAAAAGATTAGTAAGGTGAACAAATGTGAAATAACTAACTTTAATATGCTCTACATACCGATCGGGTAGCATCAGTACCTTGTAATATCTTGTAGAGAAACCTGTAGAAGAAGGGTGCTCGGCTAGTTCGCACACCCTGAAATACCTTTGACACCACCATTGCAAGTGCGCCTTGGTCGTCAGCGGTCACAAGGTTCAGGCCAGATGTTATCAAGGCTTGCCTCCGCAATGTCGAGCGCCACTCTTGCAATTTGGACACCACTTTACTTAGGTTCTCCTCCTTGAATGGATCATCCTTCCCACCACGCGTAACCTTCAACGTGTGATGGAGAGCTACGTTGCTCATATCAGGTGTCCACAAAAATGCTCTGCTAGAGGATCCAGCCATGGTGAATAAGTGTGAGTGGGAGCTGTGGATATGTGCCTGCAGTTTCGCCTTTTATAGACTCGAAGGAGTGGTGTATGGACTAAGTGTTGGAAAGTAAGCATACAGACAGATTGCAAAACAACGCCGTATGACAAAGGCAGTCATGCATACAAATTGTCAGCACTTACAAAAGTAGGCAGTGAGTGGTCGCTTCGAGCTGTGCCAACATGTATGACAAAGCCTTTATGAGAACGAGTAGAAAAAAGAGTAGAAGTCCATCAGCGTGTGGTCAAATTGGCGTGAGGAAGCTGTAGGTAGAGTGTTGTGAAATCGACCTGAAAAAGTTGTAAGAATTGGGCCCGTCAGTTTGCTAATCACTCTAGAACAGCCATTGCACGGTCGTCGTCTCCATGAAAGGTTTTAAAGTTTTGGAATCTGCGCTATTATTCTATGATTTGTCATGTGAACATGTTTTTTCTTGAGTATCTTTTGTGGATAAAATGTTAATCGTTAACCATTTGATGAAGATAATATCTATTAATGACCGAGTGATCGTCAAGCGGTGATGTTTTGAAGTGCTTGATGGTTTGATATTCAAAGATGGTTTTATGTATAAAAGGGTTGCTTCTCCTCGTGAGTTGTGTAATCGTGATGGACCATGGCCTTCATCAGGCCGATGTGAGTAAACAAAAAAAATTACGCGGTCATCGACCGCTGGAAAGCGAGGAAAAAATTACGCGGTCGCCGGTGGGGGGTGGGGGCGCAGGTCCAGACACGTGGCGGCCCTCGGGAGCTTGGGCACGTCGGGCCGGCTTGAAAATTGGTCGACTGCATGACACGCAGAGAAAATAGCCAGAGTTCAGGTCTGCATCAGAATTATTTTTTTGACATTTTAATATAGACCAGAATTATATTTGAAGTGAAAATAACTTATGTCGGACTAAAAATAAGAAATAATTTATATTTGTCCGATGAACACTTGTTAAATGTGATTGAAAAGAAATCTTAATGCGGACCCAAAAGTTGGTCGGCGTACATGGTGTGCTTCGGTAAGGATAATTTCGGCACTGGACCGAAAATAGCCCGAGGTGGGGCGCGAGTCCGGACAAGTGGCGGCCGGCGGAGGCGTTAGCACGTCGGGCGGATGTAAAATTGGTCGATCCAGGCGCAGAGAGAAAATAGTCGAGCGACTTTATGCGGACGATTACACAAGCTATGCAGTGGCGCCTCTCGACTTACCGGCTCGCTTGCACATATCCTCCTCCTCAACCCATTCACATATCCTCATCCTCATCCCATTCCTTGCCTCCAAAGACCATGTCTCAAGCGGCGAGCTCAGAAATCGGAGGGCCCGGCGCTTGCCACGCGCAAGGCAAGTCGATTGTCCTAATTGCCATGTGCAAGCTAATGTGTTCTACTCAAAGACCGAGGCAAATAACGGCCGGGTGTTTTACAAATGCCCTTTTTCTCCGTAAGTGAGAAGTTCGTTTGCTCCCTTTTCCGGTTGGAGTTGTGTAGTTCCTTGCAGAGATCTCATTTGTTTGCACGGCCTAAAAGCATGTTAACCTCATCACGTAGGTGCTGCAGGTGCCAATATTTCCAGTGGCGGACACATTGGACACCTCGGTGGAGCGTGCAACAACCACAAGATACCACGGAGGATGCATCCTACTATAGAGAGGATGGACCCTATTCTCGGCAGAGGTGAACATCGATGTTCAAGATGGACCGCCTTTTAGATAATGTGAAATGGTTGGAGAAGGTTGTGTGTGTGGCTATCCTTGTTGTCTTGGTAGCAATTCTTATGAAGTAGATTGTAAGTCGATTAGCTACCATCGCTCCGAGCTTCTTGAGTGAATTCACTACTCGTGGCATCTTTTTATGGTAATATAAGCCTTTCCAGGCATCTGTGAAATACCCTATGCAAAGGGAAATAGTCACGGAATAGCTTAGAAACAATCTTTGATATATGTTCTAACATAAACTTGAAATTATTTTATTTCTTACACACTACACAAACTCATGAAAACTCCATACAAGAGATTTCAACGACGTTGTCGATTAGGGTTTTGCTTAAGTAGGATTGAGATGCAAATCAAGTTTTAATTAAAATAATTTTACAGAATATGGTAGTATACACATTGAACTCTGATATTTTCTCTTTTACTGTTGCATTAGGGCGAGATATTTTTCTGATTGCCGAAAAGGCTAAGTCATTGTAGTTTGTGCAGTTCTTAATCTTCGAAGGCATTTGCAGCGATAAGTTTCATATGCTACATTGGTTGTAATTGAAATATTTTTCCATATTATGGTAGAGTAAATGTTATAGGATGGTACTGAGCTTTTCTTTCATTATTTTCCATTTATATAAGATATTTCATGACTTGCCGAAAAGCTAATACAATCAAGCCGATCGCGCGGTTGCGGTCAAATTTTAATTCCTCGATTGCGGCTACACCTTATGGAAGAATCTAACCATTTTTCATATATTAGCAGGGGATAGACCTAAAAGTATTTTAAAGTTAGTTTCGTGGTATTACGCGTTTATTTGAGACGTTTTTCACGTGTACGGTAATTAGGGCTTAATATGGCCTAACTCAAAATTGATCAAATTGATGTTATTCCTGTACATAAAGCAAGTACATGTTATTTTAAGGTTATCGCATTTTAGTTCGTCGAATTCGTGGCTTGTTTGCGAAGTTAACGAACAAATGATCTTGTTGCGGATTGAATGTTTAAGCAACTAGTAAACAATGCAAACTGAAGCAAAGTCTAAATATTTTACATATCTGTGACCAATGCAATCCCAAGAATGTAAAAAATATGGTTTTATCAAGTTTTGAGGTCATTTGAACATTTTTCCAGCCACTTGAAATTTGGATGTCACATTTATAGCCTACAATTCAAACTGCAATAAAAATATTTTTTTGCATGCAACATAAATTTTTTTATTTAAGATTCAAATCCATCATTTGAAAACTTGAATTTAGAAACTAATTTCACTTTATTTCGACCATCCTAGCAAAAGATATGAACATTTGAATGCGAAAGGGCAACACTGTATTTCAAATCTGACCATACAATAGTTATTTTACATGACAGCTAGGTTAAAGTAACTAGTACAGTTCACACAGCTATAAAAAAACGTCAGTGCCTCCCTCGACGTCGTCCACCCTGCCTTCTGATCAAGTCCTCTGGGGTGTACATCTCTGGGGCATGTGTCTGCCTCTGTCCCGCGACCTGTGATGGCCCATGCCTCTCCGTGCCTGCCGGTACGTCAAAATGCTCGTCTTGGGGAAGGAAGCCCGGCTGGAATGTGTATTGCCCTCCGCTCGCGTGGATCTGGTTGTACCACGCACTTGCATCCTCCGTCCCTAGGGGAGCCGTATGCGATCGTCGGCCATTTGCTGTGAGGTCCCCGCCTCGTAGGGAGGAGGTCCATGTGGCTGCACACCAAGTAGCCCAGCAGTGAAGGTAGGGGCGGACATGAAGTCAAACTCGAAATCTCCGGCCTCGCTCCAGTCCTGTGTGTGACTGACGTTCGTCCCGAAGGAGTGCGATAAATGGGGCACCTCCGGTGATGCCGAAGGACCGGGTCCTTCGTCATGTTGTGCGAAGGCCTCAGCTGGTACTTCAATGGGGGGGACAGAACGACGTCGCGATGAATGGCTCGGTGCATGGGACGTGGATGCACGACGTCCGACGTCGTGCGCATCAGCACCGGAGGGACGGCTGGTGCATGACCGCCTTGCCTGTGAGCTACGAGCAGGATCTATGGGAGCATCTTCGTAGCTACGGGCGGAAGGACGTGAAGGTCCTCCAAGACGACGGATCGCCGAGAGGAATCGGGACCCCCTGGACGCGAGGTACCGTCTCATCTGATTTGATGGTGATGAGGAGCTAGAAGTGCCTGCAGTTTGGGCCGCAATTTGATCCGCTTGGGTATATAGCTCCGATGCCTCTTGCGTCTGCATGGTAGTACCGGGGTATTAGAACTTAGGTAAAGAAAATTACAGAAGACATTAGTACGGTTGTGGGAGTACCAAAATATGGACTTGTCGAGATCGGTCCTCTGGATAGGCCATGGCTGGTTCGTCGACCTCCTCACTCAGTAAAGTGGGACGCGTGCGGGCCCGGTACCATCTAAGGTAGTTGTCATATTCCTCGGGGTCATATGGCCCAGAGGGATGGACAACCTCTGGCTGTTGTCTCCATCCATCGTGTAATGTGCGAAGCGTGGATGACGGTCGATTCGATGCGCCGCACCGCCTTCGCGCTTCTCCTACAATTGCAAGGACGTAAGATTCTAAAATTTTCATATAGAGGGAAAATATTGAAAAAAATTAAATGCATACCCATGAGAGCTCCCGGCGTCCCGCGATGCTGGAACAGGGACTGGCTGCCGCCACCCGAACTGCCTATGGATCCGTTCGGGCGAGTAGACCTTGACCACGTTCATGTACAAGAGGAAGCACGTAGTCATCCACATGCCGTGGTCGACCGTGCAACAAGAAGAGATACGGCCTCCAGTCGCAAGCTCTTCGGCTCGTTGCACGGTCCATGGATCCCAGGTGACATGATCTGCGGTCAGCAAGTCCAAGTCGGCGACAACACGCGTGTAGCTCGCGTGGTCACCCGTCGGCGACCATCGTAGCCGGGCGTGTATCCAACGGTGCCCCATTGTAGGGCGAGTGGCCTCTGGCGTGTCATCATCTATGACAACAGGGTAGTACCTCGTACGTACCTCCGGCCGAGAGATCGGAAGGTACTCCCAACTCCACATCTGAAGGAGTTGCAGGCATCCAGTAATAGTGCCCCTGTAAGTCTGCCGTTGGCATGCATCGCACAAACCACGGTAGGTGTCCGCTAGGACCGCAGATCCCCAGCTGTAGGCTGGGATGTCATCAAGGTTGGCGGACAACTGACTAGCAATCCACACGATGTGCGGGAAGATGAGGTCTCCGGCGGTCGTCGTGAACATGACACCACCCGACCAAGTAGTACAGTACACTTCGTAGTGGCGCCCACAAGAGCTTCGCCGTCGGCACGGTGGGCATAGATTGTATTCTGTAATCCCTGTAGCCAAGTCGTAGAGACACCATTTTCTTTCTGTACGTATGGGACACCGAACCTGCATGAACTCCGGATTAAGAGAGTCGATAATATCGTGCACATTACAAATATGAAATAACATTATGTCATGTAATACCTCTCCGCGATGTAGTGTTGCCACTGTCATCTGGGCGAGGAAGAACCAATTTGTCCCACGATTGGCGTGCCGGTTAGCATGGCCACGTTCTTCAAAGTGATGGACATCTCACCGAATGGTAGGTGAAAGGTGTGTGTCTCCGGTCGCCATCGGTCGACGAGACCGATGAAGTGCACGATCAATGGCGAGGCATAGGTGTGGTCAAGCCTCCTGCGGTGAGCTCCATCCATGAGGGCGCAAACGGTAGTAGACCGCACGAGCTAGTGGAATATGAAATCGATAGTCCAGCTTTTTTATCTTGTGCAGTGATCGGCATGCGAGAGGGGGCAACTGAAACGTTAACGACAAAGTGGTTATGCGTCTTCAAAAACAGTGATGACAGGTCATATAGTAATGCGTCGGACCATAGTTCTTGCAGAAATTGCCCTCGCACGATGTGGGGCATCGACTGACTCACGAAGAAGCTCTGGAGCTGCAATGGCCGCCATCACGTGCTGCTGAAACAAATGGCTCAGAACAAACAAGTACATTTAGACAGGTATATATAGACAAACTTGAAAATTTTAATGGCTAAAAACTAATCACGCTGCATGCAACCAAATTCGCTGCATGAATAATATTCCTAAATATTAAAAACTAGCATATGTGAAGCTGTAATGAAGATCGGGAAACCTATACCAACTTGCAAAATCACCTTCCTGTAGCGTACCTGCGAAATAAGGAACCCGAATTAGTTAATCGATAAATCAAGACACTTGTAATAAATTTGTACAAAACATTAACACTGGTAATTACTACTAAATTTTTAGTGCCTTTGTAGCGATGGGGCGATTACGGATCATTGAAACATTAAATATTTACTGCGCGTGGGGGGGATATTTGTTTTTTTTTCCAGCGTCCAAGTGTACGGCTCGTTCTACTTAATTTATTATTTCTTCTGCTACTCTAACTACTAACGCCGTCATTTTGTGTACTACTAGTTATTCTAATATTGTATTAATACCACAAATATTGTCATAATATTATAACGATATTGCCTAAGTTACACACACATCGCAATAATTGTATTAATCCCACAAATCTCGTGAGCAATATTACACTAACATTATTTAAGTGTTCCATATATCGCAATAATATTACACCAATTTTCAACTAATAAAAGAATCACATTATTGTCATTCTAATAAATTCATAATTGCATGACAGCAATATGGCTATAGTGTTATTATACTAAAAAACTTACAATAGCAAGACACATCACATACATATTAGCTGTACAAACGTACATAATCTATTTCACATAATAGCCACTACCACACTTTCCTATGATTTTGTTCTTCACTACCAGAACACTAAAGCTCAAGCATCAGAGCTACTGGAAAGGACCCATACACCACCATACATTGGAAACTGCGGTGGTGAACCAATCTCGCAACTACTTCCCGAACTAGATGGTTCAGGGGACGGCTCCTGAACTCCTTCGGGACAAAACTGGCGCAAATACTCCTGCCTGTTCCCTGTCCTGCGCCTCCTAGGTCCCAATCCAGCCCCTTCGCGAGCTGCACGACTTTCATACACCCTCACATATGCATCCATGTTTACCCGATGCACTTGACAAAGTTTCCTCATCAACTTGCGACTTGCTACTTTTATAGCCTGAATCCTACAAGCGTTATGATGCTTGACGCGATGATGCACGCGACGCTCTCTCATTTTGGTGACTGCACACGCACGAACTTTAAACCCAACAGTGGTTTGCCTAATGATGAGCATAGGGTGATTCTTTTTTTGTCCCAAATTTTCCGCTAACTCCCTAACTATGGCTGCCCAATTGGCGGAGTTTGCCATCTGAAATCTTAAAATAAGACACAATTAGTACTAACAAATGCAGACCAGAGATTCCATAAAATTTATTTTATTCAACTTTAACTTTATTTGAAAATATTTTATTAAATGGCATTATTCATACCCATGTGTTTCTTTGCATTTTCTAAAGTTGCACAACATTGATCTTCAAATTATTTTTGCATAATCTGGATCTTCAAATTATTTTCGCATAATCTGGATCTTCAAATTATTTTTCCATAATCTGGATCTTCAAATTATTTTTGCATAATCTGGATCTACAAGATTTTACATTACGGACTCAACTCCAGACAGTTTGAGATGACCATTAAATTCGCCATCTGATCATGGTCATATTTTCTGAAACTTTTTGACTGAAGTCTAGTGAAAGTTTTTTCCACTCAGTAAAAATTTTAGCTCAAAATATCCTATATGGAATTTATATTAATTCTGACACTGTGCACTGCCCAGAATTTTCATTTCGGGTTTTGATTTATTTTAAGTCTCATTTTATAATATATATTTTTGAAAATTTTTGGGGAGGTTCAGATACTTCTGAAAGAACTACAATAAAATTTTCAAGTCTAAAAATTTAGTATTTATTTAATAATAATTCTAACATTCCATTTTCCAAATTTCTAAGGCCTCTATATTTCAATTTTTAAAAGGCTTAAATGGGCTTATTAATTTATCAAAAATTTACCAGAGGTATTTTATACACTGATAACACTATGGTAATTTTCTTAGCTTCGGATAGATATCGAACAATTTCTTTTAAATTTTAACCTTACTATTTCTAGTCAAAAGAGTGGTTATATACTTTATTTATTTACATTCATGTGCATAAGATTTTTACCTGATGATTACACTGGTTTACTAGCATAGATAAGGTCCCATGATAAATTTTCTAGCTTTTACTTCTACCTTTTTACCCTTCTCCTTTTTCTTATGCTCTTTCATTACATTTTTCATTCAATGCGAAAAACCAAGTAAAATCTAATTAAAATAAATAACACCAGAAAAGTTACAAATATTTATATTTCAATTTAATTCATACGTTTCGGCTTTGTTCAATTGTCGTTTAATATTTTATTATGAGCTCACTATTGTGACCTCTGTATTAAGTATTAACAGTTAAGTTGTAGTCATAAATTGCTATTAAGATCTTACATATCATAATATTGCGGATAATTTTACTCCAATATGTTGCACTACATAAAAAAATAATCATGCGAGACTGTTTTCCCATAGTCAAATATTTACATGTCCGAGTGTAGTACCAATTACACACTATTATTTACGCCGTTCATGACTACTAACTATGCACTGTTAATGTATGTATTTAACATTATTCCAACACTGACATTTTCGTGTACTATTCGTTCTACTAGTTCTATAGTTTATGTCATACTAGTTGTACTAATATTCTACTTATTATAGTTGTATTATAACAATATCACAGTAATATTCCTGAATATTAAAAATTAACCTGTGTGAAACTGTAATGAAGATCAGAAAACCTCTGCCAACTTACAAAATCACCTTCCTAGAGCGTACCTGTGAAATGGGGAACCCGAATTAGTTAATTCATAAAATGAAGATAGCTCAGAATAAATTCCTACAAAATATTAACACTGATAATTATGCCATTATTTATGCCATGTTGTGTTATTTTATGTACAGGTAGTTATTCTAGCATTGTCATTATATGCACTAATATAATTATTTTATTACTACTAATTACACTACAATCACATGAAGTACACATTATTATTTACGCCTTTTATAGTTTTATGTAACGATCATTCTACTAACATTGTACTAATTACACTAATATCATAAAAATAATATACTAATATTTCATAAAATTTCTAACCAATCGGAATTCCACCTCCCTGGTTTCCTCGCGTCTCTCCTCTTCGAGTTGTTTCTGTTCTCAGCTCTCTCCGCGGGGCTGCCGAATGCTCTCGCTCTACCTCTGGTTTATTTGCCTTGCCCATTGCCTAATGCCAGTCGTTACTTATAGCAGGGGAAAGAGCCCTTCCGCACGAGAATAAAATTTCGGTCGGTGCTTTCGGTGGAGGGATGGGATAGATCAATGTGACATAAAGCAAAAACGTGACCCGTGTAATCAATTTAGCCCGGGGCCGATTCTGCGCAGCCGTCGCGTGTTAACACCTGCAGTTGCTGGAGCCCGGGGTCGTTTTCTTTATGCATGCATGCATGCATTTGCTGGAGCCTGGAGGATGCACCGAATGCAAAGGACGCAGAGCCAAAACCGAGTGCATGCAGGGCTCACCATTTGGCCAAAGCCAGAGAGAGGGTTAACAGGAACATGAGGATCCGGATATGGGGCACCCATACTGTTTTGAAATTCGGGTATGGGGTGGGCCCCCTATACCCGGAATTTCAAATTTCGGTAAAAGTTTAGCCGGTTTCTGGCGTCTCGGGTATGTTTAAACGGATTTACAGATTCAGGGTATGGTAGGATTTTTCGTAAATACGCAAACATGTTGTATCGTTTTCTAATTTCCGGCGATTTTGTATTGTATTTAAAATTTTCCTTATTTTAGGGGTATAAGATAGACGTGTACAATCTACACTCGTCACGCTTATACACGTGCTCGTTTCTTATATACACGCTAAGTAAGAAATCAGAGGCTACATGATTTTGAGAACGTGAAAATATACTATACCACTTAACGAGTTATGTGTACTCGTTATTCTGGTGAGACACAGTGGGTTCGATCCGATCGGATCCAAACGGAGGAACCTCTCAACGGCAGCCACAAAATCAAACAGACAGTTAACAAGCTAGTAACTCTGTTAAAACCAACCGACCATAAATGTACTAATTTGTCATGTTCAAACCTCCAATGTGAAATCAGGGCTGTTCAACCGATCGGTGGGACTATGGGAGACGATCCGATGGGTTCCCTTCGCTGATCGACATGGCATGTGCGCTCTGCTCTGCCGCCTCCCCCACCATTGCCCTCCTCCTCCGTCTGTCTGCAACCACCACCACCAACTGATCGACCGATCCTTAAGTGTGGTGCCACTTGGCGCACGGGTCGGGTTAATGGGTTAGCTTAGCTCTGCTCGGCTCGGGATGGGCGCTTACCTGCCTACTCTGCTCTGCTGCTCGCGCTTCTCTCCAAATCTCAAAGGCTTACGACACCTCTCTGCTCTGCTGCTCGCGCTTCTCTCCGAATCTCAAAGGCTTACGACACCTCTCTGCTCTGCTGCTCGCGCTTCTCTCCGAATCTCAAAGGCTTACGACACCGCAAAGTTGATGGTTTGATGATTTGATTCCCTCTCCCTCTCCCTCTCGCTCTCGTGAGTCGTGATCTCGTCTGGCTGTACTATTTGTCCAAAGAAAAAGCCGGACGGCAAATCAGAGAAGATCATGAGATGCACCGCATGCATTACGCGGCCTACGCGTAGCGAGCAACCTCGAAGGCTCTGCCTCTGCGTAAATCAACTCGGCGTCCAGGCGCCGGGGTCAGCCGCTGCCGGCCCACTTGGCTGCAAATCCAACGGCTCACGCCCGTACTGCCTTCTACTGCATATAGATTACTCCATACTCCATAGATACTCCGATCCGTTTAGATGCTGCACACTTTAATTAATCAATCTTGAACTTGAAGCGAGCTTGTTTGGAGAACCGGAGAAGTACTACTACTGCTACAGAAAGTACAGAGTTACCGGTTAATCCATCTTACCTACCTCTGATCCTACTTCCAGTCCTCGTGCCTTCTGCAAAATAGCAACTCTGCATGCAGTACTAGCTCATTGGTCATTACTACTGTTCACTTTGTTGGTCGGACAGTTAAGAACGAGAGAGCAGTTCTTTAACACCGACACTGTACATGCTCGTTTCTTTTATAGCATGCGGTAGTGCCACTGTTAGTGCCTATATTTTAAGATTTGGCATATTTGACCCCTTCACACTTTTCTTTATATTTGTCTCTCTCTCGAACAAAATTACAAATCCAATTCTATCCCAAAAAGCAAAAGCACTAGCAAGCGACATATGTTATCTACCAAATTCTCCTACCACAGCATATCACTGGCACCATATCCACCGTGGCAGACAAGTTACCGTGATACCCGAGCTTGACAGGATAGGGATACCCCGGTGACTAAGCTCGGT
The DNA here is from genome assembly GCA_036346275.1 of Otatea glauca. Classification (NCBI taxonomy): domain Eukaryota; kingdom Viridiplantae; phylum Streptophyta; class Magnoliopsida; order Poales; family Poaceae; genus Otatea; species Otatea glauca. Next base: position 82,918,042 of record CM070711.1, read on the forward strand.
AGGTACATGCCACGGTACCTGAGCTCGACAGGATTGTGAGATTTGTCATCTATCACGTTTGTTGGGGAGCTGTAGTGGATAAGCGATAGGGGAGCATAGTAGATAGCGCATATAATCTGTTGAAGCTTCTATGGTCGAAAAAAGACTAGATCTACAATTACGTTCGAGGAAACCAAACATAAAGAAAAAAATACGAGTCTCGTAAGTAAAATCGTTATCTTATTGCATATAGCACGGCACGCAGCGTGCATCCTGCCCAGGGTTTCAAAAACCGACGAAAACCGCGGTTTACGACCTTACTGTAGCGGTTCGAGATACAAAACCGCTCGTAAACCGGTCTAATTAAAAAAAATTAAAAATTTAAAAATTTTGAAAAAATTTATGTGTTGAAAACCACTCACAAAACCGTTTTTAAGGAACATTCAATTGGTCGGTTGGTTTTCGATGAAAACTGAGCGGTTTTTCGGTGAAAACCGAATGGTTTTTGAGTTTTTTTGAATTTTTTATTTTTTAATCTTTCGGTTTCTGACGGTTTTCAAACGGTTTTTGCGATTTTTGAAACACAAATTTCGAACCGGTTTTTAAAACCCTGATGCTGCCCCAAACCCAGGAAATAGTATGGCCACAGCACCGCACGGATAGCTGTATAATAATACAGGCAGCTACTACACGATTCCAACAGTTTTAGCATGCAACCAAGCACGTGCATGTGCCAGGGCAATGGCAATATGGCATATGCTTGTTGCATAGCCAGTGGGGCCATGCGTTGGGTTAACAAAACTGTTTTGACTTGAATTTCAATGATATGATGGTATCAAATTTTGCGAAAAATTGAACGAAATTTGCTTAAAACCGAACGGTTTGAAATGTTAAACAAATTTGAAATCTATTCGAACTGCCGAGCAAATTTCGAACAAAATGAACAAAAATCACTCGAAAAGGCTCGAATTTCGAGCAGTTTTTTTTGGCGAAAACTGGCCACAGGTTAAAAAATTGGGGGAAAATAAAAAAATAGGAAAAATTGCAAAGAAAAATTTGTAAAGTTTATAAAAAACCATTAAAAGCCCAAAAAATAGGGAAAATGTAAGAAATATATTTAAAAGTATGGAAAACATGAAAAAATCTGGCATAATCTTTCCTAAATATGAAAAAAAATTGACGCGACCTTTGCTATATTTTAGACAATTGCAAGTTGTAAAATAGGCATTTAGCAATAATATGTTAACAAATAATCTTCCATTTCAATACTAGTCACATATCAATCCAACAAGTGCAAAAATAGGCATTCGCGTACCAATACCATTTACATATCAACACCTTCCATTGCTACTAAATATACTTCAACAAATATTGCTACTAAATATAATTGAACAAATATTGGTACTAAATATACTTTAATAAATATTGGTACTAAATATAATTGAACAAATATTGGTACTAAATATACTTCAACAAATATTGCTACTAAATATACTTCAACAAATATTACTACTTGACATATTTCAACAAATATTGCTACTAAATATAATTGAACAAATGTTGTTATTAAAAATACTTCTAATTTCTTTTTTTGGATTTTCTAATTTTTATATTTTGAATGGCTAAAAACGTCTCCAAACTTCGTTTTTTCAAAAAATATTTAAGTCAGAGATCATAAAACTATTAATACTAATTTTAAAGAATTTTTGGATAATTTTTTTTAATTTCCCGATTTTTTTTAAAATTAAACTTAATGAGCACAGACGTTTTCGCGGAAACTGAACTGAACGGTTTTGGGACCCTGGCCATGCGTCTTTCTGCTCTCTCCGTCTACTCCACTTGCCCGTCCGGTCCGCATCCGCTCGACGGGATAAACGCTGCAGAGGCCACCCAACTCGCCGCCCTGCCTGCCTGCCTCCCTCCCTGACCTTTCCAGCCTTTTGCCCTGAATCATTGACATCTCATCACTGAGCTGAGCTGAGCTCTCACTCACTCAACGTCACCAGCAACCAACCCCATTAAGTAATGTTTCACCATGCAAGGGACAGTTTTGTTACACTGCACACGACACAATCGACATGGATGCATGCATGTAACCTTGTTATTACATGGGTGATTCACCATTCGACGGCTGCTTGAGTTAAGCTTAGTAGTACACTACAGAAGGGAAAGTAGAAGAAGCTACTTGAACTAAAGCGAAGGGAGAAGATATGGAACAAATGAGCCTACAATAGCAAGAATTGTATGTACAATGCCATGGTCTGGTCATTGATCAGTACACCTTCTTGGAGAAGAAGGTCCGGAGGCCGAACAGCACCTGTGGCGGGTTGCCTTCCTCGCCGCCTTCCGAGCAGCTCGCGTTGTTCCGGCACCCGGCGGTTGCCGCGCTCATGCTCGGTGCCGACTTGTCCTCGCCGTCGCCGTCTTGGCTGGTGGCGACGTCGGGAACGGCCTTCTTCTTGGCAGTGCTGCTGACGTTGCTGTTCTGCTTCTGCTGGGCGGCGGCTTGTTGTTGCAGCTTGTTGCGCCTGAGCTGCCAGACGGGGCTGGCCCGGCCGAGGCGGATGCCGGTGGCGCCGAGGCCTGTTCGGCCCCGGCCGGGCATCCACCTCCTCAACATAGAGGTGGCGGCCAGTGGCCCCGCCGGGGCGGCCTCTTCGGCAGCAGCTACAGCGACAATGGCCGGTCCCCGCCCTGAGGACTCTCCGCGGGAGTTGCTCCGGGAGCATGGCGCGCTGCTCACCTTGCGCCCGGCCGGCGCCGCGGCCACTGGTGCGCTGGCGGCTATGGCTGCAGTGCCGTTGGCATTGGTATTTGCCTTGGCCCTGCTCAAGGCGCCCGCGCCGGCAGAGTGGCCAGCAGAGCGGCTCCTGGAGAAGGGCCATATATTGATGTTGATGAGCTCGGCATTCCCGCTGACGCTGCTCACGCGACGCTCCATCTTCTTGCGATCCTTCTGCTCGCCACCGCCGGCCGCCTTGAATATGTCCTTCCACTTGAAAGTCACCGCGGGGAGGTCTGGCGTCGGCGCGGGGCAGGACTCCGCGAGCGGCTGCGCGGCCTCCCCTTCGGCTTTCGGAAACGCAGAGGTATCCTTGACGGCCTCGGCGTTCCCGCTGCCGTTGCCGTCAGGGGGAGGCACCTTGAGGGTGTGGAGCGGGAGCACAATGCCGTCGGAGAAGAGCTCGTCCGCGGTGAGCAGAACAGGGGACGGGAACGATGACGGGTTCTTTCCCACCATCCAGAACTCGAACTCCGGCGACGAGGCCGGGGACGGCAAGGGCCGCCCGTACTCACCGGCGCCGCATTCCGGAGGAGGCGCCGGCTCGACGACGACGTCCATTGCCAAGCAGTGCAGCACCTCAAGAAATGGTGGAAGCGAACTGAACCTTTAGCCTCGGACACAGTACCTATTCCTAACCAGCCAACCAGGAGGAGGAAGAGCTGGAAGGATTTAGCTGTACGAAGCCATTGGCATCAGCAGCAGAAGCACATCACAGTATCACAAGCGGGCAGCGGAGCAGGGAAGGGGAGAGAGGGAGGCGTAGGCAGCGACCTGACGCGTATTTATCAATCACATCACGTGGGAGCAGCGGGAGACTGGGACTCGAGATATGGCAGAGAAGGTGGTGCCGGAGTCATTGGCTATCCGGTCCCATTGTAAACTTTTTTTTTCATTTTTGCTTCCCTTCTTAATAAAATTATAAATCTAGCATACTTCTATGCCAAAAAAACATCTACAGGCAATACTTATCATCTCCGGTACTCTTATACTCATCGACACCGATACTGCTGAGCATAGCTGGACGGGTTACTACAGTGAAGCCATCCGTGATTCGGTGCTTGATCTGCACAAAATACGACTAAAGGTGCCATGTCGCGGAGAACCAGAGCTAAGCCGGCTTACCGATTTGAGTCGGTCAAATGACCAAAAATTCTTTCTAGCTAGCAGTCGCCTACACAGTTTTTTTCTTCTTTCTGATAGGTGCTTTCATACATTTATTAAGAATAAACTCCCGATGATTCGTGGCTCTGTATGAGTTAACGTGTGGTAGCTCGCTGCAAGTCAGGCGCTAGCAGTGAGGGCACCGGGCCACCGGGGCGGGTGAGCGGCGAGCCAGCCTAGCTGATACCTGGACTGGAGAGCCGGTCCACACAAGCCGTGCCTAACGCACACAGGGTTAGTTATAGCTAGCAGCTGGCACCTGATTGCGCTATTGCTTGTTCCTAATGCCTGTCAAGACGACACCGTTAATAATTCGTATACGGATAGAGCCACGGGATCTACTTCTTGGGACCAGCTAGCTATATTATATATGCTCGGAATGGAATCGCAGCTTTGCTCGACCGAGGCGGGAAGCTGCAGGGAAACGTCGCCGTCGCCGTCGTCGACCGATCGGTGAGCGGGTGGGGCAGTGGGACGGGCTATAGACGAAGCCGGCCGGGCGGAATCGAATCCGAATGATGCGCACCGGAAAGCAGAAAGACAAGAGGGCAGGGTGAGCCGGCGGGATCACATGGTGGCGCCCAGCCAAGCTCAAGCGACCCAACAACCAATCATTCCACGCCCTGGCCTCGTATTCCGAGCTAGCTACGGAGCACCGACCAGACTAGCTTCTCCCGTGGCCGTGGGTCAATGAGCCAGTGTCAGTCAGTCAGTCATGTCATGCATGGAGCTAGACCTAGGAGTAGGCTCGCCATGTCGGCCCTGCCCACCTCGCCCAACACGGCCAGAGTCGTCGCGAGGCCCAAGCACAAAGTTACTGCTTCATTAAATCCCTTACGTCCTAGAGTAGAGTTCCCCAAGTAAGGAAAAGAGTACTACAATAACAATATGCACACATACTAACTACTCCTCAATGTCGAGGTTATTCGTGTGTTATAGGTTAGTGTACACCTGCACGATCTCGAGATCCACCAATTGATGATGTTATTACTCTTCTACCAATTCCTAGTCCTTGAAGCACGTGATTGCCTCCATCATCTTTGACGGAAGGGATGACCAGGGTTAACAAAATCAGTTTCGAAAAAATCGATCGAAATCAAAAAATTGGAAATACCGAGCCGAAAATCGTAGAGTTTCAAAATCATTTTTTAAAAAAATAATAAAAATAAAAAATCGACCATTTTCATGGAAAATCGACGGACTAGTTGAATTTTTTTTGCAGTCAATTTTTTGAGCGTTTTTCTTTGAAAATCGATCGATTTTCGGCTGATTTACGTCGAGCAATTTACGACGGACTAGTTGATTTTCGGCTGATTTACGTCGGCTCAAATCCCCTCCTCCCGGACCTCAGAGCCCCCTCCAAATCCCCTTCTCCTCCCTCAGCGGGATGATGCTCTCCTCATCAACAACTTCGCCGGGCACGGGCCACACCGCTATAGGCGACCACATGGGCCAGAACACCGCAAGGGATTTCACAAGGCGTGATGGCACTCTTCTCACGAGCTACACCACCCTCGTGGCCGCTGATGCCGGCCTCGGCGGCTGGCTCTTCTGAGGTGAGTGCCAGATCTAGGCTATGACAAAAATGACAAGTCTAGATGCGGTGGATCTAGCCTCCGACAAGCCGACGACAACGACACGGCGAGGTGCATCCTATCTCCCCCTCTTCAGCTACTCCCTCCTCCCACCATCCCACGACGCTGGCCTAGTCGCTGTGCTGCTGTCATGCCATCGTGCCACTCTTGTGCCAGCCTGGCCCGAGCACGGCCCAACCGACATGCCGTGCCACTCGACGGGCCATCTTTCTAGCCCTAGCATGGCCCACCGTTTGGGCCATACCGGCGCAGTATGTCACGTGTCGTGTCGATCGGGCCTCGGGCCGGCCCATCTCTTTGGTCTACCTGGAACTAACTGCAACCATATCCTTAAATCTTCTCTTTTAAGGTAAAGTAAAACACACTTTCTTGCTCAAAAATGACGTGCCACTTGCGCTTGCCGTTTGAACAGAAGGCCAGCAGCATAGCACCTCCGAGCAAGCTGTGGTTTATGAACAACAACGCCCACTGTGCCGTTAAAACTGAAATACAAACACATGTAGGACATCAAAATGGGACACTGTGGTGTCAGCACACCATGATTTTAAATGCAAGAATTTAAACCAAATTTGGGTATATTTTTCAAAAATTCCAGTTGTAAGGTATATAACTTTTTATAACAGTTCAAATGAAATACATACCTTTGAAAAAATATACTCTAATTCAAAGTTTTTAATTGAATTTAGATCACATACTTTGCTGATTTATATATATAACCAACACATACCTACAGTCAAATTGCCGTAAAAAATATAACTCTAGTTTGAATTTTAGTTCAAACTTGTTTAAACAAGTTAGTAAACTATTTAGACTCGACATCTAAAAAAAATTCAAACTTTTTCGCATGCAATACATCTGTTTTAGTTCAGGATACCCAAGCACCTTAATGTCCTAGTGTATACATACATACATACATACATGTATATATACATACATATATACATATACATATATATGTGTGTATGTATATATATATGTGTATGTATATGTATGGATATATGTATATAGATACCGCCGTAAAAAAATATAACTCTAGTTTGAATTTTAGTTCAAACTTGTTTAAACTAGTTAGTAAACTATTTAGACTCGACATCTAAAAAATTTCAAACTTTTTCGCATTTAATACATCTGTTTTAGATCAAGATACCCAAACACCTTAATGTCCTATTATATATACATACATACATACATGTATATACATATACATATATATATATATATATATAATATATATAATATATAATATACTACGGTTGTGTGTAGAATAGCCTATTCCACTCCCCAGCCATTTGACCCAATCCGACCGAACCATGTAACGCGCTAATAAGCACAAACGAACTGCCTAGCTACGTGGCCAAAACCAACTAGTTAATGCATTTGTAGTCTCTACGTGAATATGTTTTTTAATTATTTTAGCCATAAATTTTTATTGGCAGATGCGATTCATGAACGGTTTTCACCATTAGCATACTACTGACGAGGGCAACATATTGATATAAGTCTCGATAATAAACACCATATGAATCAGATTTTACTATCCATATATATAGACTTTACTATTGGTTGGGAAGTTGCCTTTATTTTAACATAGTAAAAATCAGTTTGTTATGACAAGAATATTGTACGATTGAGATAGTAAACCCAAAAAATAGAAATTGCGTTATTTCTAAAATTGTAAAACTTACAGATATGGGTAGTGAAACCTATATAGATGGATAGTAAAATCTCTATATACCGTGAGAACACCAAATTCTTAGGATAGCTACCTGAAACTCTAGCTTGCTACACATGCATCGTGCATGCGATAACGTGCCATCGAATGGAGTAGGAGTGCTCGCTTCATTTTAGAGCATACACGTATATACTATATTACTATATATCCTCGATGTGCAGAGGTAGGTGTGTATAAATGGATACTCTAGTAGATAGCCAGGGTGACGCTTAGCTACGTTTGTGTTTAGAGCGCTAGCTAGCTAGTTGCGACAAATTAACGAAGTTAGTAGCTATGGCGCTAGCAGATGACGACATCGTCGGCGAAATCAACGCCCGATGGCTCGACACGGTACGCTACGCGCTGGCCTTCGTGGTGACCGTCCTCATCGTCACGATCATCACGCAAGCCATAGTCGTGATTCTTCGCCTCGAGAAAAGGTCGTTATGCAAATTAGTAATTATAAGTATACGAGAAAATAATATGTTGTGTATGTAAGAGTAAAACTTGACGAATGATTGCGTCCTAAGCACGTTAGACGAATGAACTATATGTCAGCAAATGGTAGTAAATATAATATAGAGTGCTAGTAATATTGTGTGAACTCTATAGTAAAATGAGAAATGGCAATTAACATAGGTCAATAAAATGTAGTAAACATAAGACTATTAGAAAGCAATACATTGTGAATGCAAGAATAAAAGTTGACAGATGATTTAGTAATATACAGTTCGGCTAAAGAAAAGAATCAATAAATGGTAGTAAAACATAACACATTGTGTCAGTAAACGATAGTAAAAACATGACACATCGTGAAATTATTTCATAGAAAGTACGTCTATGACTATTCTGCGGTTTCAATATGTACTAGTAAATTTAAGCTATTTAAATAGTAATACTACACAATAGATATAGTAAAATTTATCAATCTGTTTGTGTCGCAATCAAACCTACTAAAAAATGTTATTAGTTAGTTCGCCATGGTACCAATGCAGCAGTAGCTTCATTAGTTTTTCACAGTAAAATGTAGTAAACAAGGTAGTAAAAGTTAGTGTATAAAATAGTAAAAGGGAATTACAGATCCTACACAGATAAATCATTTCAACAGTAAAATTCTATAAAAACTATATGTACAAGTTCTGAAAAAATCTTATTTACTGACGATAGTTATTGGTTTTACTAACTCATACACGAGATTTCACAATCATGTATTTTTACTACTATGGACATTCTATTTCATCTACATATTTTACTATCTTCACAAACACAATCACTGGTTACTACTGGCATGCTCACATGAATCAGTCGTTACTACTAACAATAACTTTTGAACGTTTTTTATTTCACTAACTCGGAAAGTACAGTTTATTACTGTGTGATTTAACTTTACAATTACACCAGGCATTAATACTAACTATAACCTTACATCTTTTACTATCGCGCATGCACACTTTTACTTTCATGCTTATTTCCTTTATAATATAGTGATATTATCTTATAGAAAGCACGTCTATGATCATTCTGCGGTTCTAGTATGTACTAGTAAATTTAAGCTATTCAAATAGTAATACTACACAATAGATATAGTAAAATTTGTCAATCTATTTGTGTTCATAACGTACTAAAAAAATGTGTTCTATAGTTTGTACATCGATTTGTCCGTTCTTTATTTTAGCCATAATTTTTTATTCGTAGCTCCGATTCACAAACGGTTTTCATCAGTAGATTACTCACGACGAGAGGAACAGGATGATATAAGTCTTGCTAATAAATAGTAAATTTATGTTTATTTAGTAGAAAATTTAATTTATGCGAAGTTTATTACCGAAACTTATATTGTGTTGTTCCTCTCATCGTCAGTAATCTACCGGTGAAATTCATTCGTGAATCGGAGCTGCGAATAAAAAGTTATGGCTAAACAAAGAAAAAATAGGTTCATGTACGAACTAGAGAACGCATTTATTAGTTAGTTCGCCATGGTTCCAATGTAGTAGTAGCTTAATTAGTTCTTCATATTAAAATATAGTAAACAAGGTAGTAAAAGTTAGTGTATAAAATAGTAAAAGGCAATTACAGATCCTACATAGATCAATCATTTCAACAAGTAAAATGCTATAAAAACTATATGTACAAGTTCTGAAAAAATCTCATTTACTGACGATCGTTATTGGTTTAACTAACTCATGCGGGAGATTTTACTATCGTGTAGTTTTACTACTATAGACATTCTATTTCGTCTATATATTTTACTATCTTCACAAACACGATCACTGGTTACTACTGGCATGCTCACGTGAATCAGTCGTTACTACTAACTATAACTTTTGAACGTTTATTATTTCACTAACTCGGAAAGTACAATTTACTACTATGTGATTTAACTTTACAATTACACCAGGCGTTAATACTAACTATAACTTTACATCTTTTACTATCACGCATGCACACTTTTACTTTCATGCTTATTTCTTTTATAATACAATGAGTAATTCGTAATTTTTGCAAACCTTCTCGAACAGAACCTGTCGTACTAACATTTTTTTACTTACGTTCATTCATTCCATACAACGCTCGCTGATTTCTCAGCCGTAGTGTTTTTAGGCCTACGCTAGAATAGGAACCGTCCCAGTTGTTTTTGAGGGCCGCGCGCACGCGTTGTACTGTCCCGGCTTATACGACTCGTGCGTAGAATAGCATGACTGTATGTGTGTATATACATGTATATATATTGGTGAAATGGGCACCATGGTTTCAAATGAGCTAATTCAAGCCAAATTTGGATATATTCATCTATAACAATTCAAATGAAACCCATACCTTTTAAAAAATATACTTGAATTCAAAAAATTTAACGAATTTAGATCACATACTTTGCAGATTTATGTAAAATCAGCACATACCTTCAATCAAACTATCAACTAAAAAGGAAACTCTAGTTTGAATTTCAGTTCAAACTTGTTTGAACTAGTAGTTAGTAAACTGGAAACTCAATATCATAAAATTTTCAAAAAAATTTGCCTGCAAATACGTAGAGAAAGTACCCATTTTAGATCATGGTGCCCAGGTAATTGAACTACATACACACACATAGACATATACATATACACACACATAGACATATACATATACATATATATACATATACACACACATGTATATGTGTGTGTGTATAGAGCTATTATTCTGCAGTTTGCATAGGGGTGGGCAATCGGTTAATTAGGTTTTTTCGGTTTTTGAATATTTTGGTTTGTGGATTTTGAAAACCGAACCAAAACTGAACTGATCTAAAAATCAAAATGAATTAACCGAATCAAATCGATTCGGTTAATTCGGTTTAACCAAATTAACCTGAAGAGTGGGTACTCGCCAGACGCCAGCGTCGCCAGGTATTGCCAGGCGCAGAAAGATTTGTTGTCTTGTTGATACATAGTTGACGCCAGGTACTCGCGAGACGCACTGGAAACTAAAGCTGCTGTAACCCATTTGTATACAAGAATACAAAATACATAGTTAACCAAATTTTCAGCACCTATCCTCTCCTCCTAGCAACCAGATATGGACACATACAAGAATACAAAATACATAGTTAACCAAATTTTCAGCACCTATCCTCTCCTCCTAGCAACCAGATATGGACACAAAATACAAATCAAAGTGCAAACTTGGCCCGCATGGTGTGAACAATCCAATCTCCAAAATCGCATAGCGCTTACTCTCGAGCACACAGACATTTAATCCATCGGCCATTTCTCCACCCAAAATCCCCCTTAGTCTAATACACTCCAAGAAGTTGGGACTAGAGCATCCATCCATTTCCCAACACAGGGTAAGGAAGACAGTAGGACACGAACGAATAGGGAGGTGAAGGAGGTGGCCTACCTTGTTGTAGAAGATCCGCACGGAGATGGCGATGTACAAGAGGAGGTAGGAGTAGGCGACGGCACTGCCCCACGCCCCGCTTCCTCTATCTCCTCATCTCCGATCGCCTCCCAACGACATCGAGCCTCTTCCTCCTTTTGCATCGCTCCTCCCCCGCCGCGCATCGTAGCTGGTTGTCATCGACTTGGAGTGGGCGAAGTCTATGAGGGAGGCGCGCACGCTTGGATCTACGGGAGTTCGAGTGGTCGGGTGGAGTCAGTCAGCCGTGGAGGCCGAGAGGTCGAGAGGCTGCGTGCCTACTGTCGAGGAAGTGGAGGACAGGAAGAAAGAGGATGGGGAATATTTGTGAATGGGGAATGCCGAAACGGCCGAATTGGGGAATGGGAAACGCCAAAAGCCCGAGCTAATCGGTTTTATAGTGAATTTGGTTTCCAAAATATAAAAACCGAACCGAAAAGCATAAACCGAATTACATAGAAATTAAAATGAACAAAATCAAAAATCAATTTTTCGCTAATTCGTTTTTCGCTTTGTTAAAAATGCCCACCCTTCATTGCGCAGATAGTCTACGCGGGCTATTTTACCCGATTCGATCGAGCCATACAGCGGCCGGAGAATCACACGCAAAGCATACCGTACTGATTGCTAGCAATTCGGTAGTAAATCACGAATACATTTTACTATAGAACAACGGATACAATTACTACCAAATCAATTATGTGGTCAAACCGACTAGTTAATGCATTTTGTAGTTTGTACACAAATACATTTTTCTCTTTGTTTTAGCAAAATCTTTTTATTAGAAACTCCGATTTGCAAATAGTTTTCACAGTAGCTTATTGACGATGAGAGTAACATAATGATATAAGTCTCGCTAATAAACAGTAATTTTACCGACTGGTAACAGAAATTACTATATATAACTAGAAATTACTACATCTATAATATTAAATTGCTATCATACAATAGTAAATTTATTAACGAGCTTATATCATTCTATTCCTCTTGTCGTCAGTATCTAATGGTAAATTTTATTCGTGAATCGGAGCTACCAATAAAAAGATATGGTTAAAATAAAGTAAAAAACAGATTCATGTATAAACTAGAAAACACGTTCTCAAAACGGTCTCCAACATGTAAATGTGTTTACTTGCTTGTACATGAATATATTTTTTCTTTGTTTAAACCATAACTTTTTTATTGGATACTCCGATTTGCAAATAGTTTTCTCCATTAGCTTACTGACGATGAGAGGAATATAGTGATATAAGTCTCGCTAATAAACAATAATTTTGCCGATTGGTAACAAAAATTTCTATATCTATAACTAGTAATTACTACATATATAACATGAAATTACTATCATACAATAGTAAATTTATTAGCTAGACTTATGTTATGTTGTTCCTCTGCCGCCAAGAATCTAATGGTGAAATTCATTTGTGAATCTGAGCTACAAATAAAAAGTTGTGGCTAAAATAAATTAAAACATATTCATGTACAAACTAGAAAACATATTTATTAGTGGGGTAGACACATTGCTGATTCGATAGTAACTTCATTCGTTGTTGTACTGATTCGATAGTAACTTCATCCATTATTTTACTAGCGATTGGTTTAGTCCACACACGTGCCTATGCGCTTGGATTGAACGCGTTCATCGGTCGAAGCGCAAAATAACTATTCTACGCTTAGGAGTATAATAGCGCTACCGTATATATATACACACATATATACCTCTATACACATATACATACTCCTTCGGTCACAAATAATCGCTGCTTTGAATATCGACACAATCCTCAAAACATAACTTTGATCACTAATTTCAATTGTAATATATTTTAAAAAATTAAAAAAAATTATAATATTATGAAAGTACGTTTTGAGACGAATCTACACGTATGATTTTCATGTATCCAATCTAAATATTTAAAAAGGTATCAATAGCAAAAGTTTTAAAAATTTAACTACACATTTCAAACCGACAAATATTTATAACCGGATATAGTATATATTATCCGTTGGTTGGCCCATGCCGACGAAGCGACGACGACGCTTTAGGCGGCGTGCCGGTACGGCCTCTGCTTGCTCCCTGACGGCCGTCGCTGCGCTGCCTAGCTGCCCCGCCTGCGTCCGCGGGGCTTCTCTCAACCTTTGGCGTTGGCAGGCCGGCTGGGGCAGGCCATCGAATGGAGCACACCTCGCAGTTTGCCGGGCGCATGCTTGGACGGCAGAGCTACAAGCCGTCGGGTCGCTATCTGCCGCGCCGACCCACGCGGTTGCTTATGATTCTGTACAGCTTCGTGTCAGAGCTTGAGCTCAGCTCACCCATGGAATTCCGTGCCTGATGGTTGGTTTTTTTTTGCATCTTGGCCCTGTTTTGACGACGTAACGGCTGTACTATTATGGTCTGTAGACCAAGTAAATACTAGCCCGTGTCGCGCTGACATTTGCGGCCTTCAAGGCATAATGCTTTCCTCCGTCGACCTTGGACGGTTGCAAATTCCTCCTAGGGTTGTTGGGCTATCAGCCCATGAGCTAGTTCAATCCAAGCTCCTTTTTTTTCTTCTAAAGGCCCAGTTATAACTGAAGTTGATCGCTCATCTGAATCGAGCTGCGAGCTTGCCAGGAGGGGTTCACCTCTGTCGATGAAAACGGAAAGGAAACTTTTCGTTTGTTTTGGAGAAAAACAAAAATGGAAGACTGTTTTTGGAAACGAAATCGGAAAATGTCGGTACGGAAACGAAAATAGAATTTTTCTTTCCAAAAACGGGAGAGCTAGTTCTGACGGAAACAGAAACGAGACGAAATTTCCGTATAATTGTAATCAGAAATTCTGAACGCACGCCTGGCCCAGTACTCGATCGTGACGTCAAGGCCCAACCCACCGCGGGTCTGCAGCAACACTCGGCGTCTCGTCCCCCAGCCCCACAGGCGTGAGGTCGCAGCCGTGCCGCTCCACCGGGCTGCCCTCGACCGACGCCGCGACCGCGCCCGACAAGCGAGCATGGTGGCGGCGGCGAGCTTCAAGGGACAAGGATCTCGAGGGCGCGATGAAGACGGCGCCGGCGACTTCGATGAGACGCCGCTGCCGACGTCGGTGGACTGTGACCGACACACCGAGGCTCGCGGAGTCGATGCACATCTTCCGGCCGAGCGCCGACGCAGCGCCCATGATCATTCGCGACGCGGCCAAGGTGCTGGTGTTCTTCTACCCGCTATGAGCCATATCGGGGTCAAGATCGGCCCGCCATTCGGTGCACCGCCGACGACGCCTACTTGCGGAAGGCGCGCGGGCTACAACTTGGAGGACATGCAGTTCCTGAAGCTACTACTGTTGTTGCCCAAGGAGGACCTCGTCCCCTACCCCGACGACGACCACTCGGGTGTCGAGCCCCACAACACCATCATGATGATGCAGGTAAGTGTTGGAAAAAATCCTCTGCGTGAAGTCTGAACTTCAATTCTGAAGTCAGTTTTTCCTTCTGATTATTGTTGCAGTTCTGCTTTACAGAAAACAAAAACTCTTTCTCTGTTGAGAAGTCAAAATCTTCCCCTGTAAACAGATGTCCACGATAACACAGAAACAATTGCTGCTTCCTGGAGTTGATAAAACTCACGACAACAAGTTTCAGGCAAAAACATTGGAAGAACACAGAAACTGATTTTTGAAAGGCGCAATCACAACGTTTCATGTTTTTCTATTAATTATATAAGCAAATACAGATGCAATTACAGATTGAAATCCGGACTTTTACTCCTATCGGACTCTACAAACTCCTCAAAACTTTAACCGGATAAAACACTATTTGTTATTCGCTCAACAACTCAACCTACTCAAACTCTAAAACTGCTATCGAAACCGTATTTTTATCGTGAACAAGAGAATTACGGCATAGGGGTAAAATGCATGAAGTAATTAACATGCCTAATTTCTGAAACAAATGGGAATTTCTTCAAAAAAGCTATAGAGATTCTTGCTATGTTTCAAAGTAAGTAAGCTCGTAATGTGAGGGTATCGTGAGCTGTGAGAAACAATGGAACACAACCCGTTTCCATTTTTCAAAACGGACAGGCTAGCCGTCGTGTTTCAAGCACCGCAAGTAAATTTGTAAGTCTAAGGCCACGCGCTCTTCTCCCCGAATGGTTAGACTCAAAAGTCCAAGGTGTATACTGGTTCGGGCCGAATGTCCCTACTCCAGCCAGGTGACGGTGTTGTATTGCTTTTGGTGCGTATGATCGCACGGCAATTACAAGTGAGGGCTGAGGGTTTGAACACAAGAGAGTGTTTTTTGTTGTCTGTTCGCCAAGACCCTTTTCTCCCTTCGGCCCTTTTGAAGAGGAGAGACCCTGCCCTCCTTTATACAGTCGGAAGGGGCAGGTTACATTGGGAATTGGGAGAAGGAAGGACGATGGGACCCTACGCTAGGAGCCCTAGTCTCTTGTCTTGGTGACGGTCGTCGTCCGTCTTTGCTCACACCGGGTTTGGTAAGGAGCAGCTCGCCGCTTCTTGGGAAGCGGCGCACTCGCTCGGGAACTCGTCAGTAGCCGACGCTGCGAACGTGGTCCCGGCGCGCTCGGGAGGAGCCCGTGATTGTGGTGATCGGCGATGGGATCGGAGTTTTGACTTGGGCAATCCTCATGCTGCTTCGGGAAGAGGCCACCTGCCCTGCACGGTCACTTCGAACGATCCTGTCCGTGGGGCACGTGGCCCTTGGCGAAGGTTGCCTCAGCTTGGTCGGGGCTCGGGGGAGCCCGACCTATGACGAGGGTCGGCGTCCCACTTGGTCGAGATCGCTTGCCTTGATTTGGTCGGGGACGAGCGTCCTTTTGTGGCCCCGCAGGTCCCTTGACCGGAGCTGGGCCCAGGGGCGGCTCGTTGGGTCGTAGCTGGGCTTGACGCAGACTGCTTGTCATTCTGGGCCGCTGAGGTACCCCTCGTATGAGTATTCGTCACTAGCAGTTGGGTGTTGTCTTTAATGGAGGATCTAGTACAATATTTACATGTCTTTGTTCATACTATACTCAATTTTGATTAATGTTATTAAGATATTGTTATATGTAATTACAATACTATTCAATGTTGGTATGTTTGGAATTTTGAATAGATCATGTACTACATTCTTGTGAAATTTTTCGCTCGTTTCCATATCCGCTCCATTTCGTCACTATCCGCCTGTATTCGCTTCTCGGTTTTCAATTTCGTTTCTATTATGAATAAAAATATAAAAATAAAAATAACTATTTACGGACTGTTTCGGTTCCATTTTCATCCGGTCAGCACCCAACCCGCGTTCGTCAAATCAGCATCGCTTTCCTTGCTAGTTCGAGCGTCATAACTATAAAATTCGTCAATAGAACTAGTGGTGGTATAAAATATTCCGGATTCTCGAGCTAGTGTGCGCTTACGCATCCTTTTTTTTCTAGAAAAAAAAATGATATGATATGTCACGTAGATCTGTGATGGTAAGCGAGTAGCAGGTTGGATCGCATTTTCCTATTTTTGGTAGCCTGTATCGCCTATATATAGGAGCTAGAGCAAATTAATTCTCAGTTCCAGGTTTTGGCCCAGTAATCGCATTCATTAGCAGCATTCTGCCACACCACCGCGCAAGTGGTTCACCTACACCTACACATTGCAAATGCAAAGCCGCGTCACTGCATGGTTAAATATCTTGGCTAGCTTAAGATAAATAATAGTTAAGAAGGTCTAGCTCACGCATTATTTACGGAAATTTTTGAATACAGTACAAAATACTGTCGGAAATTAGAGAATGATACAACATGTTTACGTATTTACTTAAAAACCCTACCATACCCGAATCAAAATCCGCTAACCATACCCGAGACGCCGAACCGGTTAAGCCATACCGGATTTTGAAATTCGGGCATGGGGCCTCATTTCATACTCGATTTCAAAACCGGGTATGGGTGGCCCCATACCCGGTTTTTCAAAATCCGGTTAAGCTACTGCACAAATTCACATGCATTCTCGCCGATTAGACACAAAGTGACATGCATGCATGCCGATTGGTCTCGAAGGCCAAGATTCCATGCATGCATGCATGCCGATTAGGCAAAAGTGCATGCGGATGATTAGTGCAAAGTACATGCCGATTAGTAAAAATTATAATTAGTAAAATAATTAGTAGAAAGTATAATCAGTAAAAGTACAATTAGTAAAATGATTAGTGAAAAGTATAATTAGTGAAAGACGGGCTAGCCTCGATTGGTTGGCGTGGCTCATGATTATTGGTATTTTGGCACCAGATGCATGCGCCCAAAGACCGAAAGCAAAGACAGTCGAGTCGATGTCCCTCATTAGCACTTTTTCTCGATATAAATCGGAGGGAACGCAGAGAGCGCAATGCATTCACAAGATAGTAGTAGAGAGCAAAGCGAACAGAGAGCGCCAAGACGGAGATTAGTTCGTTTGTTTAGTTTGTTAAAATTTTCGTAAAGTCTAAAAATTTTCAAGTACTTCATTTGGGATTTGTATTTTGCGGTATTTTTAGGAATATTTATTGGTACATTGCTCGTGCTTTATTGATCTTTGGTACAACTTTCGTAAGGTTAGTTACAAATCTTCATGAGTAATAGTATATTATGGATGGTGTAGTGTATTATGGACAAATCTTCATGCTTGAATAACTACCCGTACATAAAATAACGAGAACATAGCATAAGTAATGGCAGAATTATCGGTGTTAATACTTTGTAGGAATTTATTCGAGCTATCTTCATTCTATGAATTAACTAATTCGGGTTCCCATTTCACAGTGCACGCTCCAGAAGGTGATTTTGCAAGTTGGCGAGGTTTTCGATCTTCATATACTTCACACAAAGTTAGTTTTTAATATTTAGGAATATTATGTGATATTGTTATAATACAACTATGATAAGTAGAATATTAGTACAACAAGTATCACATACAACTAGTATGCCCAAATGGTCGGAGGACTCACGCTACACCATAATTGAGATCTTGATTTAATCCTAAGTGTAGTGGAAATGACTCAAAATCATACCTTGAAATCATGCTAGTTGCATTTAGAACAAAGTTTTAAATGTTGCTTTTTACCTAAGTTTTCACGGACTACTTGTCTTATGTTAAAATCGGTCTGCGTTGAACCAAGTTTTTCATTCAATTTGGAAAATTGAGAAAGCATTTTCATGCTATGAAAAATTTATGGGAGTATCATAAGATATGTAGGATAATACATAAAATTTATGAAAAATTTTAACATCATTTGTTATGTTTTAAAATCAAAATCGAAATGTAATAAAAATCGTTCATTGGACCACTTGGAAGTGGTCCACAAAAAAGCCCGTTCACGCCGGACCACTTGGACCACTTGGAAGTGGTCCGCGTGAACCGATTTTTATTCATTTTCGATTTTGATTTTTAAAACATAAAAATGATGTTAAAATTTTTCATAAATTTTATGTATTATCCTACATATCTTATGATACTCCCATAAATTTTTCATAGTCCTTATTTCATGTGCACGCTATCGAAGGTGATTTTGCCGGTTGGTATAGGTTTCCGATCTTCATTACTGACTTCACATATGCTAGTTTTTAATATTTAGGAATATTATTCATACAAATAATTTGGTTGCATGCGGTGGTGATTAGTTTTAGCCATTAAAATTTTCAAGTTTGTCTATATATACGATCTAAATGTACTTGTTTGTTCGAGCCATTTGTTTGAGCAAAGACGTGATGGCGCCATTGCGCCTTCGAGCTTCTTCGTGAGTCACCGATGCCCCACATCGTATGCGAGGGCAATTTCGCAGGAACTATGGTCCGACGACATTACTATATTACTCATCATCACGCTTTTGAAGACGATAACCACTTTGTCGTTAACGCTTCATTGCCCTCTCGCAAGCCGATCAACGCACAAGATAAAAAGCCGGACTATCGATTTCATATTCCACTAGCTCGTGCGTGTCTACTACCGCTTGCGCCTCATGGATGGAGCTCACCGCAGGAGGCTTGACCACACCTATGCCCGCCATTGATCGCACTTCATCGGGTCTCGCCGACCGATGGCGACCGGAGACACACACCTTTCACCTACCATTCGTGAGATGTCCATCACTTTGAAGGACGTGGCTATGCTAACCGCCCGCCCATCGTCGAGCAAATGTTGGTTCTTCCTCGCCCAGAGACAACGGTGGCAGACTACATCGCGGAGAGGTATTACATGATATAATGTTATTTCATATTTGTAATGTGCACGATATTATCGACTCTCTTAATCCGGAGTTCATGCGTGTTCGTGTCCCATACGCATGTAAAGAAAATGGTGTCTCTATGACTTGGCTACTGTGGATTACAGAATACAATCCATGCCCACCGATGCCGACGGTTACCGTGGGGCGCCACTAAGTGTACCTCTACTACTTGTCGGGTGGTGTCATGTTCACGACGATCGCCGAGACGCCATCTTCCGCACATCGTGGATTGCTAGGCGCTTGTCCGCCAACCTTGATGACATCCCACCATACCGGGATCTGCGGTCCCAGCGACACCTACCGTGGTTTGTGCGATGCATGCCAACGCAGACTTACAGGCACTATTATCGATGCCCGCAACTCCTTCGATGTGGAGTTGGGAGTACCTTCCGGCTCTCACGAGGTACGCACGAGGTACTACCGTTGTCGAGATGATGACACGCCGAGGCCACTCGCCCTACAATGGGGCACCGTTGGATGCACGCCGGCCACGATGGTCGCCGACGGGTGACCACGCGAGCTACACGCTGTTGTCGCCGACGTGGACTTGCCGACCGCAGATCATGTCAATGGGATCCATGGACCGTGTAACGAGCCAAGAGCTTGCGATCGCGGCCGATTCTTCGTGTTGCACGGCCGACCACGGCCGTGGATGACTACGTGCTTCCTCTTGTACATGAACGTGGTCGAGGTCTACTCGCCCAACGGATCCAGAGGCGATTCGGTGGCGGCGGCCCTGCTCCAAAGATCGCGACGCCGGAGCTCTCATGGGTATGCATTTAATTTTTTCAATATTTTCCTGATATGAAAATTTTAGAATCTTACGCCCTGCAATTGTAGGAGAAGCACGGCGCGCGGCCCGATCAAATCGGGACTGTCATCCACGCCGCACATTACACGATGGATGGAGACAACAGCCAGAGGTTGTCCATCCCTCTCGGGCCATATGACCCGAGGAATATGACAACTACCTTAGATGGTACCGGCTCGCACGCGCCCCACTTTATCGAGTGAGGAGGTCGACGAACCACCATGGACTATCCAGAGGACCGATCTCGACAAGTCCATATTTTGGTACTCCCAAAACCGTACTAATGCCTTCCGTAAATTTATTTACCTAAGTTCTAATACCTGCTACCGCCATGCACGCAGGAGGCATCGGAGCTATATACCCAAGCAGATCAAATTATGCCCAAATCGCAGCGCTTCTAGCTCTCGTCACCAAAGAATCGATGAGACGGTACCTCGCGTCCGTGGGGTCCCGATTCTCTCGGCGATCCGTCGCCTTGAGGACCTTCACGCCCTTCCGCCGTAGCTACGAAGATGCTCCCATAGATCCCGCCGAGCTCACGTGCAAGCGGTCATGCACCGCCCTCCCTCCGGCCGAGCGCAAGACGACGCCGACGTCGTGCATCCACGCCCCATGCACCGAGCCATTCTCGCGACGCCGCTCGTCCCCCCATTGAAGTACCACCGAGGCCTTCGACAACATGACGAAGGACTCGGTCCTTCTAAGATCACCGAGGTACCCCATTTATCGCACTCCCGGGACGGACGTCGGTCACACACAGGATCGAGCGAGGCCGAGATTTCGAGTTTGACTTCATGTCCGCCCCTACCTTCACTCATCGGGCTACTTGGTGTGCGACCACATGGACCTCCTCCCTACGAGGCGGGACCTCACAGTACGCCGACGATCGTCTGCGCACGGCTCCCTAGGGACGGAGGATGCAAGTGCGTGGTACAACCAGATCCACGCGAGGAAGGCAATACACATTCCGGTGGGCTTCCTTTCCCAAGACGAGCATTTCGACGCTGGCACAAGACAGAGAGGCATGGGCCATCACAGTCGCGGACGAGGCGCACATGCCCGAGATGTACACCCCAGAGGACTTGATCGTAAGACAGGTGGACGACGCCGAGGAGGCAACGATGATTTTTATAGCTGTGTGAGTGTATCGATTACTTTAACCTAGTGTCGTGTAAATTAACTATTGTATGGTCGATTTGAAATACAATGTTGCCTTTCGCATTCAAATGTTCATATCTTTTGCTAGGATGGTCGAAATAAAGTGAAATTAGTTTCTAAATTTAAGTTTTGAAATGATGAATTTGAATCTGAAATAAAAAGTTTTATGTTGCGTGCAGAAAAATATTTTTATTGCAGTTTGAATTGTAGGCTCTAAATGTGAGTTGCGAATGAAGTATACTCTCTGTTGATCCTTAAATCTTGAAATAAATACCATAGTATCTTGCAACCATATGTACTTCTTTTCTGTAAAAATATTTAAATTTGAAAGCATTTTGAATCGCTTATGGATAGTTGAAACTATAATGAGTAAGCCTTTTCATCAATCGTAAAAATATCTCGCCTAATGCAAAAGTAAAAGAGAAAATATCGAGTTTAGTGTATATACTACCATATTCGTATAATTATTTTAATTAAAACTTGATTTGCATCTGAATCGTACTTAAGCAAAACCCTAATCGACAACGCCGCTGAAATCTCTTGTATGGAGTTTTCATGAGTTTGTGTCGTGTAAGAAATAAAATAATTTCAAGTTTACGCTTAAACAGATATAATGATTGTTTGTAAGCTATTCGTGACTATTTCCTTTGCACAGGTATTTCACGGGATGCCGGAAAGGCTTATATTACCATGAAAAAGATGCCACGAGTAGTGAATTATGCCTCAAGAAGCTCAGAGCGATGGTAGCTAATTGACTTACAATCTACTTCACTAGAATAGCTACCAGTACAACAAGGATAGCCACGCACACAATCTTCTCCAACCATTTCACATTATCTAAAAGGCGGTCCATCTTGAACATCGGCATGTTCACCTCCGCCGAGAATAGGGTCCATCCTCTCCATAGTAGGATGCATCCTCTCGTGGTATCGTGGTTGTTGCACGCCCACCGAGGTGTGCAATGTGTCCGCCACCGGAAATATTGGCACCCGCAGCCTACGTGATGAGGTTAACATGCTTTTAGGCCGTGCAAACAAATGAGATCTCCGTAAGGAACTACACAACTCCAACCGGAAAAAGGGAGCAAACGAACTTCTAACTTACGGAGAAAAAAGGGCATTTGTAGAACAACCGGCCGTTATTTGCCTCGGTGCTGGAGTAGAACACATTAGCTTGCACATGGCAATTAGGACAATCGACTTGCCTTGCAAAGCAAGCGCACGCCCTCCGATTTCTGAGCTCGCCGCTTGAGACATGGTCTTTGGAGGCAAGGAATGGGATGAGGATGAGGATATGTGAATGGGTTGAGGAGGAGGATATGTGCAAGCGGAGCTGATACGAAGACCTACTTATAGAGGCAAAGTGCACACTTGTCGTCGAGAGGCGCAACGATGTTTTGGATTCGGTTTGGATAAAATATCGTTCATGCCCGAAAACGAAATTTCGCGAAATTCGTAATTTCGGACAAATCTCGTCCGAAATTCAAATCCAAATTTTGAATCCGGTTTTTTTCATCGAAATGCCGACTCGCGAATTGGCGAGATCTCACGAGAAATGGCGAAATTTCGCCGATTGACCAATTTACACCGCCCGACGTGCTAACGCTCCTCACGGCCGCCACTTGTTTGGACTCGCGCTTCACCTCCTCGGGCTCGCCGCGGCTCCCCGCTCGCCGCCACGCCGCTTGGCCCCTACGCGCAAGGCTTGAATTGGGACAGGGAATCTCACGGGCGATTATTGGTACATGCCAAATCACCCATGTGAGAGCATCTAGGCCCCCTATTCTTTTTATTGTACTTATTTCTGGTTGAGGCGCTCAAAGATCCTAAGTTGTAATTTCAACCGAAGCGTACATCATGTACGCTGGACCGCTATTTTCGGTCTGGTGCTGAGAATTATCCTTACCGAGCGCACACCATGTACGCCGGACCAACTTTTTCGGTCTGGTGCTGAGATTTCTTTTCAATCACATTTAACAAGTGTTCATCGGACAAATATAAATTATTTCTTCTATTTTAGTCCGACATAAGTTATTTTCACTTCAAATATAATTCTGGTCTATATTAAAACGTCTTTACAAAGCTGCTCTGGCTATTTTCTCTGCGTGTCATGCGCAATGACCAATTTCAAGTTTACCCGACGTGCCCAAGCTCCCGAGGGCCGCCACGTGTCCGACTCGCGCCCCACCCCACCGTGACGTGTAATTTTTTCTCGCTTTCCGGTCGGCGACCACGTTATTTTTTTCCGACGCATGGTCGCTATTTCTTAATCTTATACAAGCAATGCTGGGGAGGCGGGGCAGGCCGGCCGGAGCGGCGCCAAGCGTGGTCGCATGATCGCCTTTTCGGTCCGACTAGACTACACACTACGGTGTTGTTTTGCAATCTGTCTGTAAGCTTACTTTCCAACACTTAGTCCATACACCACTCCTTCGAGTCTATAAAAGGCAAAACCGCAGCATATATCCACAGCCCCACTCACACTTATTCACCATGGCAGATCCTCTAGCAGAGCATTTTGTGGACACTGATATGAGCAACGTAGCTCTCCATCACACGCTGAAGGTTACGCGTGGTGGGAAGGATGATCCATTCAAGGAGGAGAACCTAAGTAAAGTGGTGTCCAAATTGCAAGAGTGGCGCCCGACATTGCGGAGGCAAACCTTGACAACATCTCGCCTGAACCTTGTGACCGTCGACGACCTGAAGACGCACTTGCAATGGTGGTGTCAAAGGTATTTCAGGGTGTGCGAACTAGCCGAGCACCCTTCTTCTGTGTTTCTCTACAAGATATTACAAGGTACCGATGCTACCCGATCGGTATGCAAAGCATATTAAGGTTAGTTATTTCACATTTGTTCACCTTACTAATCTTTTGTGCATTATACATAAGTTCACTACTTCACATGTTCGTCTTCTGTGTTAGTCATTCCCAGAGGATGAAGAGTTGCTGAACAAAGCAATCCTCGAATTTTAGCGATGCATATGCTCTTGGCAGGGGTATGATGCCCGGATGGCATGTAAGACGCAAAGCGGATCTAACAGAGGGGTAGAGATCGACACAAGATCTTTTGCATCAAGAAGTTCAAGAGGACGGCAACCACCACCGGAGGGGCATGCTCGTAACTATGCAAATGGCGATGATGATGATGATGACGATTTCGTTTCACCTCCACCTTGGCGCTCAAGCAATATCGGAAGAGGCCGCTCAAGCACCACCGGAGGAGCATGCTCCTAACTATGGAAATGACGATGATGATGACGATTTCGCTTCACGCCCGCTTTGGCGCTCAAGCACCACCTGAGGGGGCTTGCTCCTAAATATGCAAATGACGATGATGATGATGATGATGATTTCGTTTCACCTCCACCTTGGCGCTCAAACACTATCGAAAGAGGCCGTTGAAATATGAATGTATCTAAGTTTGTATCTCGGTTTAATAATTAGAGTTCAAAATCGATGCGAAATACTTCCTCAAAATTAAATTTCTCCCAAAAATAAATTTGAATTTTTATCGTTTCTAGCATCGGCACGATAATTTTCCTCGCGATTAGTTAATTGCGAAAAAATATAAGCAACGAGGCCAAAAGGTCAAAGTTTCCCGCTCACACGGCCTGCTCCCCGCCACATATGGCCACGGTCGCTCAGCCCTCAAATGCTGCGCACTGGCGACAAGTGAATCTCATGGGCGATCATGAAAATGTTGTGATTTGCATATAAAACTCGCTAGCAAAATAACCCTAAAACAAACTCGCACGACGTGTCACCCTCCGTCTAAAGTCGCACGACCTTTCACCCTCGCCGAAAGTTGTGGCGTCGTCGCCTAATCGCCCACTCGAGAAAGCATGCGGATGGACAACACAAGGGTGATTTGACATGACTGTGAGGTACAATAAAAATTTCGACGACTTAAGAGAAATCAAGGCCATCAGACATTAAGATGACAACACATGAGTGATTTGACAAGACTAGTAGATAAAATAAATTAGAAAAACAACTTAAGAGAAAGTCGGCATCGATTTATTTCAAATTTGGCAACAAAAGAGTGATTAAACATGATACATTGGGGACAGAGAACATTTCACACATAATCAAAGCCAAATGACTACATACTGGGTGGATTGGGGCACCTCCTACTGGCCGTGTCTGTGTTGTTTACATAACTTGCATTTTCGCAAACCGCCCCCGCATCACCGGCCCATGTCACCTTGCAACTGTGCCCCGTGGCCTCCCATGTTGTGTGCGCCTAGTCGCTGGATATGGTTTCCGTGTTGGGCCTTCCATAATCTTGTAGTTCGCCCGATTGTGAACGAACTCATCTTTGGACGCCATGTGTTCTTCAAAGCATGCGCGGTGTAGTAAGGCGAGATGAATGCGATGCATCGTTCCCACCCATGTCGCGACATGCGGCGAAAGCGATGGGAGCACGAATGTGTTGAAGCTTCGCTTGTTGCACGCGGCAGTCACTTGCTCGCCTCTAGTCGACATCATGTACGGTGTCCCCGCGAGATACCCGGATGCATGTCTGCGCTTGCACATGACCTCAAATTTATTCGCTCCCAAGTCATAAATCCTTGTGCGGTGGAAGTGCGCCTTCTTCCTTCTCTCCGCGAGCATCTTCTCCACTGGTGCGTGACGTGGTGATGCACGCCTACCGCATCACCGCGATCTCTGAAGTAATCACCGCCCGATAGAATGTGAGCTCAATGATTGAACACAACGGAAGAGCGCGCACACCCTTGAGGACGTTGTTGAATGCCTCCGCTATGTTCGTTGTCATCACGTTGTACCTATGATGGTGTATGTCACCAGGCGGAAGTGAATACAAGGAGGTGAAATGATTTGCGCGCGGTTATGGTTCATCCATACTCGCCCGCTCGTGTCGTGGAGTAGCGCCGCTCTCACTGGCTTCCCGCGATCCACCGGGTCAAGGTGGGCCGAGTTCGAGAAACCACGGTCCGCTCTTCCACCATTTGCGAACGGAGTTGCCGCTCCGGGATTGGTCGCCTTCCATCATCTTCCGTGGTGGTCTCGCAGTGCGCCCATATCGCTGAACTTGTGTGCTTGGTTCTGCGCAGCACATAGCTTTGAATCTCTTGACCGTGGCCTTGTTCTTGTACCTTGTGTACTGTGTTCGCACTCAAGGTGGCGATGCACCATCTTCTCTCAACATCGGGCCGCCTAGTGTCCGAGGACGTTTGTCGTGCATGACATCCAACGCGTGGAGGAGGCCTTTGTTCCTATCCGAGACAACGATACGCGCTTCCCGTACCGACGACCGGCTCTTGAGTAGAGTTAGGAACCACAACCACCGTCATTGTTTCGCCTCGACGAGAGCGAACGCCACCGGGAGGATTTGGTTATTTGCATCAGCAGCGAGTGCAGTCAGCAGCGTCCCGTGGAACTTCCCACTTAGGAATGTCCCGTCCACGCATATGACTGGTCTACAATACCTGAATGCTTCGATGCATTGACCGAATGACCAGAATATCCTAATTAGGTACCGGTCCGCCGAGCTGACGGACCCATCTTCTAGTATGACGGGCTCATCGGCCACTGCGAACTGAGTGCCCGGGTTCGTCATGGCGATCTTCAGCGAACTTAGGGGCATAGTTGAAAGACTCTCGAATCCCCAAAAGCATCTTCAATGCCTTCGCTTCGCTCTCAAGCCGTATGGTACGTGATGACCATCCCGCTTTAGCCTCGACCTCCTTCATAATTTTTCGAGTCATCCCTATGTCGCTTCCAACGATGGACACGAGGATCCGGGCTACAAACCTCGTGATCCACAAGTTGGTTCATGTTCCTTACGGACTCCTCCGCACGATGAGGCCTATTTCTACTTATGACGAAGTAGTCTTCATGCTTGGGTCCGTGAACCCGCATAAAGAAGGGACAACTGGGTACTTCGGCACCTAACCTCGTGACGAGGAGGGCTCCGACCGAGACGAGTGTGCTCCCGCCTTGTCATGACGGCATAGTTGCTAAGAAAGTGAATTGCCTCCGCCTTGTTATGGAACCGTTGTCCGGTTTGGACATCGCTCGGGAGTACCCCACGCGGATAAGTTATCAGAATCCGTGAGGGTACAATCCACCGACCGATGGCCCCAAGTAATGTATAGCCGGTGTTGGGTCATCATTGTCCGCCGCTTCTTCATCCCCGCCGCCGCCTTCATCATCCATGCATTCCCATCCACCTCCGCCGCTCATCTTCTTCTTCACCTCCCCGATGCCCCTCCTCTACAATTGCCGGTTCGGGTGGTGCATGTAATATGTCATGTTCTATCGCCGGGAGGTAGAGGCCTCTCTACGGGCCGGTGCCGTGGCAATATCTCCACATATACTCCTATCTCAAAATTCTCTTCACCCGCTTTGTGGACATACAAAGCCCACGCTTTCATTCCGTAGAGGGAAGAGCGTGTACACAACCATCGGGCTGTTGGGGACAAACCGTGGGATTAACCCCATCGAAACGAACTCTGTGCGTCTCAAGATTCACACGCAGTAGAGCGATGACATGTGATTTGAGCTGCCAGAGTTCGTTCGGGGTGGCTATTGTGCTATCTATGTGTAGACAGTTATCAATGCTCACCACTCTCCCGTGCAAGACTACGGGCCGTTCTCCGAAATAAATTTTAAACGGCATGTCCATCTGTAGCAAATATCGCACTATTAAAAGACATTTAGACAGGTATATATAGACAAACTTGAAAATTTTATTCCTAAATACATGTTATTCGGCGCGATTTCGGAATTTTAAACCGAAATTTGATTTTTTTTGGCCGGATCTGACCGGGATTATATCAATAAGTTCTCAGGAAGTGATCTTCAATGATGATGTTTCGAAAAGGTTTATTTTTTGGACTTCTTGGCATTTCGGCAGAAACACTCTCCGAATTTGAAAAAATTGAGAAAGCATTTTCATGCTATGAAAAATTTATGGGAGTATCATAAGATATGTAGGATAATACATAAAATTTATGAAAAATTTTAACATCATTTGTTATGTTTTAAAAATAAAAATCAGAAACAGAATAAAAATCAGTTCACGCCGGACCACTTGAGTGGTGGTAGAAGTGTAAAAGTTCACGCCGGACCACTTGGAAGTAGTCCGGCGTGAACGAGCTTTGCGCGGACTACTTCCAAGTGGTCCGCGTGAACGGACTTCTTTGCGGACCACTTCAAGTGGTCCGGCGTGAACTCGATTTTTATTCTGCTTTCGATTTTGATTTTAAAACATAACAAATGATGTTAAAATTTTTCATAAATTTTATGTATTATCCTACATATCTTATGATACTCCCATAAATTTTTCATAGCATGAAAATGCTTTCAATTTTTCCAAATTGAACTGAAAAACTTTGCTCAACGCAGACCGATTTTTAACATAAGACAAGTAGTCCGTGAAAACTTAGGTAAAAATGTAACATTTAAAACTTTGTTCTAAATGCAACTAGCATGATTTCAAGGTATGATTTTGAGTCATTTCCACTACACTTAGGATTAAATC